>NW_004624741.1:2572289-2589783 GCF_000247695.1 Heterocephalus glaber | reverse complement strand
GAAAGGGAAGGCTGAGGAAAAGGGAAGAACTGAAGTCAGAAGGCCAGTGCTTCTCTCCAGCTCACCAATGCTTCTCTCTCTCTCTCTCTCTCTCTCTCTCTCTCTCTCTCTCTCTGTCCATCTGCATCTGTCTGTCTGTTTCTCTTTTTTTCTCTGTGTCTCACTCTCTGTCTCTTTCTTTCTGTGTCTCTTTCCAGTAAACTCAGGGAGTCATTGGCTACATCCCAGCTCTTTTTATTTTGAGACACACTTTTGCTTAAGTTTCCCAGGCTGATCTCAAATTTTCCATCTTTCTGCCTCAGTCTCTGAGTGGCTGGGATTACAGGCATGTGGTACCATACATACTTCAGGCTCTATCTCTTAATTTCCCTCTGTCACCCACATACAAGGCCTAGGGCAAGCCCTTGACTAGGAGAAAATATTTGCAAAATATACATTTGACACAGGATTTGTACCGAGAATGTATAAAGAATTAGTACAAATCAGTAAGACCAATGACCTACTTTTTTAAATGGGCAAAATATTTGAATAGATAGCTCACCAAAGAAGATATATGGATGGAAACAAGCACACAAAATGATGCACAACATCATTAGTCATTAGGAAAATGCAAATTAAAGCCATAAAGAGGAACTACTACACACTTATCACATACCTAATGGCTAACATGAAAGACTGACCACCTCAAATGTCAGTAAAATGTGGAGGAATTAGAAGCCTCACATACCGCTAATGGGAAGGTAATGTACAAATACTTTGAAAACATGTGGATAGTTTTTTAGAAAGCTAAATAAGACACACAAGATTAAATATTGTATGGTTTTTCTTATATGAGAAACCCAAGTATCGGGCTGGGGATTTAGCTCAGTGGTTTCACGGCCTGCCTCGCAAGCACAAGGACCCGAGTTCAATCCCCGGTACCAAAAGAAAAAAAAGAAAGAAATAAGAGAAACCCAAGTATAAAGAGCAAAATAAGAGATAGATAATAGGAAATAGGGACATAGCTGTTTCTCAAAGGGGACAGGGAATCAAGAGATGAGGGAGGGGCTAGATTAGTTATGATGCACATTTCTACACTGAGATATCAAAGAGTTGGAGAAATAACTTCTCATAGTTTCAGAGTAAGTCTATGGTAGAGGTCAAGAGGGTAGTCTGGGCACATTCACCTCTAGCCTGTGCCTTCGCTGTTAACTATTCAGGAAACACAGTAAGAAGGTCCATCACTGCCTTGGCTTGGGCCCTGGTCTTTCACCTGGATGGCTGGCCTCCAGGACTCCTCACAACACCTAACCCTGGCCAGTTCTAATGACTCTGAAGACTCTCAGGTACACAACTCCAAAGGGCAGCCCCGATGTGGACGTGGGTAGGGCATCCCTGCCCTAGCTTCAGAGCTCAGCAAGGTGCCTGGGGCCTGGACTCTGTCAGAAGAGGCTCCCTGAAGAATGGCTTTGAGCTGGCCTTGAGGTGGATCTGACAGCAGGAGTGGCAACAGGAAGATAGTGTCAGAGAAAGGGATAGGGAAATGGAAAACAGTGGCATAAAGGAAGATGGCTGATCTTGGCTAGAACACATCCAAGGTCACTTAGAGATGTTTCTGTGGTCAGAAAGCATCAAAATGTCCTCCAGTTTTAGCTCACTCTGTCTATGCCCAGGGCCATAATCTTGCTCTGAAGAACCCAGCTAAGAGCTTAGGAGAAACAGACATACACAGGCCTCCTCTGAGAATGGGACAAGAGAGAGTGAGAGGCCAAAGAGACCAGAAGTGGGACTAGGAAAATTTGGGCTCTGGGCTCAGGAGTTTGGTAGCTCAGTCTCCATAACATCTGAGGGAACTTGGACGAGTTGCACAAATTCTCTATAACTCAGCTTACTCTTGGATAATGATGCTTTCTTCCCCCTGGATTGCCAGGAGGTTACTGTTAAGTCAGACAGCCCTGCACTTGCATGCAGTATAGTGTATGTCTCAGTACTCTGAACAAGAAAAGGGACACAGAGAAGCACTGAGCCGGGGGAGAGGAAGAAGACAGGAGTGGCACTGTGGAGCACCTGCTATACAGGCCCTTTCATATAGAGGTTGCAACAGGTCATGCCTTCTCCTTTCAGGCAGGCATGATTTAATCAATCCCTCTCTGGTAGTTGAGAAAATGGCCTGGGAGCAGGGGGTGGGGAAGGTAACAATGTGTCTGAGGTTGCAGGCTAACAAGTGGCAGAACTGGAAATGAGCCAGGCCTAACTCTGAAACAATACTTGCCCTGAGTCATGAGTGCTCCCAGAAGGCCCAGGGCTACTTCAGTGGATGGAGCAGAAGCTCCTCCCCCTGGCTCTGTGCCCCAAATATGAGGAAGGTGGCTGGTGTCACAAGCCTTTGCCTCACTGCAGAGGTGATGTTTATAGCATGGCTTTTTCCCACTTGAGCTCAGTGTTTACAGCCTGTCACTTCTGGAAGGTAAATGAAAGGAAGCGAATGGTACAATGAAATGTGGTGGGGGGCACACAAGGGATAGTGGTGCCAAACTGGGCTCTTACTGAGGATTTGGAAAAGATCAAGGATTTACTGTGCCTCTGTTTCTACCACTGAAACAGTGTGAGAGAACAGGGAACTATCTTCTGCAGAGGAGTGCCAGACCTGTGCCCTAGAAAGAGTGGAGGGCATACTGCCCAGGGCTCATCTCCCTTAAAGTCCTCTCCCTTCCTCAGCCCTGCTTCTGCCAGCTCTTGATTCTGCTCTAGGTCCTCTTCCTCTAGCAACCCTTCCCAGATAGTTCCACCTCCAGTGACCCTTTCTCTTGGGAACACTGGGGAGCCCACTGCTTGCATCACTGCTATGACGAGCCCTGTTCTAGAGTCCCAGATCCTCTGGATTGTAAAAACTGTTGAGCATAGCTATTGCAACTCCTTTCCACTGTAAGAGTTCTTTCCAGGACACCCAGGTCTATGTGAGCAGCCTTGAGATGAGCAACCAGTTCTCAAAACATACCACCTCATTGCTAGATGGATTTTTATCGAGACTGGTCTGGGATCTGCCCTTGGGGCATGAAGGAACCCCTGCTCTACTGTGACTGAGTTTTGAACACCTTCAGATATTCTTTGTATCCTTGACGGTACTATTCTGTCACAACAGGGTGAGAAGCCACATCCAACTCACAGGTTGGAATCCTGACCCCATCATATCATGGGTATATAACTTTGGGTCACTTTCTTCCAGTAATCACAATTTCCTCAACTATGAAACTATCTCACCAGGTATCATTGGGCCTAACTGTCATATACATTCAACAAATGGTAGCTTAAGGGCCAGGGTGCTGTGCCTGCCTGGCAAGCACAAGGTCCTGAGTTCGATCCCTGGTACTGGAAAAAAAATTCCCAAACAAATGGTAGCTTTATCTATTTTGTTTCTGAATCATTTATCTAGAGGCAGCATAGCTTAGAGGGAAGAACATAGCCTTGATGCCAGAAAGAGCAGCATCTAAGTGTAGGTTCTGCTTTATGGTAGCTGCATCATAACCTTGAACATTATTTCCCTTCTCTGAGCCTGTGTCCTCATCTGTAGAATGTGGATAAATATGCTAAGCAGGCCTGCATTGGTGAGGTTATGTTGCTGTTTTTTGGGGGGGTTCAATTTGTTTTTTTGGTGTGGGAGACTGAGCTCAGGCCCTTGAACATACAAACGCATGCATACTACCACTGAGCTACACCCCCAACCCCCTCAACTGTTTTTGCTGTTACTTGGTTTTTGGGGGAGGGGGAGTCTGGCCTGTCTGTATTTTGTTTTTCTTCTGTAATTGCCCAGTTTTCCAGGCCAATAATAATAGCTACTTCACTGAGTGGTGGGCCCAGTGGTGAATATCGTGCCAATCCCCACATCAGCCCTCTAAAACTGGTCCTATGCTGATGACTGACTCCTAACACTTGGGAGGCACACAATCAAGAGACAGCTGTTGCTAATATTTCTGTGTGTCAGGTCCTGTGTGTCAGGTCATACATCTTCCCTCCAACCAGGCTAAAAAGTTCCCTGAGGGGAGGGACCACATCCTGGTGCCTGCACATATAGAGAGAGTAGATAATATGGGTTGGGTGAACAAATGGATGTAAATATACCTTTGTACTCTCCCATCATGGCCAGAACAGAACCTTACCACTTTAGGTACTTAATGAATATTTGATTAACTGGAACCACAAGAATATAAATTGTTATCAGTGGCTTTAATCTGAATCCCAGAAGGCCCTGAAACCATGTCAGTGGGGCCTCTCCTGCTAATTACAAGCTTCTCTGTGGTCCCTCTCTAAGAAAGCTCTAGGCTTCTTTTGTAATGAGAGTCCAGTTTTCCTCTGCAGTGGCCACATGACAGAGCTGTATACAGAGACTGCTTGCCAGCCACACCACCTCTACTTGGCTTCAAGTCTGGCCTGGTTTCTAAAGGCAGGAGCTATCATCCATCCCATCACGAAGCTGCTAGAAGCCTTTCTCATGCTGTCTCTCAAGAGTGGCTTTTGTGCCAGGCTTCACAGGCTGCCCTCCAAGACCCTTCTTCTGAGGCTGCCAAACAACCTTCCAGAGACCCTGTGGTAGGTAGGTCTGGCTTAGGGTGCAGAGATGTCTGGAGGGCTCAGTCCCCAGAGACTCAATCCTGACAGTGCTGCCCAAAGCAAAGGTGCACAGTTAAGGCCTTGGAAGTTAGGGGCCCAGAAGCAAACAATCAGAAGCTGCCTGAGTAAGCTGCCTGAGTAGTGCCCCCAGCCTTGCAAGCCAGGCATGCTCTGGCCATGGCCTGCATTTCAGCCTTGCCTCCTTTCTCTGTTCTCCTCTGGGAACCAACCAACAGCTGCTGAGTACTATGTGGCCAAGATCAAAAACTTATATCAGAGGTCACAAACTGATAGCCTGTCACAGATATATTTTCAAATGTGTATTTGAAAATGTTGCCTCCCTGGCCATATTTTGAAAATTAGGAGATGTCACAAACAAATATCCAGATTTCTATCTTATAGATCAGTAGACATGAGAACACTGGGCCCACATTCTTGGGGGCAGGAATGGCAGCCACCTGATTCAAGCAAGCACTTTTCAACTGCTATAGTCCCCAAACAGCCCAGAGAACTGTTTTGCCTGTGTGGTTGGAGGTATTATATGTTTTACTTTGGCAGACAGATCTCCTAAAGACCTTAGGAGACGGTGAGCATCATTCCCTGCTTCACAGATGAGGAAACAGAGGCTCTGAGAGAAACTGTAATTTGCCAAGATTCAAAGCCAAATAGCCTGACTTCAGCAGCTACCCAAAGACATTTGTCTGTGGCAAAATGGGCAAAGAATGGACTATATAGTAAGGGCTATATTTTTCTTTCTTTCTTTTTTTTCAGTGGTGGGGAGGGAATGCAGGACCTCACACATGATGGTAGCAAGCATTTTACCTCTGAGCTATACCCCCAGCCTGCAGGAAGTTTATAAAAAGCAAAATATATTCAATTTCAAGTGGTACCTCTTTGCTGATATTGTAGTCTTATTCGGAGGATAAAGCTATTTAAGTGTTCTTCCTCTTACTATATGATAGTGAACAGAACCGATGTGTCACTTGAAATGTCCTTATCTGGCACAATGAAAAGCTGGCCAGCCTAGGGTGGATTCCCAAATGTATGGATCTCTGTGAAATCCAAGTCCAGAGATACATGGCTCACTCTGCAGTTCTCTTGTCCCCACATGACAGCAGGCTTCTGCTCCTACTCTTGGTTCATGTCACACAACAAAGCACACCGCAACTCCAGCTATCTGTATCAGTCTCCCCCATCATCAGTTTTGAATAAAGCCATTCCTGCTGGAGATTTAGCTCAGTGGTTTCGCCTTGCAAGCGCAAGGGCCAGAGTTCAATCCCCGGTACCAGAAAAAAAAAAAAAAGAATTAGCCAGGGATTTAGCTCAGTGGTTCCGTCGCCTGCCTTGCAAGCGTAAGGACCCGAGTTCAATCCCTGGTACAAAAGTAAAAAAAAAAACCATTCCTAATCCCTCTCCTCAGCAAATCTACAGGGCATTTGTTCATCCCTCTTGTTACGTTTATCTTATTCTTTCTCAAATTACAGGTACCTGTCCCTTGTCCACCCTCACAGTCCCTAAAGCAGGTACAGCATATAAGAAAGGGTTTCTGACTGTTAGCCTGCCAGAAGACGAACAGCCCTTATCAAACAGTGCTTCTGCCTCCCATTTTACAGGGTGGAAGAGAAGGGACCTGACCTCAGGCCACCCAGAGAGCTGATGGCAGAGCCAGGCTCAGGACTCAGTGCTGACTCCTCAGTGATGGCTCTTTCCACTGCACCAGTCTGCTTCCCAGAAACTCCCTTTTGGTTGGCTTAGCATCTCAATCAGAGGACAGTGGTTGGCACGTGACAAACTCTTCATAAATATCTGCCCATTAAGGATGCAAAACAGCTGGGGGAACAGAGCCCCCAGCTCTACTCTCATGGCCCTCAGTTCAGTATCATCTGCATCAAACCTTCACTCAGCACCATCTGTCCGTCAAAAGAAGCAATGCCCCTCAGTCCCCCAGTGGCCTAGATGTAGAAAGGCCCCATGTGGGTGAGAAGTGTAATCTCCATTGGTCAGGGTTGTGGCTCCAGCCTGCCAAGTAATCATGGGTAAATGTCCCATCTCCCAGGGTGTCAGCTGCTCCTCCTGACAGGTGGAATGTTGAGAGTAGACAGGAGAGAGGATCCCCCAAGCCTGCTAGATGGTTATGGGCACTAGACAGGACTTCCAAATGGAATTTAAGAGTCCTGGTTCTAAAAGCATCCAAAGACAGAAAAGGTCCTGGTTCACCTGAAACAAATGGATAGTTCACTAGAACAGCACCAGTGTAAGCTTGGATGGTCCCTCAGACTCTATGGCCACTTTGTGAGTTGCTGGGGACAAGAGCCAATGAGTCTTTAGGATGGTTTGGAAATGTCCAAAATTGAACAAAATCCTATTATTATCATTATTATTATTCCCAAACTCAGTATAGGGAATAAGACGTCAGTGGCATCATCTCACTAAAGCCATCCCCACCACTTGGTAGGTGTTAGGCCTTGTATCTAGATGTTCCCCCCCAAGCCTCATGCAGTCATAGGTAGGGCTTTCCAGAGGTGGCTGAATCTAGGGTGTGTGATGCTAGGAAAAAGGATATGATCCTAGGATTAAGGGTGTGAGTGCTACTCACGCTAAGGGTGGGTGGCCTGAATAAGATATAATGGACAGAAAGAGGCTCGTTGCTTGTTGCTCCTGCCTGCCATGAACTGTTTCTCCTCTTCAATGGCCCTTTGCCATGCCACCCTGTCAGTCAACTATGAACTGAAACCTCTACAAATGGTGAGCCAAATAAACTTTTCTTTCTATAATTTTGAGTGTCAGGTATTTTGTCTCAGCAACAAGAAAAGTAACTAAAACAATAAGAGAGACCATCCCCTACTCCTCCATTTCCCCATCCTATCAATATGCCTCACAGATCCTAGACATTTTCCCACACTTACATCTTTAGGTATTTGTCTCCTTCTGTTAGATGTGAGCTCCTTGGAACCAGGGATCCACTTTCCTCTCACTCTTTCCTATATCCTATGCACCAGCTCAGGACCTAGCTGATATTCAGTAACAGACACTGATTAATGTTCAGCAAAACTAGGGATCCCCTCAACTCCCCATTCTGGAATAAAGTTGCATTTAAGCTTTTTAGAACTAGTAGGTAGATGCAACCATTCCATCTGAGAGCTGGGAACACTGACTCTCAGAAGGAAACTGGCTTAACCGAGGTCACTCAGGCAGTGAGGGGTGGGGGGACTAAAAGCAACCCTTTGCCTCTTAGCCCAGTGTACTTTCTGCTCAGCATTCTCCAGGTCCCATAACGTGCAGCTGTGCAAACCTGGGCAGGACCCTTGGCTTCTCTGCCCTGATTTTATTACTTGTAAAATAGGTAAATTTATACATAGTGCCAACATGTTGGGATGGTCTGAGGAGTAAATAACAGGACTTGTGTAAAACAGAGCACAGCAAAAAAAAAAAAAAGTGTGTGTCTGTCACGACTAGGATTCAGACCCAACCATTTTCTTTGTTAAAGGGGTGTCCACCACATAGCAGCAAAGCAGAGCTTATGGCAAAAACTCTGCAGCTGTGACTCATACATGCTTCAACTCAACCAGTAAGTCCTCTGCAGGGATCACTTGGAGAAATTCCTGATCTCCCATCATAAATCCTTCAGCTTTCCTGTCTCTGAACCCCATACATATGCACAAGTGCACAGAGCTCATGCGACAGTTAGGTACTGTAGGAGGCAGCGGGACCTTTGGAAGAGCACACACTCTCACCTGGGGTCAGATGAACAGGCCCACTACTTCTGGCTGGGCAGCCATGGGAACAACACTTAATCTCTCTAAGCCTCAGTCTCCGCATGTTTAAATAGGTACACACTGTTATGAGGATTACTTGAGATAGGGAATGGCCTGGCATCCCATAAATAGTATCAAGAGAAATAAGTGGTTGTCCTCTTTTATTTTAGAGTCCACTTGACAAAATGTCAGCGCCAGAAGGGACCTTCAGGGCCATCTAGTCCAGTCCCCTGAGTATATAAATAGGGACCCAGAGACCTTGTGGGGTGCAGATAGTACCAAGGTCAGGCAATGAAGCAGTAGCTGAATGAGACCTGGGACCTGGTCTCATGACTTTCTACTGCTCACCTGTCTAGGCCCCCTTGTTCTGATCTGCACACAGCAGTGGCTGGCATGGCTCTGTTCCCAGGTTTCTTCCCTTCACCAACATGTCTTACACCAGTCAGCACCATCTGGATCCCTGGTTGCTAACATTACCACCTTCCCAGGCACATCTGACCCCACTAGCCCTACTCAGGTGCCCTAGAAGAGCAGGTAAAGTATCTGTTA
The DNA here is from genome assembly GCF_000247695.1 of Heterocephalus glaber. Next base: position 2,580,892 of record NW_004624741.1, on the reverse strand, counting down.
TCACTGCAGTGTCAATAATCACAGTATTAGTAATAGCAATAATAGTGATAACCAACACCTGTACAGGGTCCTACACTTGAATGTCTTCTCTCCTACACCATTGATACATTGCCATTTCTCCCCAATCTTACTGCTTTAGGAATGTCATTTCCTCAAATATTTTCAACTCAACACTTATAGAGTTCATACTTTAGGCCTAGCCATGGGCCAGAGGCTAGAGATGGAGAGGAAAAGCCCAGGCCTCTGCCAAAAGGATCTCAAATCTAACAGGGATTTAGGGAAAAGGGAGGACATGGTGATTTCTTTTGCCCTAACTGTTGCAGCAGCAAAATGCTTTGCCCCACCCTGTGGGGAACCTCTTTTATCATGCTGTCAAAAGGCAGGTGGTCTCTGTGTGACACTCAGCAAGAAAGGCTGAGTGTAGGCTGGAAATAACAGCACAAAGAACAATAAGAAATAGAAAATATAGGCACCAAATCTTGCCTCCCTTGTCTTGGTGAGAGTCTAGGGAGAGATTCTGGAGAGGACAGGAGAACAGCAGTGGGATTTGTGTGGAAACCTAGTCCCTGTTCCCCTGCCAGTGCACAAGATTCAGATGCTTCTGTTCCTTTAGACTGGGACTTCGCCCATAAATGCCAGGTTTTCCAAACCCAGGGCTGAGCCATATGCCTCTTTGGGACCATCATTTGCTAGAACTATGTCACAGCCCTCGCATTGGAGATGTTAGTACCTCCTGATTGCCATCTAGGCTCTCAGTCTGGTGGCCAACACACTCCAACATTCATTATTCCCTGGCAGGGACACCATCTGCAAGGATGTGGAAGCGACCGGTGGGGGTGGAGGATAGAGAAAAGGGGTAAGGACTCAAAGCAGCCACCCTCCTCCCTCTCCTAGTCTATCTCCTGCGTCCCTCATATGTGCCAAGCCCCCCATTTGAGGTGCTTTTGTGTACATCTTGTTTAAGCCTCACAACAACCCTCTGAGGCATGTATCCCTCTTCCCAGGTTTATAGATGAGGAAGCTGAAGCTTGGGGAAGGAGAGTAGCTCAATATTGTGGGGATGTCTGACACCGCCAGTGCAATGAGGCCCACAAGGTCAGTGTTTCACTCGAGAAGTCCAGAGTTCAGAGATTAACTGAGGAAACCCCAATTAGTCCATAGACTTAATTTTAAATTGCTTTAGTAGAAGGTCCTCCAACCCCTAAGACCAGCTTGAGTGGTACTTTAAAATTGTAGAGACCATTTAATCCAACTCCTATATTTAACAGACAGGTAAACAGACACCCTCACCTAAAGAATTTTAAGATGGCTACTTTGGCTAACTAGTAAGGGAAAGGCCGAGACTCCGAATCTCTGGCACTTTCTGTACATGACTCTACCTGCAGAGATCTTTTTCAGGGAAGCTCCCCTAGCCCAGCCCACCGGATGGACAGAGAAGGCCAAGGAGAGGGCAGCATATGACCAGGCCTCTCCTTGAGTCTGCAGGGCTGAGACAGGGATTAGGACACTTCCTGGGCTAGCAGTGTTGCAAACAGTGCTGCTCTCTGCTGGGGAGTGGAGGAGAAAGCAGCACATCCCATAGAAGCTCCAGGGAGAATGGAGAATCAGAACTCTCATTCCAGGGGTCATGAACATTTTTTCCAGATCTACTGCAGGGCCCTGGTGCTTCACACTGGGGATTATGGCAAGGAAGCAGTCGTTTGCAATTGACCTTGGGGTGGGTGCGGGGCTCCAAAGAGAAGCTTGTGCACTCACCAAATGTCAGAAGACAAATAGCAATGGGGAGGGCCAGTTCCCCCAACACCTTCCTAATCGCCCACCTTGGGCTATTTCCCTACTGCAATCAGCATCCTCTAATTGGTCAATTTCATGGGTGGGAGTGGGGTGCTTACGAGGATGTAGGAGAACGAAAGGAGGGTAAGATGAGTCAGGATCCATGCCTCCTGGCTGGTGTCCCCCCCCCCCCGCAGGGATTCTACCGCAGCAAGCGTGACAAGCTGCCCCCAGTCGCTTTCCGCTGCACCCGCGGCCTCCTCACCTGAGTCCGCTTGCCCTCCGCAGTCCCGCCAGCTTGCACGACTCTGGCCCGCTTGGCGCAGCGCCTCTGCAGTCGCTGCTGCAGCCGCCCGCCTCGGATCAGCAACCTGCGGCGATGGGGAAAGAGACAGACAGGGGCGGGTGAGAGCGGGCGGAGGACGCCCTGGCAGCTGAACCCCCGGCCTCTGACAGCTGGACCACTGCAGCTAAAAACCGTGGAGACAGGCTGCCGGCTGCCAGCTCCGTCCGCAGCTCCGGGCCCCCATCTTCCCCGGCACCGGGCACTCTGGAACGAGGCGGGCGCCGCTGGGCGGTGGGCCCCCGAGGGTCCCGGGGTCCCTGTCATCACCTGCGGAGGCTTCCATGGCTTTGGCTGCCCTCCCCGGGGCGCCGGGAAGCTCTCCGGAGCCCCTGCTGGAGGTGGCTGGCCGGGTGCTCGCCGGGGCTGGGGCTGCCGGGAGGAGGGTGGGGAGGGAGAGGTGGATGCAGGGGACGAGCCAGTCGGCTGCTCGCCGTCGGCAGCTGCGTCAGCGGCCCGTCTTCACTTTCCTTCTTAAAGAGATAGTTGTTCCTCGCTCCTGAGGGTCGGGGAGTGGGGCGCTAGCACGTGGGAAGAGAGGTAGTCTCTCACCTGCAGCTAGCCTGTAGGTGAAGCTGGGCGACAGGCTTAGTAGAAAGGGTTTTCTGACAGGCTGTGTGACGCTGGGCAAGTTCCCTCATCTCTCTGAGCCTCAGCCTTCTCATCCGTGACATGGGATGATGACACCAATCTCACTCCCTGGCACATAGCGTCTCCTGTGTTAAATACTAAGCTTATCTGACTGCTTTTAGGAACGTTTTTCCCCCAAACTAAGTTACAGTATTATGGTTATTTAATGTGAAGAGCACCTGATAGCAGGAATCTTAAATATCTAAGGACAGAAAAATATTTCCTTTGTGATTAAAATAGTGACTCACTGGTAAGATAGAAAAATTAGCATTCACAACCTAAGGCAATTATGGGTTATTATGGGTCTTTCCTCTCTGGTCTCATTTAATATCCTAAGGGAATCAAAAACTCAGGACACTGGGTTTCCACTTTGTATTTCTAGTCATGATCTTCAGATGAGTTAACTTACTCTCTGGGTCTAGTTTCCCATCTGGTTCACCTTGGGAAGTGAGGTGCAGTAGGAAGATGCTCTTTCTGAACCAGCCGTGTCTCATCAGTCATTGCTTGGTCGAGACCATCAACCCTGGCATCTCTTGTCATCTGCGCCCATCTCTGTGACTTCCTCCTACTGGAACTCCCTGTCACTCAGCTCCTATCAAACTGTCTCCCTTGCTGTGGCTTCCACTTCTGGACCTTTATATTTGCAGTCCCCTTTGCCTGGAGCACTCCGGATATTGCTGTGTCTTGCTCCTCCATTTCCTCCAGGTCTCTGCTCAAGTGTTATTGTCTCAAAGAGGCCTTCCTTGATCATCCTACATAAAGTACTAACCCCTTCTTCCCCCACTCTCTTTTGCCCTAGTTTTGCTGTATTTAATTACCAGCTGACATAGTTACTACTTGTTTCATTTATCACCCCTGCTAGAACACTTGATGAGGGAGGGAACTTTGTTTTTTCCATTGCTACATATTCAGTGCCTAGAATAGTGGTACTAGGTATTCGATAAATATTGGCCGAGTGAATGAGAAAACATGCAGACAGCATTCTAGGCCCTAGTTTTGATTTTTTTTGTTTTGTTTTGTTTTTTGGTTCCAGGGATTGAACTCGGATCCTTGTGCTTGCGCAGCAAGCAGCGAAACCACTGAGCTAAATCCCCGGCCCCATAGGCCCTAGTTTTTTGTAGGGGTATTCAGTCAGATGCTGTTTTTATGCCTAAAGGAAGTCTTTATGCCTGATGTCTCTCACATCCCTAACTCTCTACTCTTGCCAAGGCTGAATTTGGTTTCCTCTACTCTTTGCTCCAAGCTGACTTCCCAAGAGAATACTTCATATAGTAACTTCACTGACTTACATCATAACTCTGTAGTATTGACCTGGTAAGCAATACAGTAGTTAATATTTAAAATGTACTTGAAGAAATTATTTTGAATTTCTTTGCTGGGCTTGGTGGAGCTTGCCTATAATCCCCACACTCGGGAAGCTGAGGAAGGAGAATCACTGAAAGCTGGAGGCTATCTTGGGCTACATAGTAAGTTCAAGGATGACCTGGAATACATAGTTAGACACTGCCTCAAAAAACAAATATTTTTTTCTTACTTTTCAAAGTTAAATCTTTCACTATAGTGCTCATTTACAGTAAATTGGTCAGTTTTTGGAATAAATGCCTACGTTTTTGGTATTAATTATATTTTTCCTTTATTCAGAAAATTGAATTTTCAATCAGATGGCCATCATTGTATTATGTATTGTGGGAAAACTTAGCAGACCAATTGTAGCAGGAGTAGGAAATTGTAGTTGAGAAAGCTACATGAAATGTTGAGGCCTGCTATCTAAAAAACCTAATGTTGTATTAGCAAGTTAATTGGGTAAATGTCTCATCTGTCCTCATGCCCACTTAAGTTATATAAGTGACTTCTTTTCTTTTTTTTGGTACCGGGGATTGAACTCAGGACCTTTCTCTTTTAAGGCAGGCAGAACTACTGAACTAAATCCCTGGCCCTATAAGTAAGTGATTTCTTTACACTTAAAGCAAATCCAAGAAAGCCATGTAATCACTATATATTTAGGAGAAAATTTCTAATACTGTCATTAAACATTTTTTTGTCTTTCTCCCATATTTTATTTTGCTCAGTACTTAGAAGACTACATTTCCCAGAAATCTTCATGAGGACCACTCCCAAAACAAGCGAACTCTTTCACCCACATTGCTCCCATCTGGCATGGCATTAGCTAGTAAAGAATTCTCTTAAGGATTAGAAAGCAGGTGACTGAGAAAAGAATCAGTGTTTGCAACAAATGAGGATTGTAAACATAAAATAAGATAAAATTATTCCAAAGAAATCAGTAGTTTGTTTTGTTTTATACTAATTGAGAAATACAGTACTCAATATGTTTTTTAGATTCCAAAGCAATTTTCATTCCAGTTCTTAGTAACCACACTCCTCCCACTGAATACAGCAGTGAAACCTTAACAAAATACATGTGCCAGATACTTGAGAAGTCTGAAGAGAAGATGCTAGCAGGCAAATAGGGAAAAAGGAAGATTTGATGAATCACTACATTAGTGGTGAATTTATGAATTTTTTCCTCTGATACTTCCTAACCTGGTATCAAGACAGATTAAAAATCAGAAATTAGAAATCAGCACAGAGCAAGCTCTCAAAAATCCCCCTAGTTCTGACTTGAGGGTTAGGAAAGGTAATTTCTGATGTTAAGACTGAGTGAGGGAAATCATTTTCCTTTTCTTTTTAAATCTTTTCTCCATTGTCTTACAAACCAGTGCCCAGGTAATCCTGCAGTAGCACTGTGACAGCAGGAACCCACAGGTGCCTCTGGGTGAGGTGAGGGAGAAATTTCTCAATCAGAATAGCTGTGGTCCTGAGTGAGGAGGAGCCTCTGTGGGTTTTTGTCTCTTTCTGTCCCTCTACCATGTGGCTCCAGATATAGATGCAATTGTTGGAAGTAGGCAGCAAAGCACTGCAAAGCAAATGAAGCTCCAAGTTCCAGGTTTCTGGTGAATCCCAAGGGGGATAAGCCAAATAATGATAATAAAAATAATTGCTTACACTTACTACTAAAAACAACCACAACAAACCAAGAAAATAATCTTGGAAAAGTAGCAGAGAAAAATAGTACATTAATTATATGGAATAATGGTTTGAATAATTGTGGATTTCTCATTAGAACTGATAGAGGGCAGAAGAAAATAGAACAGATTTTCTTCAATTTCCAAAAGAACCTGTGCATCCCTGTACAGTAGTCCCAGCACTACTGAGGCAGGAGGATCACTGTGAATTCAAGGCCAGCTTGGGCTACATAGTGAGTTTGAGGCCTGCCTGAACTTCATAGTGAGACCCTGTTTCAGAAAACCAAAATAGGGGAAGATTCAACATGGCTGAATAGAGGAGGAGCCACATTGGAGCTAGTCAGAGAAAATCAACTACAAAACACAGGTAATTGGAAGAAAGGGAAGGACATACATTCTGATGCCAAAATCAATCTGAAATAAGAAACTTGTAGATCACACAAAACATAAGCATAGGACCTTATAAAACGATTATCTAGTCCACAAGACTGCCCATGGGTCTACTGCCTGCAAGTAGTGCAAGAACCGCCATTCCTGGGAAGTTTCCAAAAAACAGATAGATGGCAAATGTGTGGCAAACTCAATCCACACAGGATATATCTGGGATATAAGGCCCCTCACTGCTTTTGCTTTCCTACAAACAGGGGACACTGCAGTCTGCAACAAATTTCCCTGGCACACACAGAGGCAAGTGACCAGGAAGCTGTTCTCTCCCCAGTGGGTCACCAGTTGTTTTATTTTTGTTGTTGTTGTTGTTGTTCTGTCCTGCACCATAGCAGCTAACTGGAACCTCTAGTGACAAGTTTGGCAAGTTGGAGGATCATAGTAGTGGTGGAACAACACCACCCCTCCTCCCCTAGGACTGGGCAACTGGCGCTAGAGGGACTGGGACCTTAGATGCAGCTGTGACTAGTGGTGCAAGCAGCCTTAGGCAGCGAGGAGGTGTGGGAAATCAGCACTCCCTCACCCTGCAACCAGCCTTGGGCTGGGAATTCAGCATTCTCCTCTGAATTCCAACCAGCAAGGAAAGCACATGAGAGGAGCCAGCAGTGTGTAAGAGTTGAAGCTGTGCAAGGTCCAATAGGGGCAAACTGTACACGGGACTGGAGCAGCCTGGGGCTGTGTCTGAGAGCACCACACAGATATACAGGGTAAGGAGATGTGGGTGGGCCATCCAGAAAGCTGCTGGCAAAAGACTGGCCCCAGCCCCCACATCTGGAGGCCAAGATCAGCCCCACACCCAGCACTAATCCTACTGCAGACTTGGAGGAGTTACTCAGCACAGATTTAGGCTCTGACTTGGACACTACCACAGAACTGTGGGCACCAGAGGAATTTTCTTCTTCTTTCTCGGTTTATTAATTTGTTTAATTTTCCTTTTTAAGTTGGGTTCTTTTTTTGGTACCAGGGATAGAACTTGGGACCTTGTACTTGCAAAGCAGGGAGCAGAACCACTGAGCTAAATCTGTGGCCCTTAAATTGGTTTTTTGAGGGAGGAGGTTGTTTAGGTTTTGACTTTCATTGTTTGGTTTTGTTTTGCCTGTCCTGTTTCTCTATTTCCTCAATTGCCTTTCTTGAGTTTTTGATATTTTCATATGAATGAACATTTGTCTCTAGTCTTTCTAGTTCATTTTGATATTCTTTTGCTTTTTCCTACATTCTTTCTCTCCTGTCCTCTTCTTCAGTTTCCTGAAGCTTGAGTGATCATCTTTTTCCCTCCAGCTTTGCTTCTACTGTATTTCTCTTCAGTTATCTCTCTGTTTTGTCCCCTATCCCTTTTAAATTTTCTCACCACAGGGTAAAATCACTCTACCAAGGGGAAACTCATTGCATGTAAGTTCCTGGTTTATCTTAGATGTTATTTTATAACTATAGATCTTGTTCCTATGGTTAAAGTTACCAAATTAGCAATTACTACAGTTTGTCAGTTTCTAGGCTATGCTTGATGATATTGTTATTGCTATTTGTACTACTTTAGCCAGGATCCGATATCTGTTGTAACCATTTGTTCACCCTTGTATGACAAGAGTGTGATTACATGGAGTCATAATCATCACCATCATCCAGTACCAAAGGACTGGGACTTGAGCCAAATAGACACCAACTTCTCATCCCTAATAGATTGGGAAAGTAGGATCTTGGGTCAGACACAAAGACCAAGAGCCAGCTATATTTAAAAGACACCTCTGAGGAACAGACATTTACTAGGGAAGCCTTGATACTAGTGATAGAGCTACCTAACATAAGAAACTTACAAGAATCAACACAGAAAACAAATTAAAATAAAAAAAATAGAAAATCACATGATGCAGAAGCAAAATGAAACCCCTGCAGCCCACCCAGGACAAACCTAAGGGACAATGAGATAGAAGAAATCAGAAACCAACCACTGGAATTTTCTGAAATGATAGTAGCAAAAGTAAATAGATGAATGAGGCTACAGAGAAAATCAGAGAAGAAATAATCTCTCAGGTAATAAAAAGAGATGATGATCATAATGAAGGATCTGCTCAGCAAATCTAGAGTAGACATAGATAGAAAAAGAGAGGAGCTTAGGAAAATGATGGAAACCATGAATTCCCAACACAGGTAAGAAATGGAATTCATGATACAGATTCAAACATATATCCAGAAAATTAAAAATTTCATTGAAAGTCTGCAAAGCCAAATGAATGAAACTGAAGACAGAATATCAGACCTAGAAGACAGGACTGTGGTTAGTGATCACAAAAAGAAAGATCTCTCCCCCCCCCATTAACTTTATTGGTACATTTTAGGTATAAAATACAGTTACATTCATCATTGGGATCTTGTACCATTACATGAGTATCTTG
>NW_004624741.1:2527793-2553610 GCF_000247695.1 Heterocephalus glaber | reverse complement strand
CACCATGAGCAAAATCTTTGCTGTTATCTGAGTAATTATTTCTGATTTCATTTTTCCCAGATCCTCTTTTGTTGCCAGTTCAGAGAATCCTGGTGGTTGAATATCAGATTGTTCCATCTCGTTTCCCTTTGAGGTTGCTGTAGGTGATCTGGAAGTCTGTTTTTGAGGCTTGTTTATGTGTCTTCTTATTTCCACAGGGCGGGGGGTGCTTCTGGTGCCTGCACGGCTCACCTTCTCTGCCCTAGGAGTTTGGGATGGAGGTGGGGGAGCTTCCTTCTGGGTGCTGGGACTGGCTCACCTTCTCTGCCCTAGGGGATGGCAGCAGGGGAGCTTCCTTCTGGGTTCTGTGATGGGCTCAGCTTCTCTGCCCTAGGAGCTTGGGATGGAGGTGGGGGAGCTTCCTTACGGGTGCTGGTACTGGCTGAGCTTCCCTGCCCTAGGAGCCTGGGATGGAGGCCGAAAGATCTCTTAAAAATAGCAAGGGACCATGAAAAAACAATCAAACAGCTGCAAGATCATGCAAAGAACAACATAAGATTGATCAGAGTCAATGGAAAAGCAGGAGTCAGCATAAACCTTTCCTCCTTTAATTTTGTGTGTTGGTTACTTTGTCTCAGCAATGAGAAAAGTAACTAAGGCAGAATTAGGTACCAGAGAAATGGAATCGTTGCTATGACTGCACCTGACTACGTGGTTCAGGAGCCTTTAGAACTGGCTTGTGGGAAGAATTTCTAAAGGTTTGGAGATGCCAGTTGAAGAAATAGCCCTGGAATGCTTAAAACTGTATTTGATGGGAGATTCTATTTAGAGTTCTCAGAGAGTGAGATGCGGATAGAAATGCTGCCTGTAAAGATCAGTCTCAGGAGGCTTCTGCTGGGAAGAAAGACTACATGGACATTAGACTTCAAATGATGTGTGTTATGTTTTGGGAAAACCTGTGCACAGAAGTAATGGCAGAAAAATTCTCAAGCATGGAAAAAGAAGTTAACATACAGATAAGTGAGGCATATGGAGCTCCAATTAGCCATAACCAAAATAAATCTACACCAAGCCATATAATAGTCAAGATTCTAGATATTCAGCACAGAACAGAATATTAAAAGCTGTTAGAGAAAAGAAACAAATCATCTAGAAAAGAAAACCCATCACAATCAAAGCAGACTTCTCAACATAAACCCTTAAGACAAGGAAAATTTGGAGTGAAGTATTTCAAGTCCTGAACAAAAAAATAAACAACAAAAACAACCTAAAACCCAGATTGATGTACCCTGCAAAACTATCTTTCATAATCAATGGGAAAATAAGATACTTCCATGACAAAGAACAACTGAAGAAATTCATGATACCAAACCAGCGCTACAAAATATTCTGAAAGATATTTTAGAAAGAGATAACAAAGACAACAATTTCAAGAACACCAGTGGAAAGAAGCCACCAGGCCAGGCAAGCAATTAAACAGAGGAGAAAGACACGGAACCAACAGCAGGCAAATAATATTACAAGGATAAACCAATACATATCAGTTATAACTATCAATGTAAATGGTCTCAATTCACCAATCAAAAGAAACAGACTGGCACAATGGATAAGAAACAAGATCCAACAATATGCTACATACAAGAAACACGTTTAACTCAAAAAGAAACTCATAGACTGAAAGTCAAAGGATGGAAAATACTTCATGTGACAAGAACCTGGAAAAAAATCAGAGGGAGCTATTCTATTTTCAGACAAAGTGAACTGATGGAGACCACCCTGAGTGAGCTACAAATTCATAAATTGGCATTTTTTATTAAAAGTCTGAGTTTTCCTATTAGCCCACAATGGCTTGCCTGAAGAGCCAGCAGTTGGTGTATGGGAAAGGAACGTCTCCCCACACCACTGGTTACAGCAGAAGTCTCAATGATCCATGATGCTGTGACATCTTGGATGGCAAGACAACAGTGCAGCTAAGAGGAGTATGACTCATATAGAAAACTCCTATAGAGGCAAAAATTAATCCATGGGAAGAAAAAAATTTTCCATTAATCTATGAGGTGTTTTTTTCTAGAATGCCTTGTGCCCTTGTTGCTAGGACCCTTCTCACATCAGTGCTCTTCCTCCACTGTTCCCTGCACTGCACCTTACCCCTTAAAGAAGCTGTGTGTTCAATAAATAGTGGAAAGCTCCAGGAGACAGTGTCTTAGCCTGATAAGAGCATTGACCATCCTGGGCCCCCCATTTATGCATTAATATCTTGACTTATCTTTTTTAAAAACCTGCTGCCATAGCCTTGGTCAGGTGATTGAGGGTCTGATCAGCCTCCAATAGTGAACTTTAAGCCAAGTCTGACCAAAACAGGCAAAGAAGGTCACTACATAACTTTTTAAAAAACCTCCCAAGAAAAACAAATAACAATCATAAATATATATCCACCAAATCCTGGCACACCAACTTTATAAAACAAATATTAACAGACATGAAAAATCAAATAAGCACTAACACAATTGTAACTGGGGACACCAATATGCCACTATCACAGATAGACAGATCAAATAGACAAAAAAATCAACAAAGAAATATCAGAACTGAACCAAACCTGTGAACAATGGACTTAGTAGATGTCTACAGAGTGTTCCACCCTGCAACATCAGACTACATATTTTTCTCAGCTACACATGGGACATTCTCCAAAATAGACCACATACTAGCTCATAAACATGCTTAAGTAAATGCAAAAGAATTGAAATTATCCCATGTATATTATCAGACCATAGTGCAATGAAATTGGAAATCAGTGGCAACAGAAACCCCCAAAACTTCATAAATACATGGAAATTAAATAACATCCTTCTGAACAGCCAATGGATCACAGATGAAATTTTAAAATAATTAGACAGTTTCTACAATTCAATGATAATGCTGATGCAACATACTGGAACTTATGAGACATCATGAAAGCAGTTCTACAAGGGAAATTTTTAGCAGTGAATGATCACATCTGGAAAATAGAACAAGCTCAAACAAACAGCCTAATGTTGAACCTCAAGCTTCTAGAGAAAGAACAAGTCAATCCCAAAGCTCGTACAAGGGAAGAAATAATAAAGATCAGAGCAGAAATTAATGCAACCAGAACTAAGAAAACAATACAAAAAAATCAATGAATTGAAGAGTTGGTTCTTTGCAAGATTAAATAAAATTGATAAACCCTCAGCCAACTTTATCAAAAGAAGAAAAGACTCAAACCCATGCAACTAGGAATGAAAAAGGTGAAATCACAATGGACTGTGCAGAAATTCAGAAGATCATCAATACCTCCTTGGAGAACTTGTATTCTAATAAGACAGAAAACACAGAATAAATGGACAAATTCCTAGATATATATGAATTACCAAAACTGAATCAAGAAAATATAAAAATTCTAAATAACCTACCCAGTAACAGTCAATGAAATTGAAGAGGTAATTAAAAATCTACCAACAAAGAAAAGACAAGGTCCTGATGGATTCACTGATGAATTCTACAAGAAATTTAAAAAAATCTATTGATATTACTCCTTAAACTCTTTTTACCCCCTGGTACTGGGAATCAAACTCAGGACCTTGTATTTGCCAGGCAGGCGTGGCACCACTGGGATATATCCCCAGCCCATTCCTCAAACTCTTTAATGAAATTGAAAGGGAATCAATACTCCCAAAGTCATTCCTGGAAGCAAGTATTACTCTGATACAAAAACCACAGAAGGATCCAACCAAGAAAGAGAGCTATAGGCCAATCTACTTGATAAACATAGATGCAAAAATCCTCAATATGATACTGCCAAACAGAATGCAGCAAACCAAGTAGGACTCATCTCAGGGGTACAGGGATGCTTCAAAATATGCAAATAAATAAATGTAATATACCACATCAACAGAGCCAAGGAGAAAAATCACACTATCATATCAATAAATGAAGAAAAAGCATTTGAAAAGTTCAACACCCATTCATGATAAAAACCCTACAGAAAATTGGAATAGGAGGTCTTTATCTTAATCTGATAAAAGCCGTCTATGGCAAACCAACAGCCAACATTATACTAAATGGTCAAAACCTGAAAGCTTTCACTATAAAATCAGGGACAAGACAAGATTGTCCACTATCACCACTCCTATTCTATATAGTTCTGGAAACATTAGCTGGAGCAATTAGACAAGAGAAAGAAATAAAAGGAACAAAGATAAGACAGGAAAAATTAAACTGTTGTTATTTGCAGGTGAAATGATACTCTACATAGAAGATCTCAAAAACTCCACTAAAAGACTTCCAAATTTAATAACCAAATTTAGTCACATAGCTGGTTACAAATTCAACACTCAAAAAGCAATAGCATTCCTATATACAAATTTAAAAATTACTGAGAGAGAAATTAGGGAAACCATGCTTTTCATAGCACTGAAAAAAATGAAATATTTAGGAATCAATCTAACAAAGGAAGTAAAAAATGTTTACATTGAAAACTTCAGTACTCTGAAAAAGGAGATCAAAGAGGATATCAGGAAATGGAAAGATATCCCTTGCTCATTGGTAGCAAAAACCAACATAGTAAAAATGTCCATACTCCCAAGATTGTTATATGGATTCAATGCAGTCCCAATCAATAGCATACCTCACAGAACTAGAGAAAACATTCTTAAAATTCATTTGGAACCAGAATAAACCTAGAATAGCAAAAACAATTCTGAGCAACAAAAGCAAGGCAGGGGACATCACAACCCCTGACAAAATTATACTACAGATCTACTGTGATAAAAACAGCATGGTACTGGCAAAAAAACCCCAAAAAACAAAACAGAACCAAGCATCAATGGAACAGGTTAGAAGATGCGGAAACAATTCTATACACACTCAGCCACCTTATCTTTGACAAAGGGGCCAAACACTTTCACTGGAAGAAAGATAGCCTCTTTAATAAGTGGTACTGGAAAAACTGGCCTTCCGCATGCCAAAGACTAAAACTAGACCCATGTCTCTCACCATGCACTAAACTAAAATAAAAATGCATCAAAGATCTAAATATTAAAACAGAAACACTAAATCTGCTAGAAGAGAGAATGGCTGGAACTCTTGAAGACACTGGTGTAGGCAGAAACTTTATGAACAAAACCCTTATCACACAGGGAATTTTGCAAAGAATCAACAATTGGGACCTCATCTTATTGAAAAGCTTTTGTACAGCAAAAGAAATCACCGACAGAGTAAAGAGACAACCAACAGAGTGGGAAAAATTTTTGCCAGCTGTTCCTCAGACAAAAGACTGATATGTAGAATATATAAAGAACTAAAAAAAACCAACCCCCCCAAAATTGAAGACCCAATTAAAAAATGGACATCTGAGATAAATACACACTTCTCAGATGAGAAACTAGAAACAGCAAATAAATACATGAAAAAATGTTCAACATCATTGGTCATTCAAGAGATGCAAATTAAAACAATGCTGAGATACCATCTCACTCTAGAAAGAATGGCTGTTATCAAGAAATCAACCAATAACAAATGCTAGTGGAGGTCTGGGGAAAATGGAACCCCTCTCCACTGTTGGTGGAAATGTAGACTAGTCCAATCACTGTGCAAGTCAGTGTGGAAATTCTTCAAAAAATTAGGACTAGAGGTTCCATTTGACCCAGCTATCCCCCTTCTTGGTACCTTCCCAAAGTAATTAAAAGCATCATACCATAGTGATACATGCACACCCATGTTCATAGCAGCACAGTTTGTAATAGCTAAATCATGGAAGACAACCCAAATGCCCATAAACTGACAAATGGATAAAGAAGATGTAGGGTTTTTTTTAATACAATGGAGTACTACCCATAAAGAAGGATAAATTTGACACATTTATAGCTAAATGGATACACCCAGAGATAATACTTTTAAGTCAAATAAATTGGACACACATGTGTAAATATCACATTGTTTCTCTGGTGTGAGAAACTGAAAGTGTAAATATGGGTCAAAATGTATAACAGATATTGTGAAGTAGGAAGAAAATGTTCAAATGTCAAAGGGTGCAAGGGAAGGAGGACAGGGAATGGAAGGAAGAAAAAAGAAAAAATGAGAAAAGATAAAATGGAAACAAAGTTCTTATAAATTAGAAGGGGAAAAGGGGTGGAAGGGTGGAGAGGGAAATGGGAAAAAATAAGAATCAAGATATATCGTGTAGGGCTGGGGATTTAGCTCAGTGGTGCTGCTGCCTGCCTCACAAACACAAGGTTCCAAGCTAAAAAAAATCAATCCCTGTTTAAAAAAAAAGATATATCATGTACAGCTATACATTCTATACAAAGAATGCGATCATTGTGTATATCTAAATTATACCAATAAACTTAACAATTAAAAAAAATTAAATTAATTAATTTCCAAAAAAAGAAGTATCAACCAGGATTTTATACCCAGAAAAGATGTTCTTCAAAAATGAAAGTGAAATAAGGTCATTCTCTGATAAAAAAAAACTTAAATCATTGTCAGTATACTTGCTTAAAAAGAATTGCTGAAAAGTTCTTCAGACAAAAGGGACATTACGCCAGAAAAAAACCTTGGAACATTAGGAAAGAAGGAAGAAAGGAAGGGAGGGAGGGAGGAAGGAAGAAAGGAAAGGAAAGAGGGAGGGAGAGAGGGAAAAAAAAAGGTTAATTATCTAAGTGAATTTAATAGTCTATTTTCTTGAATTCTTTTAAGTGTTTGACAGTTAAGGTTATTGTATCATTGTCTGATGGAGTGTGAATGTATGAGATGTAACATATAAGAAAACTACAGTATAAAGGAGGAAGTGTAAAGAAACCTAAATGTTATAAATTTTGTACACTAGAAGTAGTGTGAAAAGTTTAGATTTCATAATCTCTAGAACAGCTATTAAAAATTGTATAAAATACACAATAAAAACAGAATAAATTAAAATAGACTTCTAAAAATGTTAAATATTTCAAAAGGTGAGAATGGAGAGAATATTTATGAAAATTAGAGTGAGCCAGTGTGGGAGACTACCCTGTTGATTGTGCCCAAAGCAGCCTGTAATGAGTTAACCCTGCAATTGGCTTATTTTAAGAAGTGAGTCCAACTGTGGTCAGAGTGGCTCTTACCCAAATTCCATTCCCAGAAATGAAACCTTCTTAACTGTAAAGACGGGTTAATCATTAACCACAACCTATATCTGATCTGTTCTGTTCCTAATGCAAGAATGCTTTGTCCCTTCTTTTACAAGCCTTACCTGCAAAAGCAACTTATTTCTAGCACAAGGCCCCTCAACCCAACCTAACAATGATTGTGTCACCAATAAATATCGGCAGTTCTAGCTGTTCAAGGTCTTTGCTGTTTACTCAGCATTGACCATCCTAGCTCCCCATTTCACTCCTTAATACTGTGCCTGAGTCTTTCTTCTCATCTTGCATCATAGCCCTGAGCAGGAGATTAGGATCCACTGCAAGGGTCTCTGGTAAGCCAGGTACAGTGGCATATGCCTGTAGTCTCAGCACTCTGGGAGACTGAGGCAGGAAGATGGCAAGTTTAAACTTAGCCTGGGAAATTTAGCAACTTAGGAAGACCCTATTTCATAAAATAAAAATAAAAAGGGTTGAGGATGTAACTTAGTACGAAGGACCCAGGTTCAGTCTCCAGTACTACCCTGCACACACATGCACAAAGAAAGAGAAAAATAAAGGGAACAAACAGTAAATAGAAATAAAATAGTAGACCTAAATCCAAACATGCCAATAACTACATTAAATGTAAGTGGTTTAAATGCATAAGTTAAAACAGAGATTGTCAGAATGGATTTTAAAATGACTTTATTAAATGCAACCTTAAACTCATTTTAAATATGATAGAGGTAGACTAAAAGTAAAAGATGTAAAAATACCAGTACATATCACACAAATGCTAGTCAAAAGACAGCTGGAATGGCAATATTAATATCAAAAAAAAGCATAATTCAGAATAAAAAAATACCATGGATATAGAAATTCTTTTTACAATAATAGAAAAGCCATTGTACCAACAAGACATAATAAGTGGCTGGGGATTTAGCTCAGTGGTTCTGGCGCCTGCCTCACAAGCGCAAGGTCCCGAGTTCAATCCCCAGTACCAAAAAAAAAAAAAAAGACATAATAAGTGTAGATGTGTCTGCATTGAATGGAAGAGCATCAAAATATATGAAGCAAACACTGAAAGAAATAAACAGATCCATAATTACAGCTGGAGACACAAACACTCCCTTCTCAGTAATAAATAGAACCCAAGACCAAAAATAAGCAAAGGTGAGAACTGAACACTATCAAACAACCAGATCTGACATTTATTGACATTCACCTAACAAGAATATATTCTTTATGTGCCCATGGAACATCAGCAAGACAGATTCCACACTGAATCATAAAATAAGCCTTAATAAGTTAAAAGAATCAAAATCACTTATAGTAAGTTCTCTAAACAAAAAGAAGTTAGACAGGAAATTTATTACTGAAAAATAGGAGGAAAATTGCTCTTAGCTATTAAAAAACATAGTTCTAAATAATTCACAGATCAAGGAGGATGTTGCAAAGGCACTTAAAAATGTTTTTTAGCCAAACAAAAATGGAAATGCAGCATATCAAAGTGTGTGGTACAGCTAAAACAGTGCTTGGAGCAAAGTATGTGTCTTCATATTAGAAAAGAAGGATCACAAATCAATTATCTATATTACTTATAAAATGAGAAAGATAAGAGGAACAGAATCCCAAAGCAAGCTGAATAAAAGAAACAATAAACATAGGAGTACAGATATATGAAATTGAAAACAAAAACAAAAGCGAAAAATCAGTAAAATCAAAATGTGGTTCTTTGCAAAGACCAATACAATTTCAAGCCTCTAAAGAAACTAAAAAACAGAGAGAAGACATAAACTTAACAATGTCTGAAATGAAAGCAGGTTTATTACTGTAGACATTACAGGCCTTAAAGGATAATAAGGCAATACTTGAAACAATTCTACACTCATCAATTCTCAACTCAGCAATGTAGAAGAAATGGACTTATTTCTTGAAAGCACAAACTACTAACTCACTCAAAATGAAATAAATAACTGATGTTCTTACAACTATTTTAAACATTGGCTTCATAGCTGAAAACTTTCCAAAATATAAATCTCCACATCCAGATGGTTTTGTGGTGTAAATTCTACCAAACTTCTATGAAGAAATAATACAAAGCTACACAGTCTTTTCCAGAGAAGTAGAATAGGAGGAAATACTTTTCAAGTTATCTTATGAAGCTAGTATAACTTTGATACCAAAACCTGAAAAAGAACAGGAAAAGAAAGACCAGTATACCTCCTTATATCAAATTCACATGAAAAAACACTCAACATCATTATCCTTATGGTAATGCATATTAGAGCTATGAGATATCACTTCACACTCACTAGGCTAGTAATAATAATAAAAAAAGGACAGCGACAAGTGGTAGCAGGGAGATATAGAAACTGGAACCCTGTTACACTGCTGATAGAAATGTAAAATTGTACAGTGTTTTGGAAAACAACTCGAAGTTCCCCCCCAAAAGTTAAACTTTAGTTTATCATGTGGCCTAGCATTTCTACTTCTAGGTATATACCCAAGAAAAATGAAAATATGTATACACAAAATTTATGCACTAATGTTAATAGCAGCATTATTCATACCAGTCAAAACAGTAGAAATAACTCACATGTCGGTCCATCAACTGATGAATGGATAAAAAATGTGGTATAGCTATACAATGGAATAGTATTTGGACATAAATTTGAATATACACCAGGAGTTATCTTAGAAATACAAAACTTGAAAAAAATTTTTAAAACCATAAGTGTGTTACACCATATTAATACTCAAGAAAAAAAATCTCATGATAAAATTAATCAATGCAGAAAAAGCATTTGACAAAATTCAGCATTCATTCATGATAAACATGTTCAGGAAACTGGGACTAGAAAGGAATGTCATCTATGGTTTGACTGTCTCTCAAAGGTTCACGTGCTGGAAGGTTGTTTCTTAATCTAGCAGTGTTGAGGTGATGAAACTTTTAAGAGGTGGTGCCTAATAGAAGGTGGTTACTGAGGGGCACAGACCCCAGTTAATTCCTGTGAGAACAAGTTTTCATAAAAAGAGCAAACATGTACCATTAAGTCTCTCTAGCTTCCTGATTACTATGTGATCTTTCTTTCTTGGATATGCCATATGCCATATTATGATACAGCCAATGAAGCTCTCACCAGAGGCTGAACAGATGGGGCCATTTGATCTTGGACTTTTACCTTCCAAAGTTGTGAGTTAAGTAAGCCTCTTTTCTTTTTAAGTACCCAGCATCAGATATTTTGTTATAGCAAAAATAACAAACTGACACAATTACCTCTCCCAAAACAATATAATCCAAATATAGTTCACATCATAATTAGTGGTTAAAGAGTGAATACTTCCCTTCTAAGATTGGGAAAATGCAATGATATTTTGCTCAACAAAATATTAAGGGTTCTAGCAAGTGTTACAAGGTAAGAAAAGGAAATAAAAGTCATACAGATTGCAAAGAAAGAAATAAAATTGTTCTTCCATGTAGACAACATGATTGTATAGAAAATACTAAGAAATCTACAAAAACAAACCAATAAAGCCACATAAAACTAATTTGTGAGTTTAGAAAAGTCACTGGATATAAAATTAACCCACAAAAGCTAATTGTATCAATGACAAAATTATAGAAATAGAGAACAGCTTAATGGTAGTCAGGGGCTAGGCAGGAGGGAAGGGAGGGAGATAGCTGTGGCTAACAAAAGGTAACGAAGATGATTTTTGTGATGGAGCTGTTCTGTTTCTCTGCTACAGTGGTGGTCACACAAAGTTACATACAACCAACATTTCATAGAACTGAATATACATACACACAAATGAGTGCATGACTGTTAAAATTTGAATAAGGTAGGTGGGTAGTATCAATGCCAATTTCTTGGCTGTGGTATTATAATAAAGTTAGGCAAAATGTTACCATTGGGAGGAACTGGTCTGTCTGTATTATTTCTTACAATTGCACACAGATGTACAATTATATCAATATAACAAGTAAATTGGAACTCAAACATTACTACTGAGAATTCAAAATACACCCATTCTTGAAAATAATTTGATAATTTATTACAAAGTTACAAATTTATTACAAAGTTAAACATACATATGACCCAGAAATCCCACTCCTAGGGAAATAAAACCTTAAATTCATACAAAAACTGTACACAAAGATATGCAGCTCTATTTTAACAAAACTGAAAACACTCTAAATGTCTTTCAGTGGATAAATGCATAAATAAAACTGGGTATATCCAGCAACAGAATACTACTCAGCAATAAGAGGAACAAACTATCCAACCACTTGGGTGAATATTAAAGATGTTACACTGAGTGAAAGAAACCAGTCTCAAAAAGTTACATGCTATATAATTACACTTATATGACATTATCAATAAGACAAAAATGTAGTCCTGGAAAAGAATGGCTGCAAGAGGTCAGCATGGGAGAAAGGCTTGACTATAAAGGGATAACACAAGGAGTTTTTTAGAATGTTGTTACTCTTTGTATCCTGATTGTGGTGGTAGTTCCAGAAAACTATATGTTAAAATTTATAGAACTGTGTACCAAAATTAAGAAGTCATTTTGTCTGCATAATTTAAAAATAAAATTTAAAAAGCAATTTTGATATTTACGTCTTATATTTAATGTATTCATAGAGGCTATTTAGAATTTAGTTCTATGTAACATAATTCTAAAAACAATGCTTTAAAGAGTATTATAGGCTTCATTTTATAGTGTACAATGGAGTTCACAGAGCATATATGAAAATCTAATTTAAATTTCAACTAAGAAAAAAACCAATGGTTTTAATGTCAGAAATGCTCAGTAAATACCATGTATAAGAACACGTGTTTTAGCAATTTTTTACTCAAGTTATAGCTGCAGACAACATGCTGCAAAAGTGTCTACTAATGTTTTAAATGTAAGAAGTAAATTTAGGTTTGTTGAGGGATTAATGGTGATTATAATAATCATTAAATAGTAAATAAAAAAGTTAAATGACCTATGAACAAGCTAAAAGCCAGGCAGGTGACTTAAAACAAAGATTAATTTTGTAATTCTTCAATTAAGATATTAGATGAAAAACCATGACACTAGATCATATCAAAGATGATAGACATTAGAATCAAATAAATTATTGTCTGCCAAGAAATGAGCATTAATATTCATTAGCCCCATAAAATTTGAATAAACAATCTAGTACAAAATAGCATTTTTAAAAAACATCCTTGAGGGTCGGGGATTTAGCTCAGTGGTTTTGCCACCTGCTGCGCAAGCGCAGGGACCCAAGTTCAATCCCCAGAACCAAAAAAAAAAAATCCTTGAATGTGTCTTGAAGGCATATAATGTTTTCAAAATATATCCTAAATGTACCCTAAATACTACATTCAAACCAGGAAATTATGCTATACATTCAAATCAGCTAAGTTTTAAAAATTACCTTGCTATAATTAATATTTCTGTAAGCAGATAAGTTTCCAATTCTGTCTATGATTATTCTGAACTTAGAAAAAGACAGGAGGTCAGCCTATCTGTGAAACAGATCAGTCCTTCAGATGTTCTCAGAAGGCTTCTGCGTTAAATTGAACAATCTATACAGAAATGTCTGTGATGGCATAAAACTGCGTGTTCTGTATTTCCTTCACATTGTATGGAACATTGGTCCTACTGTAGCTATAATATCTGCATAGGGAGTACTTTGACTCAGCTCAATAACCTGCTGTTTTTTTAGGATAAGAAAGCTACAAAATTTGGTAGCAGCTTGTTTTCGGTCACTATTTCTGCAAAGGTTCTTCAGACTAAAGGACTGCATCCCCATCTTGTTAGATTCCTGAGAAAATAGAAGAGAGGGAAAGGAAGGGAAACAAAATCATTAGAAGTAAAGCAGGCTGTGGGTGCATTATGAACAACAAAAGATGGAGTTTTTTGATAAGTGATTATGATATCCTTCAATGGAGAAATACAGAAAACTCTAATAAACTTATAAAACCACCGTAGGTCACTAAGCACAAGCTTGGCTCATTGAAAAAAATGCATGAAAAAGAACCTTGAAATGTTATACAAATTCATAATGTGTTATATAAATGCTAGGTCTTTAAAAATTGATGTCAAAATAAATTCCTTCTATGAAAAGTGCAATTAGTTTAGACTTGTAGGCAGAAAAATTATATAGCACTTTGGAAGGCTTCAAATATAATGCAAATGGTCAGTTTATCAGGCTTACTTTGACTATAAACAATGAACTTTACTATGACTATAAACAATGTTAGTAGTAAATGGAGAAGTACATTTGTATGTTTTAGTGGCAGGGGAATATAACTAAACATCTCCCAGTTTCTTTATACAGATTAAAAAGATGTTGGAATCATCATAGGGCACATATATACCTACTAGAAATAAGGTACAATAAAGTAATTATGGGTGAAAATAATTGCTTTCATAAAGACTAAGACTTGGAATCACCTTCCTACAGAAGTTTAATTTTTAGTTAGAAATATTGTAATGAATACTGGCCAATATCCCCATGAGTATCAAACTCCTTGGATGGTTGTTAAGCACTTTTAGAAATATCATACAAGTTTTTGCCAGTCTACAACACTTAACAAATTAATAAGTTAATATTTTATTGTGGTTTATCTTAATCAAAGTTGTGGCCCAGAGTCAGCAGCCTTTCAGAGGTTGTATACTTAGCCTTCATTTATTCCTTCCTTTGTGCAACAAGATATGGATTTGGTAGTTTTTTTCCCCCTGGGAGAGAGTGGGAACAGCTTTTTCAATTTTAAAAATTCTCTTGAGAAACCTTGAGGGAACAAATATGCAAGATGAACATATGTGCTTAGTTGTGTTTCCTTCAGAAGCCCTTTTGAAAAATGAGAGTAAAGGAATAAAAAATGACAAAAGAGATTAAGAAAATGGAAGACACAACTGACTTAGCAGAGGAGAGAAAGCTGATACCTAAGTATCAACAGAGAGGGGAAAACCAGCAAAAATCAAGCCAACTTGAGGTATAGAACCTTGAAAAAACTCAGGAGCTGGAGACATAAGCTAGAGATGAGACTGAAAACAGAATTCCTTGAAACTCAGGGGAAGTTAGGCCTTCTGTCCGCTCCACAGCCTCTAAGAACGAGAGACCACTATATAGAGCAGCAGCAGGCAAGAAAGTATTTTTCTGGAGATACCAACCATTGAAGCTCTGGATTTGGGACACTGGCACTGTAGATGGGGAAGGAAAAATGCCATGCCACAAACTACAAGATTAAGTGACATTCCACACCTGTACAATGAGACAACTAACCTTTCCCCGACTTCTTTTTCATTCCTGAACAACTGGCATCATGCATATATCGCCTAGGTAGTAGCTGAAAAAAATGCTCTGAGAAAACTGACCACTCAAAAAGAAAAACTTCTTTAGATGATGATATCTGGGGAAAGGGCACCACCAGTTAACTCACTATTAAGACCACAAGACTACATACAAGCCCTGTCCATGGCCATGTAACTTCCAAAATCAGTTTTTTGGTGTCTTAGTCTTAAATAAAAGCAGATAACCAAAGATCCACCAGACATTTAAATCTCTAACAATAAAAAATAAAAAGAACACATTCAAGAGAATCACTAAAATAATTCAGGAAGCAGAAGAAGACTGTAACTTCTAAAGTTGAGAAGTTTTTCACTGCATCTGTGAAAAGTGACAAGGATAAAGGAAGACAGTGGGAAGGACAGTGCAAGAGACCATGAAAGGACACAAGGAAACTCATTGGGGTTTTAGATATGTTCCTTATCCTGAGTATAGTGATGGTTTCATAGGTATATACATAAGTCAAGACTCATCTCACTGTGTACTGTACATTAAACATGCATAGTTCATTTTATGTTAACCATACTTCAAAAAAGGTTCTTTTTTTATGATACTGTGGTTTGCACTGAGATACATCCTCCGCCTTTTTTATTTTTTATTTTGAAATAGGGCCTCACAAAATTGCTAAATTGTCTAGACTGTACTTGAACTTGTGACCCTTCTGTCTCAGCTTCCTGGAGTGCTACGATTACAGGTGTGTGCCACTATGCCTGGCAACAAAGAGTTTTTAATTAAATAAATAATTATTTAGAAAGGATTAGGATTTTACGAAACAAAAAAGTAGCTAGTAACTAAAAGACCAACACATAAAAAGCAGCTCCTGAAAAACAAAAAAGTGAAAGCAAAAATAAAAATTTCATAAAGCCTTAAATCCAAAGTTGAGGGCATCTTCTAGTGAAAGGAAAAATACAAAAACAAAGGAAATTAATATGGAGAATAAAGGATATTTTTTAAATAGAAGGAGCAATTCAAGAGATTCATTAACCTATACACCCTTCAAGAAGAGAGGAGATAAATGAAGTGGACAGCCAAAAAAATTCATAGAAACCAAGGATTATCTCATTACAAGAACACACTACATGCTCAGCACAGTAAACTTTTTAAAAAGCACATCATCATGAAATTTCAGAACACTAGAGATAAAGAAAGAATCCAAAAACTTTCAGAGAGAAAACAAAGATCACCTACAAAGGATCACGAACCAAGGAAGAATCTGACCTTTCAATAACAACACAAGAATCCTAGAAATGTTACACAGCTTTCAATATTGGAAATAAATTATTTCTAACTTATGTCCAGAGACAACCAATAAAATTTAAGGTGAAAAAAAGAAAATTTCAGATTTGTTTGCAAGGCCTCTGTCTCCAACCCACTATTTATCTCAGGAAATTATGAGACAATATTAATCACTACAATTTTAAGATAAAAGAAAATCAAAGCACTAAGAAACAGAACTAAGAGGGAACAGAGACATTTTCATGTTTATGATGACAGAATGTCCTAAGATAGAAGCTGTAATGATTAAATCAAACAACAATAAAAAAAACCTCCTTGAAGTTTATAAGAAATGTAATTATACTGGGAAGATTCAGTAGAACTGAATCTTTTTTTTACATAATCTTTGTGGCAGTAAGTTTAGTTGTCCCTTAATGTCCATTATCTTCTTCCATAGCAGTAGAATTATTAGCAGGGCTTATGGTTACTAAATGAGAACTTATTTCCCAGATAGAGGTGGCAATGCAAGATAAGTTCTGATCAGTGTGAAAAGTTTCACACAAAATTTCTGGGCTATACCCTTAAAGAAAGTTTTGTTGCTGATTGGAATACAGACATGCTATCAGAATTTGGCCACAACAAAATGATAAAAGATTGTTTTGTTTTCATAAATATCCAGATGCCTAGGGTCAATATTTTATTTATTTTTAAAACAAAAATAGAGTTGACAAACCCTAACATCTTACCCGTAAACGATTTAACATCTGAAATAATCTTTGATTCCATCTCTCAGCTTCACTGTTTTGTTCATTCTCTGATGACTCCTGTTAAATGATTGATAAATAAAATATGTCATTTAAGCAAATTTTACTGAATGTTAATTACATGTCAAGCATAGTGTTAGCTACTATCAGAAAAACAACCATAACACTGAGTCCTACCAAACAAAGATCTTATAGTCTGATAATGGGGAGAGTGAGACTAACACAAATATACATCAACCTGTGGAGGATTGCACATATACTCCCCACACTGTCTTCTGATAAGGAGATCCAAAGTAGGAGATTGTGCAATCTTATTGGTAATGTATCCCAGAGCACTACGTCCTTATGTACCCTGAAAAGTAAATTTAGCAAAGACAAGCACTTTCCGCTAGATCTATTCTTTTTCTGGTCAATCTGAACTCAGCTGACAGGAGTAAATATAAAGCTACAGAAAAAAACTGTCTTGTAAAGCTATATAAAAGTTATAAGAACTTTTATATGGTTATAGAGAAGCTCTAAAAATAGCTGGTGTTTAGTAATTTGTGACAGTTGGGTTAGAAACCTTTCACAGTTTGAAAGTGCCTTATCCAGAAAAGGTTAACCCACTGCCTGTCATGTTACCCAAACAGATTCATTCTTTCCATCTTAAAAGATTAACCACTGTATCTTAATATTTAAAATTGTAAAGTTGAAATCTCTTTACAAGAACTCATTGTCGTCCCTACCAACTAACACTTTGTGAGCTGAGAACAGAACCTGGGCACAAGAAAGGTGATGAATCTGATAGAAGAGCAGCATACAAAGGGCTGGGGGAGGAAAGTTGCACAGAGCTGACCTACTTTACCATTTTTCCTAGGCTAGCTCTGACCAACAGCACCTGTGTTAACCCTTATCACATGTCCCCTGTTTGTCTAGCTTCATCCACAGCTCTGGAGCCCAGACACTTCCTCAAAGTACTTTTGATTTCATGACCTCTAAGAGAATTTCGGGAATTGCAAAAATATTCTGCCTCATATTTTAAATCATTTGAGGCTAAAGGGACTCTCTGATTCAGTCCAGGAACTGTTGAGTCCCTGCTTCCAGAACTGGCTACATAGCATGGTCCTGCCTGTGCCGTGACCTTTCTTACATCCCAGTGAGAGTGAGTTGAAAATATGGTCACTTTTTTCCTGAAGAGTTTCCCAGAATCTATCCAGTTACATTGTATGCTTATTCTCTTCTGGTCTGTCCTTGGGTAAATTAATTCATGTAATAACTCATATTTATTTTATTGTTAAATACACATGTAAAAATCTGTTAGATTCATGAAACTGTAGCTTCACCTGTAATGTACAGCTAACCAGAAAAAAAGCACAGAATAGTCTTCTGTTTTGCTAATGCCAATACATTTGATCTGTGTAGACACCCTACAACTGAACCCATTGTGTGGAAAGTCCAGAGGATTATTTAAACAGCTAAACTCATGCTATGTTGTGGTTTGCTGGATCATATATGAAAACAACCTGTGTCTATGGAAGCAAAGAGACTGGAAAAAATGAATCAACTCACTTATGGATCAGCTATATGAATGTTTCAGGTAAAAAGTTCAGATAATGTATTCTCAGATTATCCAAAGAATTCAGCGTGTATTCCATGTATGAGAAAAACAATCTAATACTCTTATAATTAATTAAAAAGATAACTTATTTAAAAACTAATGTCAGACATTAAGAGGTATCTTGATATTACTTATTTTAAAAACTTTTGCTAAAATTCCTTACAATCTTAAACATGTCTTTAGTACTCTATGACAAAGAACAGAAAAATAAGTCAGTAACACAGGAAATCAGTTGAGTAAAAATTTACTTTTGGCTTTGCTATCAACATGTGGCCCTTTGAAAAGGTCATTTTCATTTTCTGATTTCTAGAAAAATTGCCCACACTATTTTGTAAGAAAAATTTCAAATGCCCTAGGCCAATGGTGGCAAACCTATGGCCACAGCCAGTTGTTTGTATCATTGAAAACTCTAAGAGGTTCACCATCACTGCCTAAGCTATACCCCTAATAAGCATGGTTTCTCTAGAGATTTTTTTTTTTTTGAGACAGGGTCTCACTATGCAGTCCAGGCTGACCTTGAACTCACTATGGAGCCCAGGCCGGACACAAATTCACAGGGATCCTCCTGCCTCAGCCTCCAGAGTGCTGAGATTACAGTCATGAGCCACCATGCCTGGCTCTCTAGATATTTTATAAGCTTAAAAAAAATTTAAAACAGTGATTTTCAACATTTAAAAACCTATCACTACTGTTGATAGGCATAGAAGTTGTACACATTCCTTTAAAATTATTTGAAGTTTCAAAATAATGACAAAAGAAAAAGTAAAATTTGAATGTTTTATCAAAGTATTCACAGGGCCGAGGATTTAGCTCAGTGGTGCCACCTCCTGCCTCGAAAATGCAAGGTCCTGAGTTCAATCTCCCGTACGAAAAAAAAAAAAAAAAAAAAGTATTCACAAACATCTCTACTGAGATTACAAATTTAAATTATAACTTTAGAAAGTAACAAGACAGCACTAAAAACTAAATTTTAGATAAATAAAATATTCAATATTAGGAACATTTTTAAAGAATATCTCCAAAAGTACACATACTTACCAATTCCACTGGACAATATTCTTGGGCCAAGAAAGCATTCTTTATAGATGATTTCTCAGCAGCTTGAGGGATCATTTCAATAATATCCTGCTATAAAAAAATTAGAGAAAGAGGTAATTCTGCTAGTGGCTATTTCAAGAACAATCTAATTTTGTTAAATGGTTTAATAATATGAATGAATGTTCATTTCTCAAACTAATTTAAAATATTACCACATCCTCAAAATTTTATTTCTAAAATATCCCAGATAGGTAGCTCCTAACTTAAACATTTCTTTCTTCCATATGCCTCCATACAAGTAAAGAACTTGTATACTTTTCCCTTTTTGCTTCCCATCTTTTTCCTACTTCCTCCTCCATTGAAGGCTTCATGACAAAAGTCTCTATTGCTGTGCTATTGTTTTCTTTTGAAGCATTTTATCTAGTCCTAGCTTCCTCGGGCCAGTACCAGATGGCAGAGGAAAAAGATTTTAGTCAATATAAGGAATTGTATTTTATTTTTTATTATATGTATTTGTGGAGGTTTATCATGTTTTTCTTTTACTTTTTATGAATAGCCTACATTTTAGATATTCTCAATTATAGTTACTATACATGAAAATTCTGTTTTATGAGGATTCGAAAATGATTACTCAGAATCAATATTTTCATGTCCCTTCAAATTGACTGTGCTTCCATACATCAACCATATTTCACATTTTTTCACCATTTTGGGAGCAAAGTAAAAATGGAATTGAAGGTTAAAATATAGCATAGGGTAAAAAGAGTAAAGGTTCAAAAGAACAGGTATATCAATCTCTTCCCTTATTTCCACTTCAAGCACATAATGGGGAAATTATATTGTTATTATGCCTATAATAACTGTACTTGTTTTCCTTCCAAACATCATAATCTAAACAAGCCTGTCTAATCATAATTTTCAGTAGGTACTTTCTAAGAAACACCTGAGCCCATGTGAGGAATATAGTCTTGGCAACCCAGCATATGATACCCAGTGTATTATCAAATATTTAATAAAATATATCCTGTTTTAAAGCACTGTGCAACTATCTTTCCTTCCAAGGGCATTCAGTTTCACTGTAGATTAACTTTGAGTTCCCTGAGTGGTCATCAAAATGCAGTGATGATGCAACGTACCAGAAAAGAACTGGTTTATTTTCATCTAGTATGATAATATTTACATTTGTACAACCAATAAAGTGACAAGTGAGGAAATATTTTAAAGCACATTGTTTCTAACTATTTTTAAATAGCTATTTTTCAAATGAAGATTGTATCTTCAAATAAAAAGTTTAAAAATTTGTTTGGTCACGGATCATTAACCTTTCAGATTCAAAGTCAAGGTAATTGATGGCTTAAAACACACTAGTGGCAGGAAGGGTGAAGTTATGATGAGAAACAAAACAGGCTTATTGGTTAGACTCCGGATATATTCCATGACATATTGAACATGAGGATTCTCAGCATAGAGCCAGATTCAAGGTCAAACAATGATTCATTTAATAGATTGTGAAAAATACTATCTCAGTGTGAAACTACTTTATCTTGTGATTCAATTATCCTAAACTTCTACAGAATATTGTCTCACAAATGAAAATCATGTTTTACCCTGTAGTATTGCTTACTAAAAAAATGTAGATTGAAGAAATATGATCTATAAAAGTGAGAAGATAAATCAGAGTCCCAACATTCTTTCACCAAAGCTGTGTCAAAAAAATATTTTTATGATTCTCTCTAGTTAACTTACCTCAGAGTTACTATTTTTACTGATATCCTCATTAGAGCTACTCTTAAACTCATCAATCACATCCTTCCAAATGTGGGGGTGACTTAACTCTTGGTGGGAATTTGGCTCTTCCATCATGGAGATCTCTGAATTATCAAGGAAGTAAAGAATATTTCACTAAGATACCTTTCAAACATAAATTGGGATATGGTTGTTACAAAAGAAAACTTCTCTGATGGACAACTTAGAATCCAAGAATTCAATAAAGGGTATACAAACTTTCTTATAGCTCCCCTAATTCTCACATATTAATCTTTTTCTCCTCATCTGTCTCTATCACCTCCACTCCCCATCCATTGCCAAATCCACATATTTATACATTGACTCCATCCTCATTTTCACACATTCATTCACAAGGCAACATGGGGAGTTCAAGTCCATTAGGGTATATTATTCAGTAGATTTTTTTTTTTTTGTACCAGGGATTGAACTTGGGTCCTTGCGCTTGAGCAGCTGGAGGCGAAACCACTGAGCTAAATCCCCAGCCCAATATTCAGTAGATTTTAATGCCTTCAGGAAGGGTGATTGGGAAGTGGAGGCTCATTCACCATATAAGTTGGTTTTATAACTACTTTATAATTGTCACAAAAATAATCAATTGTAAATTCTTTATGGATATATAGTAATACTATGTTTCAGGTTAATTGTGTTGTTATCCTACATGATTTTTCATGTTAGTTGTTTTAAAGTGAAATATTATACTGCTAGATATAAAGATTTTCTTTCTTAATGGTTTGTGAGTACTGACTTTGGGAATAGGGAAAGTGAGAAAGAGAAAGAAAAAAACCCAATGGTCTACATAGTATATATAGTTTCATCTTTGTAATGAAGTCTTTCAGACAAAAATAAATCTGAAAAAT
Organism: Heterocephalus glaber; assembly: GCF_000247695.1. The sequence goes on along the minus strand of NW_004624741.1, from coordinate 2,531,903 downwards.
AGAAAAATGAAATACTGAAGTAATTATTTTAAGTTTAAATACTCATCTAGATAGCATTTATACTTGAAAATAGGGAATCGCTTCCCATTTTCACTCTGAAATGTAAAATGAGACTTTTGTTTTCACGATATTCCTCTTAACATTAACAGAATTGGGAAGTCTCACCTACTACATTTTGTCTTCCCAGTCCTTCCCTTACTGACTTCTTCTGCGTCAATTTTCTTCCAAGTTTAAAGCCAGAGGCCAGAAAGCATTTTGTAAACAACTGTGAAAACATACATTTTTATTTCTCGTTTTTGTACCAACTCAATAAAATCATAAGCATATATACTAAAAAGTGAAAATTATAATTCATACAGATATTCAACACATTAATTTATAAATGATTATTTTTCACAAGTTCAAATTCTGTTGCATATATGTATGTAAATATGGTTTTACTTATAAAGAAACACTGCACTCAAGTAAAAGGAAAGAAACTATTACCACTTTCAGTTCACTATGAATCAAATCCTGGGCAGCAGTTGACAGAAGTGTATCCACTCCTCCCCTCTTCTTCCACATCATTAATCTTTGGGTAGGAGGTGCAAGTTCTAAAACCATGAGTGTGTCCGAAAAGGAAGTCAGCTGTTTATGCATAGTTTTGCTACTGATCTCCTTGATTGGATCTATAAGCAATCTCCTCTTTTTGCTTTTCCTTTTCTCAGCAAGGTCTAAATATTAAAAAAAGGCATAAAAGATGTTGATTTACCGCTTTGTAAAATGATATTCTAGGCACTGCATATATAAGAAATAATCTGCACAGTTTCATTGGAAAGAAAATCACTTTTGTCTCCCTTGAAGATACTTTGCAAGGTTTTTGCATACCTACAGTATCTGAGAACCCCAAAGCTGATATATATATATGTTTTTAGACAGGGTTGTGCTGTGTAGTTCAGGCTGGTCCTGAACTCACTATGTAGCCCAGGCTAGCCTTGAACTCACAGTGATCCTCCTGCCTCTGCCACCTGAGTGCTGGGATTACAGGCATGAGCCACCACACCCAGCTAAATTGATACTTCTTTAAGGTGTTGCTTAAGAGTGCTTAGCAGGGACACTATTGACCTGCTAGGTGGGCAACTGAGGAAACATGGAGCCGATGTCATATTTAGAGGGAAATTAACCAATCTGGAAGTTAAAATACCTGTGTAACAGGATAGCTTTTTGAGACAGAATTTGTATTTGTGCAGTGTATTTTTCCTCTTCTGCTGAAATTTATAGAAAAATCCAAAGTAGTAGCTATATCCATGGGATATAGGTTAGGGAATTTTACCAGACAGAAAGTAGAAATCAAGCTTTTCTTTAGTAAAGGTGCAAAAGGGGAGAAAGGATTAGATTTTCCAGTGGAGGAAGATCTGAGATCTGATGTAGCTAGGAGGAACAGGAACCACCTTGTTGAAATGGTTTAGTAAAATCTTGGGAACATGACAAAATTCTACAGGGCCTGCCTGTGTAGCTGGGACAATGAACATGGCAAACTGACGTGGTTGATGACCAGGGGTTCAATTCTACCTACTATACCCCTCACTCAAATTTTGGTACTACATGGCTCTGTGCAGACAGGGGAGCTGTGCAGATTGAATTTCTTGCCAGTTCCATGGAAAGAGGCTGAGTTTTTAAAAAACTGAGTTTTGGCTGGGGATTTAGCTCAGTGGTTTCACTGCCTGCTGCGCAAGGGAAAGGACCCAAGTTTATCCCCAGTAACAAAAAACAAACAAAAAAACTCCCTGAGTTTTATTCCCTGTATGTCTGAGTTTGTACACTGAACTTTATATCATTATACTACTGAAAAAGCCAATGTTTTTAAACAAACTAGTTATATATTAGGCTCATACTTTACTGTTATTATTTTCATTCATGTGTATGACATATAATGATTACATTTACTGTGGCTGTTTGTTACCACTCCCCCCTTCTCTCTCCATTGGCCTCTTGGACTCCTTTCCATTTACAAAAAAAATCTACCTCTGGATTCCTTTCATCAATCTTTTATTTGCTCTTATTTATACTTTGCATTACTTAAATGAGAGAAACCATATGGTATTTTTGTGTGTCTGATTTATTTCACTTAACATTGTTTTCCGGTGAATCCATTTTTCCAACATATGTCTGAAATTTATACTTCTTTATAGCTGAGTAGTATTCCATTATGTATAGATAGGACATTTATCCTTTCATCTGTTGATGGGCATACTAACTGCTTTCAGTACTTAGCTATTATGAATTGTTCTACAATAAACACTCGTATGAATACATTGCTGTAATATGATAACTTTAGCTTTTCTGGGAAGATACCTAGAAGTGGAATAATTGGGTCAATGGAATTTCTATTTTTAGTTTTTTGAGAAATCTCCATACTGGTTTCCATACACTAATTACATTCCCCTAGTTACACTAGTTTACAGTAGTTTACATTCCCCCCAACAATGTTTAAGGGCTCCTTTTTCACAACATTCATGCCAGCATTTGTTATTATTTTTTTACAAGAGGTAGAAAAATAGTTTATTAGCATGTTCAAAGTAGTCAAGATTTGAACAAACATCATAATCCCCACAGCAGCCCTGTGAGGTAGGTAAGTCATTGTTTTGTGATAAACTAATATTCCAAATAAAGTGCAATTCTTAAAAGAATTAATCTGCATTGGGAATAACTTACTAATGATATTAATAATTTTTTAATTATATCACTTACATATGCTCTGGTATTTGTGTTTTTATATATTTTGACTCATGGACTGCAGTAATATGTTACAGGTTAAGTTTACTGTAAACCAAATCCTATTTTTTATATTTGGGGAACTATTTAAATAAATGCTAGGATTTCTTTTTTGTAAAATAAATAACATTTTATCTTAGGTATGAAAGTACTTTTCATGGTATTCACTCAGAGAGAGAAATTCTCAGCAATGTTTCACCCATAAATATCTATTTTATAGAAAGTTATCTCAATATAGCACCAAGGCAATGTAAGATTTAATTTATTGAATGAAACCTTAGCAATTTGGTATACAGTAGTTAACTGAGTAGTCATTTAGACGTCTTCAAATATATTGCACCTAATCTCAACCCCATACCTAAAGCAGATTGTGTTGAAATGTGAACACTAAAATGAACAGGGATAAGTTCCAAAAAGTGTTTTCCCTTGAGAATTTTCATTGTTTTCCTTTAAAAGGAAAAGCAATCTTGGGGTCCTTATAAAAAAATATTCTGTGGCCAGGGATTTAGCTCAGTGGTGCCGCCACCTGCCTCACAAGCACAAGGTCCTGAGTTAGATCCCCGATAATAAAAAATAGAAATGAAACAAAAATATTCTGATAACTATAAAATTCTAGTGATTTACATTGGAAATCAAAGCTTCATGCTACCAATTACTAGCTACAAAAGAGCCAGCAAGTATTACTCTAAAAATTTATTTTTTTCTTCTGTGCCACATAAAACAACTAGGTAAAGAGATATGGGCTGGGGATGTTGTTCAATAGTTGGGCACTTGCTCATATATTTAAAGTTCATTTTTGTTAGCCCAATATTAGGAAGTATCCAGTTGCATATTATTTTTAATGGTTGGTTTTTCTGTAAAATGACTCTTTATTGGAGAATTTCCATTACATTTAATTATGAGGTTAATATTTAGGGTAGTTATGTAATTTATTTTGAGCAATAACTTTAAGGTTGGAAGCTTACTTAACACTTGGAAATCCACTGGCAGGTTTACAATATTTTAGCAAGTACTTACAATAATTTACCATTATAAAGAAATCATTTAAACCCAGAAAAAAATTCTCACGACTATTTTTTAAAAATCAGAACAAGGAAATTAGGCAAAGCAATAGTTAAAATTAGCTAAGTCATCCATAAATTGTACATTCAAATCCATTCTAAATCCCAGCAGTGCACTTTGGATTACAGTTGAGGTAGGGCAAAGAAATATAGTCAGATGTATTTTTTTTTTACTTAAATTCTTTTATTGGTACAATTTAGGTATACAACACATTTACATTTCTCATTGGGAACTTGTACCTTTACATGATGCATCTTGGCTCTTATTCTTTTCCCAATCCTAGCCCTCCCTTCA
>NW_004624741.1:2373707-2511218 GCF_000247695.1 Heterocephalus glaber | reverse complement strand
TTTCAGTTGGGTCTTTCTCTGCTTTGGGGATCAAGGTGATGCTTGCTTCCAGGAATGAATTTGGGAGTATTGTTTCCCTTTCAATTTCAGTGAAGAGTTTAAACAGTAGTGGCAGTAGTTCCTCTCTAAATGTCTTGTAGAATTTGGCAGTGAAGGACCTAGGACCTAGGCTTTTTTTAGTTGGTAAGTTTTTAATTATGTTTTCAATTTCATTGGTTGATATTGGGTTGTTTAGAATTTTTAAGTCTTCCTTGTTCAAATTGATAATTCATATGTATCTAGGAATCTGTCCATTTCTTCTGTGTTTTCCATCTTATTGGAAGTAGGTATTGATGATCCTTTGGATTTCTGCTGGATCCACTGTCATTTCACCATTTTCATTCCTAATTGTGTGGATTTTCCTTTCCTTTTTTTTGATAAGATTGGCTAAGGCTTTGTCAATTTTGTTTATTCTTTCAAAGAACCAAGTCTTGGCTTCATTGATTTTTTTGTATTGTTCTCTTAGTCTCCATTTCATTGATTTCTGCCCTGATCTTTATAATTTCCTCCCTTTTATGGGCTTTTAGCTTGTCCTGGTCTTTTTTTTCTAGAAGCTTGAGGTTCAGCATCAGGTTGTGTAATTGAGCTCGCTCTATTTTCCTAATGTGAGTATTCACTGCTATGAATTTTCCTCATAAGACTGCTTTCATTGAGTCCCATAGATTCCATTATGTTGTACTGGCATTGTCATTTAGTGGTAGGAACTGTCTGATTCCTTCTTTAATTTCCTCTATGACCCATTGGTTATTCAGAAGTGTGTTGTCCAGTTTCCATGTGTTTATGAAATCCTTGTGATTTCTTTTGCTATTGATCTCCAATTTAATCACACAATATACAGGGGATAACTTCAATTCCTTTGCACTTACTTAAACATGTTCTGTGAGTGAGCATGTGGTCTATTTTAGAGAACAACCCATATGCAGCTGAAAAGAATGTGTATTCTGATTTTGTGGGGTGGAACATTCTGTAAACATCTGTTAAGTTCATTTGTTCAAGAGTTTGATTGAGTTCTAGTACTTTGTTGTTTATTTTTTGTCTATTTGTGAGAGTGGGGTATTAAGGTCCCCACTACTATTGTATTAGTGCTTATACAATTTTTCATGTCCGTTAGTATTTGTTTTATATAGTTGGGTGCACTAGTGTTTGGTGCATATATATTAATGACTGTCATCTCTTCCTCTTGGATTGTCCCCTTTACAAAGATATAGAGTCCTTCTTTGTCTGTCTCAATCAGTGTTGGTTTGAAATCCACTTGATCTGCAAAGAGGATAGCTACTCCTTTTTGGGGGGTTCCTGTTGCATGGAGTATTGTTTTCCACCCTTTAACTTTCAGTCTATGAGTTTCTTTTTGTTCAGTTTGTTTCTTGTATGCAGCATATTGTTGGATCTTGCTTCTTGACCCATTCTGCCAGTCTATTTCTTTTGATTGGTGAATTGAGACCATTAACATTGATGGTTATAACTGATACGTATTGACTTATCACTGTCATGACTTTTTTGTTGTTGCTGGATTCTCCCCCTTTGTTTAATTTCTTGTCATACCTGATGGATTCATTCTGCTTTGCTTCCTGGGGTTGTGATCCCCATTGTCTTTTCCTAGGATATTGTTTAAAATTTTTTGGAGTGCTGGGTTGGTATTCGTGAAGTTCCTAAGGTGCTCTTTGTCATGAAAGTATCTTATTTCTCCATCAATTTTGAAAGATAATTTTGCAGGGTATATCAATCTGGGTTGGAGATTGTTTTCCTTTAGGATTTGAAATATATTGCTCCACACTGTTCTTGCCTTGTGGGTTTGTGTTGAGAAGTCTGCTGTGATTCTGATGGGCTTTCCATTGTATGTGATTTGTTTCTTTTCTCTTAATTGCTTGTAGAATTTTGTACTTCTGTTGGGTTTCGGGAATCTTAACAGTTACATGCCTATGTGTAGATTTTTGTTGATCAAGGCTATTTGGAGTCCTATATGCCTCACTTATCTCTATGTAAGGATCTTTCCCCCTATTTGGGAAGTTTTCTGTCATTATTTCTGTGAACAGTTTTTTTATGTCACCTACACTCTCTCCTGTTTCTTCCTTGACTCCAATAACTCTGACGTTATTCTTCTTTGCATCATCTAGCAGCTGCTGGATTGATTTCTTATGGTTCCTCGCTATTTTAAAGAAATTTTTGTTCTCCTGGTCACTAATTGGAATCCTAACTTCTAAATCTGAAATTCTATCTTCGTATTGGCTCATTCTGCTTTGTAATCTTTCAGTGGAGTTTTTAATCTCTCCTGGAAATCTGTTTGCATCTGTTTTATGAATTCCATTTGTTTCCTATGTTGGGGTTCCATCACATTCCTCAATTCCTCTATTTTTTTATCTGTGTCCACTCTAGATTTATTAATCATGTCTTGTACTATGGGCATAATCTCTGTTGTTTTCTGAGAAATTATTTCTGATTTCATTTTTTCCAGGTCCCATTTCGTTGCCAGTTCATGGAGTCCAGGTGGTTGAGTATCAGATTGTTCCATCTCATTGCCCTTTGGGGTTCCCTTGGGTGATCTGGACGTCTGGCTTTGGGACTTATTTATGTGTCTTCTTATTTCAACAGATGCAGCCTGCTGTGTCTTTGCTGAGGCGACTTTTTTCCTCACCCAGTGTTCTTGAATTCTCAACAAGTCACCAAGCAGCCTTTACTCTGCTGCTCACCTGTACACCAATTCCTGGGTTCAGGGTGGTGGCCTTCTAGATCCATGAGGTGACCTGTTGTCTGGGCAGACTTCTGGCTGGGGCCTGAGCACACTTGGAATTGTATCTAGGCATGCCTCTTGCTGGGGCCCCTATGTAGCTATTGTCTGGGAGGGCCTTTGGCTGGGGGCTATGCACCCCAGCTTCTGTTGTCTGCACAGGCTTTGGCTGGGGTCTCCTCACACTTATCAATGGTATTGGAGTGAGCCTCTGGGGACTGCTTGTGTGCCTGCATGGCTCTTCTCCAGGTGGGTCCCTGGCTGTGGCCGATGGTAAGATGACCTTCTGGCTGAAGCCAGTGTGCCTGTGCAGCCCCTTTCTGGGTGTGCCTCTGGCTTGGGCAGGTGTGCCCGGGGCCTCTGGGGTGGGGGCGGAGCCCTGGCTGGGATCCGCCCACAGCTGTACTGGTCTGGGCCACACAGCTGCTCCCCAGGATCTGCCTTAGGGATGGAATGGTGGGCCCTCCGGTGGGAGCGCACCTGCCCGTGCAGTTCCTCTCTGGGCAGGATCCTGGCCTGGGGGGATGTGCCTGAGCCTCTGGTGTTGGGGTGGAGCCCCGGCTGGGATCCTCCTGCAGCTTCATGGGTCTCGGCCACACAGCTGCTCCCCGGGATTTGCACGCACTCACCAATGGAATGGCGGGCCTCCCGTGGGAGCCCAAGTGCCTGTGCCAAAAAAGCTTTTCCATTTGATATAATCACATTTATTGATCCTTGCTGGGTTTTTGTTGTTGTTGTTTTGTTTTTTTGAGCAATTGGAGTTCTGTTCACAAAGTCCTTGCCTATGCAAATGACTTTAAGAGCTTTTTCTATTTATCTTCCATTAGGTTTAGTGGTTTTAAAAATAAATTTTATTGGTACATTTTAGGTATACAATATAATGACATTCATCATTGGAAATTTGTACTCTTACATAATATGTCTTGGTTCTTATTTTTTCCCCATTCCCCTGCCCTCCCTTCAACCCCTCCACTCTTCCTATTTACATAGTTTGTTTCCATTTTTTCATTTTCTCATGTTAATTCCATCCCTTCTTTTCCTTCCCCCACCCTTCCCACTTCCCCTTCCCCTTTGCAGCTTTTCTTCCTATTTCAGATTATCTATTATACTTTTTGATCCTTATTTACGCTTTCAGTTTCTCACACCAGAGAAACTATTTAGTATTTACACATATGTCCATTTATTTCACTTAAGAGTATCACCTCAAAAAAAAAAAAAGAGTATCACCTCAATATGCATCCATTTAGCTATAAATGACTAATTTCTCATTCTTTATGGCTGAGTAGTACTCCATTTTTTTTTTTTTAAAACCCACATTTTCTTTATCCAGTCTCCAATTGATGGGCGATTAGGCTGTTCCAAGTTCTAGCTATTACAAACTGTGCTGCTATGAACATGGGTACACATATATAGCTGTGGTATGATTCTTTTAATTCTTTTGGGAAGATACCCAGCAGAGGAATAGCTGGGTCAAATGGGACCTCTAATCTTAGTTCTTTGATGTATCTCCATACTGATTTCCACAGTGGTTGCTAGGTTGTTTTTGTTTCAATATTTAGATCTTTGATTTTTTATTTCAATTTAATACATGGTGAAAGATACAGGTCCAGCTTCATTCAATCTTCTCCATATGAATAGCCACTTATCCCAGCATTATTTGCTTAAAAGGCTATCTTTCTTCCAACATATGTGTTGAAGTCAACATATGAACTTAAAGTCTGGGATTGTGATGCCTCCTGGTTTGCTCCTCTTGCCCAGGATTGCTTTTGCTAGTCTGGATTTCTTCTAGTTCCATATAAATGTTGGTATTGTTTTCTTTACTTCTGTGAGGAATGCTGTAGTTATTTTGATTGGGATTGAAGTAAATCTAGATATCAGTTTCAAAAGTATAGCCATTTTGACAGTATCGGTTCTGCCTGTCTTTCCAATTTCTGATGTTCTCTTCAATGTCCTTTTTCAGAATACTACAGTTTTTTGTTGTGGAGGTCTTTAACTTCCTTGGTCAGGTTAATTCCTAGATATTTAATTTTTCTTGATGCCATTGTGAATGATAATGTTTTTCTAATTTCTCAGTGAGTTCATAATTGGTGTACAAAATGTTTTTGATTTTTGTGTGTTGATTTTGTATCCTGTTACATTGCTAAAATTGGTTATTAATTCTAAATGTCTTTTGGTGAATTTTTTTTGTCTTCTATTAGAGCATCATGTCATCTACAAAATGATAATTTGATTTCTTCATTTTCTGTACATATCAATTTTACTTCTTTCTCTTGCCTCATTGCTCCAGATAATGTTTTGAGTATTATGTTGAACGTAAGTGGTGATAGTGGGAATCCTTATCTTGTTTCTGATTTTAGAGCAAAAGCTTTCAGTTTTTCCCTGTATAATACAATGTTGGCCATTGATTTGTCATAAATGGCTTTTATCAGATTCAGGTAAGGTCTTTCTATACTTATTTTCTTTAGAGTTTTTAAAATCATAAATGAGTGTTGGATTTTGTCAAAGCTTTTTCTGCATTTATTAATATGATCATGTGATTTTTGTCTTTGCTTCTATGTAGGGTATTACATATATTAATTTGTATAAGTTAAACCATCCTTACAACCCTGTCAAGATGTATGATCTTTTTGATGAGGTGTTGTATTCTATTTGCCAATGTCTTGTTGAAGATTTTTGTATCTATGTACATTAAGGTAGTTTTCTACCTTAACTGGCCTGTAGTTTTCTTTTACAGTTGGGTCTTTTTCCAGTTTTAGAATCAGAGTGATGCTAGCTTCTGGGAATGAGTCTGGAAGCACTCCTTTCAATTTCTTTGGAGGTTCTGAGAAATATTGGTGTTGTAGCATCCTTAAAATTGTGTAATCAGTGAATTTATCAGGTTGGGGGCTTTTGGGTAGTTTTTTTTATTAATTACTGGCTCCATTTTATTGCTCATTATTGGATTGCTCAGAATTTCTATGTCTTCTTGATTTACCTTAGATGATCAATATGTGTCTAGAAATCTGTCCATTTCTTTAAGATTTTCTAAACTGTTGGAATACAATTTTTTGTAGTAATTACTATCTTCTAGATTTTGATTGTGTTTGTTATGGTTTTGCCTTTTTGATTTCTAATTGCATTGATGAGTCTTTTCTCTCTTGGTAAGTTTGGCTAAGGGTTTATCTATTTTGTTTATTCTAGCAAAGAACTAGCTCTTGATTTGTTGAATCTTTGTATTTTTTTATTATCAATTTCATTAGTTTCCAGTCTGATCTTTATGGTTTCTCTCCTTAAATTAAGATTTGATTTGTATTGCTTGTTGTTTTTTTAATATTCTGAGGTTCCTCATTAGGTTATGTATTTGAGTTCACTCTTTTTCTAATGTTAGCATTGATTGCAAAAGCTTCTCTCTTAAAATGGAATTCTGGTGTGTTGCACTTACATTGTCATTTGATACCAGAAATTGTTTAATTTCTTCCTTGATTTCTTCTGAGACCCATTGGGTGGATGTTCAGAAGTGTGTTGTTAAGTTTCCAGGTGTTTATAAATTTTCTTTGGTTTTTTTTTCTATGATTGCTTTCTAGTTTCGATGCACAGTGGTCTGATAGCAAACGTGAGGTGATTTTGATTCTTTTATATTTATTTAAGCAGGCATTGTGGACTAGTATGTGGTCTATTTTGGAGAAAGTCACTTGTGCGGCTAAGAAGGATGTGTATTTTGTTGTAGGGTAGAATACTCTGGAGATATCTATTAAGCTCATTTGCTCAACTGTCTTCAGCTCTGATATTTCTTTATTGATTTTTGTTTAGTTGATCTATCTCTTTGTGAAAGTAGGATACTGAGGTCACTTACTATGATTGTGTTGGTGTGTATTTGATCTGTTATGTCCAGCAGTATTTATGAAGATAGATGCTCCAGTATTTTGTGCATATATATTTAAAATGTTTATCTCTTTCTGTTGGATTGTTCCCTTAACTAGGATATAGTGATCTTTTTTGTCTCTTTGGATTAGTTTTAGCTTGATGTTTACTTTGAGAGTAAAATAGTTACCCATGCTTATTTTTGGGATACTGATGCATGAAATATTGTTTTCTATCCTTTAATTTTTAGTCTATGAATGTCATTTTGGATTAGATGAGTTTCTTGAACGCAATAGACTGTTGGATTCTGTTTTTTGATCTAGTCTGCCATTCTGTGTTATTTAATTGGGGAGTTGAGGCCCTTAACATTGAGAGTTATTACTGAAAGGTGTTGATTTATTCCTGATATTTCATTTTTTGTGTGTGGATGACTCTTCTGTTTTTCTTTCTTTTTTTGTTGTTTGTCTATTTGCCTTGCTTGATGAATTTATTTCATCTGGGTTTTTGGCTTTGTTGGCTTCACAATCTCTGTAGTATTTTCTGGAGTGCTGGTTTGGTGTTCATATAGCTCTCAAATTATTCTTTTTTTATGGAATGTCCTTATTTCTCCATCTATTTTGAAACAAAGTTTTACCAGACATATTAATCTGGGTTAGAAGCTGTATACTTTTAAGACTTAAAATACTTCACTACAGGCTTTCCTGGCTTTTTTTTTCTTTCAAATCATTTTTATTTTCTTTTCTGGGTGAGAACACATCTACATATGATTCTCTAGAAATGATATGCTTTACTGACAACCATGTTTTGTTGTTTAGTACTCGGTCCTATGCCCCAAAATACAGAAAGGAGTCAAAAGAGGGGAGGGCAAGGGAGAATACATTTGTATCACTTCACAGTGCAGTACTTTCTGTAAATTACACTATATCAAAATCACAAAGTATAATCCTTTTATTTTATTCTTCTCTTCCAAAATTTTTAAATATTCTAATTTCTTTACATTTCCATCTAAATTTTGATGTCAGATTCCCTGTGCCCATAAAATATACTGCTAGAGTTTTATTGGAACTGTATTAAATCTATAAATCAAATTGGGAAGGACTGACAGTTTTTATATAAACATAGTCTATGTCTACATTTAGGTCTGTTTTGATTTCCTTCAGTACTATTTAGATTTCAGCATACAGATCAAGTGTACATGTATGTTATATTTATACCTAAGTATCTGTTCCTTTGGAACTACTGTAAATAGTACTTATTATTCCATGTTCCTATTGTACATTGCTAGACAGTGGTTTTTCAGTATCTACAAGAAAGTGGTTCCAGGAAATTCCACAAATACCAAAATCTACAGATACTCAAGTTCCTTTAAAAATGGCATAGTATATGTATACAACCTATACACATCCTCTTGTATATTTTAAAGCATCTCCATATTAATTATAATACCTAAGACAATGTAAACACTATATAAATAATTATTATATTATATTCCCTATGGAATATGACAACAAAGGGCTTAGTTCAGACACATGCTTAGTTCAGCCACAATTTTTTTCACGTACTTTTAATCCATGGTTGGTTAAATCTGCAGACAATGAACCTGAAGAAATGGAGGGCCAAATGTATAAAGAATTAAGACTGGGATGGGTATGGGTGTGTGTATGTATATATTTTATATCCTGTGACCTTGCTAAACTCTAGATTTTTGAAGTTTCTTTGGGACAATCATGTTGTCTGTCAATGGAAACAGTTTTATTTCTTCTTTCCCAATTTCCTCCTCTTTTATTTCCTTTTGTTGCCATATTAATGCTGACCAGGATTTTCTAGTAAAATACTGAACTGGAGAGAGATTAAGAGTGGACATTCTTGCTTTGTTCTTGTTCATGGAAGAAAACTTTCATTCCTTCACCATTAAGTATGATGTTAGCTGTAGTTTGTTTTGATTATGATTTTCTTTTTATGAACAGTGGAATTTAATTTGCTTTTTTTTTTTTTTTTTTTTTAGGATTTCTGCAATATATTCATGAGGTAAATTGGTCCATAGTTTTCTTTTCCTTTGTCCTTCCTTTATTGTTTACTGTTTGTCTGGTTTACATAATCAGGTTAATTCTGGTTTCATAAAGAAAGGTGGAAAGTGTTTCATCATCCTCTCAGTTCTGATCCACAGTTCTGATCCACTGAACTGACTGCTTCCCAGTGTCGTTGGTCTGGTTTTCCCACTATTAACAGGTGGGGAAAACCTCCCACTGAAGTCTAGCAGGTCGCTCAGCTCCTTCTCGGTTCTTATCGTGGCCATGCACTGTTGGGGGTTCATCTTCGGCCACTTCTGGCAGGTCCAGCCTCCGGCGAAAGTTCCCTCGGGCCGCGCGTAGGCGGGCTCGACGGCCGCTTTCCTCCAGGCGGGCTGCGGTCCCCCCAACAGAACTTGTGGGTCTCCTCAGGCGGACATTTTTTTCGCTTCTCCTGGCTTTTAAAGTTTATGTTGAGAAATCTGCTGTAATCTTAATGGGTTTACCTTTATAAGTAATGTTTTGCTTTCGGCTGAAAGCTTTTAAAATTGCTTTTTAAATTGAGCATCTGGTATTTTGACTAAAATGTTTCATGAGTAGCTCCTTTTTTCATCATGTTTGGTGTTCTATAAGCCTCATTTACCTGTGTTGAACTCTTTTCTCATACTTGGGAAGTTTTCTATTATGATTTCTTTTTTTTGGTACCGGGGATCAAACTCAGGACCTCGCGCTTGCCAAGCAAGCATTGTGCCACCAGGTAAATCCCTGGCCTCTATTATGATTTCTGTAAATATGATTTCTTTATTCCATGTGTGCTGTCTTCTAGTTTCTCTCTAATTCCAATTAGCCTTAGGCTGTTATTCTTAGTGTTGTCTGGTAGCTGTTGGATGAATTTTTTTCATTCTTTTATCATTTTTAAGGCTTCTCTGAGTAATTCATCATAATGTATCATTTTTTTCCTTAATTTCAGAAACTCTCTCTTCACATTGGCCATTTCTGCAATTTATGAATTCTATACAACTTTTTTATATTCCAATATTATTATCTGATACTTTTGGTGGAGTTTATATCTTTGGTAAATTTGTCATTCATGTTTTGAACTATTTTGGTTGGGTCTTCCAATATTTTGTCTTTCTCATATCCATGCTGTTCATATTTATAATTACAAGAATTTTTGGGTCATGTCCTCTTTGAACTCATCAAGTGTTTTTACCTCTTCTTTAATCAATTTATAAAGCTTTGCTACCTGATACTTGCTTTCCTCTCCATTGGTATACCCTTGGACCTGCATTGGGACAGTTGGGAGACTTTGTGGGTCTTGGTACCTTGTTTTCTCATATTTGTGTGTGTGTGTGTGTGTGTGTGTGTGTGTTTGTGTTAAGGGCTGAGGTCGAGTAGGGTGAGAGATTGTAGTTGATATGAAGATCTTCTTAATTAGATAATCCCTTTCAATGATATGATTTCTTTACGTCTTCAGCTATTTAATTTAAGTGTTTTGAATCCTGTCACTGTTTTCAGGAAAGAATTACTAATGGTTATGATAGTATCCACAGATCAGATCATATACCAGTTATATGTGATAAATCTTGCATTTATATTTTCACCCTTTATCAATACACTTTGCAGCTTATATTCTATTGTCATAGAAGTTAGTCTATGATGTAAAAGGAGAGGGAAAGAAAAGAGATGAAGGGTATGGATAAAAGAGGAGAGATAAACAGGAGAAATAATAATAGGTGAAAAAATTAAAGGGTAAGATTCTGTTGGAATTCTTTTAGTTGGATTGAAGGGTTAGTGTTTTATGAAGATATTTTTTGGGGCAAGGATGTGATGTAGGAGGAAGAAAGTGTATTTTGGGATTGAGGAACTCTATGAGGTTTTTGGAACTTGTTCATATATTTATTCACCTGTAAAGTACAGATAGTCAAGAGAAGGCAGAGGGCTAGGTAAGACAAGGGAGAAGAAAAGTAACAGAATAGAGAAGACAGAAGGTTATTGTGAGAGAAGATTAGAATGATTGAGAGAGAGCAGAATATAGCAAAAAAATCTTGAAAAATAAGAAAACAAAAAATAAGAAAAATTATTGCTACAGAAGCTTGAGTTGAAGAAATGAAACAGGGAAACAAGAGGGAAGGAAAATAAACACCACTTAAACCAAAGGAAAAAAAAGTCTGGCAAGAACCTAGATCAAATACTCCAAAAAGAGAACATGCATGTGATTTCCATGTGACCACTCTGCTAAAAACCCTGAGTATTCGCACACTTTCCTTCTTTCCTTAGTTGTGATCTGATTATAGGCACCCACAGCAATTTCCCCACTTTTCCCTTGCATTCAAAACCAGAGCTAACCCCGTCTGAACAATTCTCCTCTCCAGTCAGCAGGCAGAATCTGATGCTATCCCTGGGTTTGACTTAGGGACTACTGCCGCGCGCGCGCACACACACACACACACACACACACACACACGCACACCTGGGCATTATGGTGCAATCCATGGGCACATCTGTGTACCTGCTGAGGTCCACAGGAGTCAAGGGGCATGTTTTTGAGCAGGCAAGGATCTCTGGGAGTCAGCAGATGGGAGTGCTCATCTGCAGGAGTTCTCAGGGCCTGTTCATTTGTTTATTTTCTCTCTGTCCAGGCTGGGGGGCAGGGGGTGCCTTCCCTTTCCTGCAGTGAGCATTCCTGAGGATGCAGTGAGGCTTTAGCATTTCCTAGTGTTTGGAGGGGAAGTCTAGATCATAAAACTTCTTAAAGGAAAGAACCATGTTTTCCTCATTTCTATGCCCACAGAATAAGGACTGAATAACTTCTTGAACTGAATCCACTCTTAAATTTCCCAGTTTCTAAACTTGTGTATATGACTTGAACAGAATTGAATACAATGAAAGAATTATCTCAAAATTTCTTCATACTCTTCTCCTACAGTGCTAAAAATCTATGGGTGGATCTTCCAATGCTGAACCAACACTGCCATCCCTATAACAAAACCACTTTCTACATACTGCCAGATCTGACTTCTAATAGTTTGTTTTGTTAAACAAATTTCTATCTATGTTCATGCTTTTTTCTTCTATTATCTTTATCCAGTTTTAGGATTAGCACAATGTTGATTTCCTAAAATGAGGGGAGAAGTTTTCCTTCCTTTTTCTGCTTTAAATGTTTGATATAATTTATCAGTTAAAATGTATATGAGCCTGTTATCGTCATACAGGTAGGTTTTCAAGCTAGGAATATACTTTCGTTAATAGGTGCTATTCAAATTTTATATTTCCTCCAGAGTTAGTTTCATTAATTTGTCTTCCAAGATACTTCTTAGAAGTTGTCAAATTTATTTCAAAACAGATTTTTGAAATATGCTTTCTATATCCTTTTAAATTCTGTAAAATCTGTGGTAATGTCTCCTAGGTCTTGATATTTTAATTTTAAAAATGTATAATTGATATTGTGTAATAGGAAGTAAAGGTCTAAAGGAGCAGGGGAAGTGGGAGGGGTAGGGGAAAGGAAAGAAGAGAAAAGAAAAAATATGAGAAAAGGAAAAAAATGGAAACAAAGTCTTTGCAAATAGGGAAGGGTGGAGGGGGTGAAGGGAGAGCACGGGAAGGGGGAAAAAAATAAGAACCAAGATAGTCATGTAATGGTACAAGATCCCAATGCTGTATGTAAATGTATTTTATACCTAAAATATACCAATAAACTTAATGGGGGGAAAAATCTATTACTAGATTGATTATCTCCTATAATTTTTTTGACTATTCAAATATCTTAAAGTAAATAAGTGAGGAGTGTATCAAAGATAAAAATAACATGAATCCCTCTGACCTGAAACATCAGTTGGTTCAAGAGCAAATATTCCTTCTTCATTTGATAATAATGTTGCTTCATCCAGTTTTTCATTTTCAGGTAGACATATGCCATCTGGATTATCTGGTTCTATAAATTAATGGTGCCATTAAAGTAAGTATAAAAACATATGATTATTTCTAAGCTGCAGGAGTATATGAGAATTAAGGTGAACATTAACTGAAGATTATATTGCTAACTGGTGCTATATTTGAGTTCTTAGGATCATGTATTTAATAACGGTGAAGAGACTCAGAGGTTAAACATTAGGGGAACCATAGTATTTGGTTAAGTCAATATCATCACCCCTTTCACACATAAGACATCTAAGGCTGGGATACAGTCACAGTGGAACTGAAAACAGTGGAAGCAAATACAATAAATGACTGATATAAATTTGGTATATTGATAAATATTTATATTCTGTTGAATCACATCAATTGACTTATATATAACAAACTATAAAATTTTACTGCCTAACTCTTCTCACATTTTCAATTTCTACTATTGCATTAGAAACCAATTAGAACATCAAAATTGTGAAGATCAAAATAGAGCTAATTGTACTTTTAATTTTAAAGAAAAAGCATCCTAAAAGACTTCAAACCATCTGAAGTACTTTTGTATAAATTTCAAGTAGAGAAAATACCCCATGTTTTTAATTTCTCTCAGATTGCATACAGATTGTCAAACAATACCATTTCTTTCTTTTTTTTTTTTTTTTACCATGCAACATACATTATTTTTAGGATTCAGCAATCCAGTATTTGGGTAAAGTATTTAAACATGCTGTCATACTAAACGCAGTCCTGGTTAAAATACTGTTCATTGTGCCTTTCTCAGAACCTAAATCTCAGTACTGTGGGAGGCTCAGACAGGAGAAACATGCGATTGAGCCCAACCTGGGCTATCTGACAACTTAGCAAGACTCTGGCTCAGTCAGTCAGTCAGTCCATCAATCAGTTATCCTGTCATTCACTCACTTGGTCAACTGATCAGTCAGTCAGCTGAGGACATAGCTCAGTGCAAAGACCCTGGGATCAATAGTCATACGGCAAAAGAAACCAACTTCATATTCCATGTTATCTAGAATCAGATTAAAAGAGTTTGAGGGTCAATGTTCTTTATTTTTTACTATACTGTACTGCTACTTAAACATAGAAGTTCTAAGGCTTAATTCAAACAAATATCTGTTCATTTTCTACACAAAGGAAAACTTTAACATACCTACTATTGTACTAGGAGGATCAGGAGGCAGGGAAATTTCTCTGTTTAAATGCATATCTTCCAACAGGATATTCTCATCATCTTGCAATAGATTGTCTTGAAAAACACAATACATATTTTTGTCATATAAACTTGAATCTGTCATTTGTTCACATAATATTTATTAACATTGTTTTATGTAAGGCATTGTGAAGGGATAACTAGACTTGATGTAACCTAGAAAATTTAAAAATAAATATTTGATGTGACAGTTAGCAACCTTTAAAATATACACAGTTTTCCTATTTTTGTCTACACTATTTCTATAATTATAACACAAATATAAAATGCTAGATTCCTTAGTAGTCCTATAACTAGTGTTAAAGAAGAAAACACTTTCCAACATATAATGTAATATATTTTGTGAGAGCTATACTAATCTCACTGTTTCCTTCTAAAACTTAGGATTTTATAAAAATAAAAATGGGCAGTAGTTTCCAACTTTTACGGAAAACATATTTAAACAGATGGCTACTAGGGATACTCTAAATATATCATAGACCTTTAAAACTTGTGTAAAAAATGAATTGATCTACATCACACAGAAGCATATCTGAAATTTTAGTTTCATGTAAAAATATCAATATATTGTAATAATTTGATTGAAGTAAAAATTTAATTTTGATATGACCAAACTGCATACCAATCATTTCTCCTGCAGCTCCTTCATCTCCAAATCCATCTCCACTGTCATAGAACAAAGATTTTTCTTCAATAAGATTTCCAGGACTATGTTCAATAAAATGACCCCTGGAGTTCAATAATATGTTGTCATCAAACAAACTATGTCTTCGGAGAATTTCAGATTCTTCCCCTAAATAAATGTATATCATTAATGCTGTTAGTCATAGAAACAAGTAGTTTTAGGGTTAGAAGGAAATTGAGATATTATCTAGGAAAATCCACCTCATTTTATACATAAGAAAAATGAAAGCTGAAAAAAATCACTCAAATTATTCAACTAAAGTCACTCAATCAGCAGAGATTAGCACTATGGTGTAATGATCTTTCCAATACAATAGAAAAAAAGCCAAAACATTAAAGTTTATAAATGTGTTATAATTTAATATTTTCCTAGAAGGCAGAAATACTATGACGATAAGATGATTTCCTCTACGTTAAGTAATTCAAGTTCTGCTTGACCAACTAATTAGTTCATATAATTTCAAGCATAGTTGCTGGATTGGTTTGTCCATAAGGGTCAGGAAAATAAGGAGTATATATGCCTTCTTAGGAAAATGGAAAGGTAGGTAAAATATTAAATATCAGGCTACAACATTCATCCAATAAATATTTATTGAATATGCTAGTAAACAAAAAACGATAAACATAGGTAGGTAGCATTAATGTATTATATGTATTATATAGTAGAAGATATATGATGATCTTCATTGTAAAAATGAGGAAACACATCACAGAAGGTTTTGTAATTAATCTTGTAATTTATTTGCACACAGTCACACACTAATAAATGACAAAATCAGGATCTGAACCTAGCTCTCTCTAACTTAAATCCTATATTCTGATAGTCACTGTGTTACACTGATATCTCTTAGGTTCTTTTCATTCTTGGGTTTGAATCTTTAGGTCCAGGAGTCTGAAGCCCTAGAGGTCAGAGGTTGGTGTTCCTTTCCCTCCAATAACCCATCTTAGGGTTACATTTTTAAAAATCATGATGCATCACCCATATTGAGCATTCTTCAATAGACCTACATCTTTGAAAAAGGAAGAGTTGAAAAGAGCAAGCTTAATAACACTACATTAAAGATTTGATCAATATAAAAGATTAAGTGACTTTAAAAAAATAAGAATATGTTCCTATTATGTGCAGTTTGATACCTCCCAACAGAAAAATCGGCCTTGGTCAAAGAATAACATATATGAACAGATACTATATTTTGAGCATTGAGCACCACAAAAATCTGAGATTATAGAAAATAAATAATCATTACCTTCAACTTTATATTGAAATACAGAGTAGGATGGGTTAATATTAAACATTTCTTAAAGAAAAGTAAATTTGAGATTTTTTTTTTTTGGTACCGGGGATCGAACTTAGGACCTTGCGCTTGCAAGGCAGGCAGTGGCACCACTGAGCCAAATCCCAGCCCCTGAGATTGTTTTTGAAAAAGAAAAAAATTATATATTGGTGGAGAGGACTGAAGGCAAGAATAAAGGAAACAACCTATGATGTTGCTAGAAGTTATCTCAACTTTACAAATAGTGCAGTAAGGCTCAGAGAGTTTTGACAATTACCAAGCACCAAACAGCAAGCAATAAAGAAAGTTCTGATTCAAACCTAGGTCTATTGATCCACAAACTCATTCTGGGCCAGGGATTTAGCTCAGTGGCACTGTGCCTACCTCGAAAGTGCAAGGTCCTGAGTTCGATTTCTGGTACCAAAAAACCCCCCAAAACCAGAAGAATTTGTTCTCACTTTTTTTGAATGATATAAGATACAGAAATGTGAACAACTAAATTGTACTGGTTAGATTGTAAGACACTTGCTTGAATATAGCAAAATGTCTGTATTAAGAGTAAAACAATCTGGGTGTATCTGTAATCCCAGCATTCTGGGAGGCTGAGACAGGAGATTCATAAATTCGAGAGCTCAGCCTGGGCAAGTTAGTGTCTTTGTGAGACCCTATCTCAAAATGACAAGTGATAGGGATGTAGCTCAGTGTAAAGATGCTAGTTTCAACCCCTAGTACTGAAAAAAAAAAAAAAAGAGCAAAATACAGTTGATAAAATAAAGAAGGTGATCAATTGGAAGAGGTCTTTGAAGATAGGCAGTGGAGTATGATGCAGTATCATTGGAAACCGGCGTACTTAAGTAGAAGAATGTGATATGAAAAAATGTAATTTAAAGACAGTTGCTCTTTTTTTTTTGGTTCCAGAAATCAAACTCAGGACCTTGCGCTTGCGAGGCAGACGTGGTGCCACTGAGCTAAATCCCTGGCCCATAAAGACAGTTGCTTTTGCAGAGATGTGGGAAATGTAGAAAGAAAACGGAGCAAGATTTCCATAAGAATAGTGCAGTACTCCAGGCCTGTGGTATTGGTGAACTGTGTTGGTGTAAATAGAAAACCTAAGAGACATTTCAGGTTTTTTGTAAAAGATCATCACTAATATGAAGTTAAGAGAAAATGTAGTTGAAAGCAGCCCTAAAGTTTCAGGCATAAAGAAAAATAGTAGACTTTACAGGAAAGTGTAAAGAGTGTCATGGCCAGCAGAGTTTACAATTATGTCTTTGCCAAGGTGTTATATTTCTAGGTCTGGGGTTAAGAGATCCATTCTAGTCAAAGTGTGGTCTATGGACTGGTGCTGGTCCATAATAAAGTAAATACATCAAGTAGAAGTAAATATTTAGAATGATTTATAGCAATTTGAAAGAGTAATTTTATATACACTAATAAAAACTTAAGGTTTTATTCTGATATTTTAAGTTTTTAATTTTAACTAAAATGAAATTTTAATTCATTTTCAATTTTAGAGACTCATTGAATTTATACAAAAATAAAATATAATATAGACAAATTGGAAATAGATAAAAATTATAAAAGCAGTCCTTCAACACAGATGTTTTGAGGAACAAAATCATAGATAGCAAAGGTTATAGAAAGGGAAGGAGGACGAGAAGTTGAGGTAGACATGTATCTGAAATCACTTCCTTGACTCTCTCCCAAGCCAAGACAAGTTTAGGTCAGCCTTCTCCTGCATTCACTGTTTTGGACACTGTAGAAATTCAAAGATGAACATGACACAGACAAGCCCTTATGGAATTTGTCGACCAGCACAGAAGGTATATAAATGCCATGACACTATATAGAACGGCACATGTCAGAAAAAAAGATCACTATAGAGTTGAATTATACCATATCACTTCAATTTTAAAGTACACTCACTTTGCCCAAACATTTCAACATTTAAAATCAGTTTCTATTTTATAATCTTAATCTGTACATTTAGTGTGGTAGTATTTCTTCCTCCTCACTCCCAAGCAGATTTAAAATCTGTTATTTTGAAACTGATAGTCATCATATACTGGAGGAAATATGATATTTAAAGGTATTTTATGTATCATACATATAAAACCTTGTCTGAATGTTAACTATACGAACTATTCATTTGTATGTGTCTCTCCCAGCCTGAAGCTCCTTGAAGGCAAGAACTGCTTCTTTTAAACTTTGGTACTGGGACCCGGGATTTAGCTCAGTGGTTTGGCCGCCTGCTGTGCAAGTGCAAGGACCCGAGTTCAATCCCCAGTACCAAAAAAAAACAAAGAAAGAAAACCCTTCAAACATAAACTTTGGTACTGCCTGTGTTTCTGATAGAATCTGATGTATAATAGAGTATTCAATAAGTGGTTGTATACTGAGAAGGAAGTTATATCCTAAAAATATCTTAGAATTAACATCTATACTAGAAATAGAAGAGAAAAATTTGGGTGAATTACATTTACATTATACAAACATATTCATTCTAAACATATTTCTACTGGTATTGTTTCAATATAAAAATGTAAATATAATTGATTATGACTTGTAATTTTGATTTTTCAAAAATCCTCACCAAAGCTCTTGGTTTGGAAAAGTAGATCATTGCCATACTCTTCTCTAAGTGTAATTTCTTCAGGTCTGCTTTGGTTCTGAGTGAAGTGCTCTGAAATGTCAATCATACTGCAGAGAAATGTAAAATTGAGGAAAGCATATGAATAGAATATAATAATTTTACAGTATACTGAAAAAGCCTAAAACAAAAAGCAGATTTTATTATACAAATAAAGGAAGTTTTTATTTTCTCAATAGTACTATTTATTAACATATACACAATCTCCACATTGCTAGGTCCATTGGTCATTCTCAGTCCTTACTTATGCTAGCCAACAGCATTTGAAATAGATGTTTGCTCCTTCTATGGCTGAATGTTTGTGCCCTCCCCGCAAATTCATAAGTTGAAATCTAATCACCAATATAATGGTATTAAAAGGTGAGGGCTTTGGGAGGTGACTAGGTCATGAGGGCTCTGCTTTTATAAATGAAATTAGTGCCTTTAATCAGGTCTCAAAATGCTGCATTGTTCCTTCTACCATGTGAGGACAGTGAGAAGACTGCCATCTACAAGCCAGGAAGCAGATCCTCACTTTCTGATTCTTCTAGCATCTTGACTTTGAATTTTGTAGCCTTTGGGGAAGCTATAACAAATAAATTAAATTGGCAAATTTATAAACAACAGTATTTCACTGCACACAGTTCTGGAGATTGGGCAGTCTAAGATCAAGGCTCCAGCAGACTCAGTGTCTGCTGAGGGTCTGTTCGTCACAGACAGCACCTTCTTGCAGGGTTTTCAGGTGGTGGAAAGTTTTTCAGGCCTCTTTTATAAGGGCACTAATCCCATCCATGAGGATTCTCTGCCCCCATGACCTAAAAAAATCATCCAAAGGCCCCACCTCTAAATATGATCACCTTGGGGATTAAGGTTCAACATCTGAATTTAGGAAAACACACAATTCAGACAATTACAGGTGTGAAACTGTCATTTCCAAAACCTGATTTACTTCCTTCTCTCTCCCTTTCTTAAAGTTGTCATTCCCCAGTGATCCTAATTTTATTAAGTGGTAACTCCATTCTCATGTTAAAAATCATACGGCACCCTTTACTTCTTAGAGTCATACATTCAATTCATCAGCAAACCCTCTTGGCTCTGATTTACACATATATCCATAATTTGACTGCTACCACGTTGATAAGAATGAAGGTAAGAACAGATCACAGATACTATCTTCTTTCATCTGGACTTCTTACCTCTAATAATCTCAGGTGCTCCCTGCTTCCTCCTTATAGTAAGAAGCCAGAAGAAGATGTTGAAATCAAGCCAGATCTGGCAATTTCTCTATTCAAACCCTGCTGTGCTTCCTCTCTAAGTAAAAGTCTTACTGTAGCCTACAATATCCTACATCATCTCCACCTCCTGTTACTTCTCTGATCTCATTTCTCTACAACTCAAGCCCCTCTTTCATTCCATTCCAGTCTCACTTGCCTCCTTGCTTTTCCTTAAAAGCATCCAATGAGCTCTGAATTAGGGCCTTTCCTCTTGCTCTAGCTAGAACGGTTTTCTCTCATATTATTGAATGATTGGTTCCTTTTATCTCCTTTGGGTTTCTGTTCTTATCAGAAAATCCTTTCCTGACCATTCATTATTTATTTTCTGCTTCTCTGCATATTTGATCATCTAGTCATTTCCTGGCATATTGTATATTTACATGTTTGTTTAATGTCAATCTACTCCAACTAAAGTATATGATCTATGAGGCCAGGAGCTGTGTTTTATTAATTGCTATCTCCTCAATCCCTAGAACAGTGCCTGACATAGGAAAAACACTCAATGAATAATTACTGAATGGACAGATTAATATGCTGACACTATTATAAATTACATTCAATGAATATAATGATACATTTCTGTTGGCATACTTTGGAATTTCACATTAAATTTAAGTCTGTCAACTGTATGTGTACTTGTTCAGTTGTTAACTACATTCCATTTGCCTTCATGAAATCTGAATAGGAAAACAATAAAATATCAAGAAAATCCAACTGAAGAAAAGCAAACAAAATAATTTACTTTATATTATGGGTGTCAAAATCATGAAACTCTTCTGGTAATGTAATAGCATTGTAAGCTGCTTCAAAACTCTCTTTTGGGAGGTCAACCAGTCCTGAAAAGAATAAAAAACCATATTTAATAAGTAACAATGTAGTATAAAGTAAGAACTCCCAATTACATCTTTATTTTCTCTCACTGGACCACTTCCTTGGTTTCCCTTATCTACTCCTGTCCCTCTGTAGTCCATTCTCCATAAAACAAACAGAGTAATATTTTCCAAAAGCAAACTGATAAGATACCTCCCATAAAATGTTTTAGCAAATTCCCCAGTATATTTCAATAAAATTAAATGTCTAACTTAGGCCTTTCTAGCCCTACCAGCCAAGCATCATATGAGGACACTCTACTCCTCACTCACTGTACTTACTCTAGACATACTATCCCTTTTGTTCCCTAAAAAAGTCAAGCAGGTTGTCATCAAAAGACCTTTGCTCTTGGAGTTTCACCTGTTATGCTGTTCCATGAGGAGCTTATTAAATGGCTGGATACTTCTCACTTTTCAAGTTAAATTCTATCTGCTCAGAAAGGCTTTTCCCAACTGCCCTAACTAAAGTAAAATTCTCTGTTATTTTCTGTTGTAATGCTCTTTATTTGCCTTTACAGCACAAGTACACAGTCTATAATTATTGTAATAACTTTAAAAAACTTTTTCACTATCTGATTTTCTCACCAAACTGAAAGGGACCTTATTTACCTTGTTTGTCTTTGTATTCCAGAGCCTATCATCATGTTTGACACTAAATATAAGGTCAATAAATATTTGTGAAATATATAAATGAAATAATAATTGAAGAAATGAATTTTACTTGATATGAGTGTAACTAACTAGAGATTGCAGAAATATTTTTAAGTAAAAAAGATTAAAAAACCTGTCAATCTTGGTTCAACAAATGTTGATTGAGGGAATAGTATTGGCAAGGCAACAAGACAGGTACTGTAAGAGATTCAGAAAGTGGACATGACAAAGATGTCATGGAGGATTCAGGCTGCAGGGATCCTGAAGATTAGTGATAGCAGAAAGATTTGTTTCTAAATGACCACGATCCAAGGTAGAAAATGATGAATGTCTTAAAAGTGGAAAAATGCTATGTACATTATATTTTGACAGCATTATATTTATGACATAAATTTCTAGCACTTTGGCATATCTAAGTATTTTGATTGTATTTCATAACAGTATGAATATTTCATAACTTAAAGCCTTGTGAATTATAAAAACAATGGCAATTATTGATATTTGTTTTATCAATTATACTATTTCTAATTTTGTTCATAAAGACAAAACAGATATGACAAAAACTATCCATTAAAAATGTAATATTAGAGTTTTCTCACAATTGTGGCTTTAAGCATATTTCTTATGTAATACATAGGAACATTACAACTTTTAGAAGGCAAAACCTTTTTCTGCAAATATAGAGAAAAGAGCAAGGAAAATGATATAATTTATCCTTAACCATGAAAACCTAGATTCAATCAAAATTAAGTTTATATTAACCTGGATTACAATTTACTGCCAATTGAAAGGCCCCACCCAACTAAACATATAAAACAGAACCAAGAAGAATGACACAAAGTAACATTGCATGGGTACCTGGGCGGAATGTCATCTTCATTTTAAGAAATGCTTCACTGCAATCTGCCAAAAGATATTTTGCCTTCCTATCATAGATTCGAACAACTCCCAAAAGAAGGTGTCCTGAAGTTCGAAGTGCAATTTTTACCTTTCAATAATTTTAAAATTAGAATAATAAAAATTAGGTCCATAAATCCTGTTCTTTGAAAGTTACTAAAATTATAAGAATTTCTTCTCTTTGAAAACAGACATTTCATATTCTTAAAGTAAACCACTTAACTTTTATCTCTCCTTGTAAAATGATTAACTTTTGTTTCTTATTTCATAAAAATGATATAATGTGGTATTTAAGTGACTGTGCTATTATAAATATTGCAGGAAAAATATAAATTCTGCAGTCAGGCAGACTGGGGTTTAAGCCTTAATTCAGTTTCTGAGCCTGAGTGATTTAACCTTCATGAACTTCAGTTTAATAAAAATGGCCACAATTTGTTTTGTACCAGTCATTGTCCTAAGAGCTTTTCGTACATTAATTTATTTAACTTTGACAACAATGTCTACTCACAGAAGAAAAAAACCCAGACTCAGATATATTAAGTGGCAACCCCAAAGTAAAGCAGCAATTATTAAGTGATGAAGCAAAGATTAAATTTAAATTTGATCAACTTAAAAGTTCATGCTACCACTTCACTGAGGCTAAAAGAAGCCAAAGAACCTTTAAGAAGGATTAAATAAATTAATAAACATAAAGTCTAGGCCAGTGCCTAACATACAATAATTTTTCAATTATAATTCATCCTTCTCTCAAGGAGACAAATACTTAACCTACAAATATATTAAGATACTATTTTAATGTAAATTATAACAGCTGCTTTATAGTTTTATAATGAACACAGTATTTTATTGTTCATGATGTGCTATGTTTAAAGTTTCAAATCAATCTTTTCTTTCTGCCACCCCCATTCATTCATTGTTTTCTAAGAAGATTTATTAGGCACCTACTATGTACACAGTATTTTGTTAGAGAACAAAATGTACATAAAACATAGCCTTTATACCTCAGGCTCCAATCTATTTATGATAAATACATGAACAAATTACCAACAGAAACCAATATATATTTACATTCGGACAATAATTGGTATAAGGAATTAAAAGAGATAATCTAAGAAGTATAATTGCCTTGGAAATTTATTTAATGATACAAATGTATTTAAATTCCTTTCCAGAAGTTATGGCAATACAAATTATCATTGTAATCAGTAACGTACCTTAGGTGAAATAATTTTTTCAATAGTTATCTCTAGATTACATTCAAATACATGGGCCTTTGTGAGTTTCTTCTCCCAGTGGGCTGCAAGCCATATTTTGGCCAGTGGCTCTCGCCTACTCATAACCACATGGGTGTAGAACATGTTGCCTGTATTCCTTAGTTATGTTTAATGAACTAGAGAGAACACAAAAATATATTTAAAACTTGGTAACAGAAACCTTTCAGTATTATTTTATGGCAACAATTTTAAATTCTATAACATTCAGATTATCTCCTAATTCAATATATTATTCAATTCAAAGTATTTTCTTGCAAAAAAGAGAATCTTTAGAATATAAAATCATAAACAAATGACAGAGTGCTAGCAGACTGTGAGCCACACCTGGTTTAAATGGATCCTAACAAAGGATCTCTCTTAAATTTTATTTATTCTATGTAGGATTTGCATTCTCTTTAACAGAATATGCTCAAATAAATAAAAAAGGAAGGCTGAAAAATAGGAATCAGAAATAGGAAAGAATAAGAAAAGGTAGAAAAAATTAAGAAATAAGAAACAGGAATTTGAGAAGTATTGGATCACTGATTTATATACAAGTGTTGAATTTCATTGTTCTCTTCAAGATGCTCTGCTTTATTTAGCAATATAATACTTTTTGAAGTTAAAAGTAACAGAATTCTAAATGACTATAAAGTCAAAAACTAAAAGAGAAAAACCAAGCAACTAGGAAAAGAATCAGAAGACCACGAAAAGAAGCAAGAAACAATTTTAAATTCTTTGAAGAATAGTAAGAGAAAAATCTTCATTTTAAAAAAGAAATTAATGTACATTTAAATTGTACTACTGAAAAAACATTTTAAGTCTTTATTAGGAAGTTACAAATTAAGAGGATGTTTTATAGTACTTTGGTTGACCCCTAGAGAAGAATAAAATTATTGCTTACATATAAGTAATCTTAAACTATGGATGCAAACTTCTGTTTAAACTTTTGATAAAACAACATTGAGCCAAAATGAACACAGAAACAAAGTCAGCCGCAGAATTAAAAACTGAGAACTTTGATTAATGCCCATTTCCACCCTAAGAATGAAATCATTATGCCCAAAGTAAAGGTTATGCAATTTACCAAATCACATTCCCCCGTGGGACAGCTAGAGATTCCGAAGTTTGTGCATTGTGCCTTACATTGGCTCCACTTTCCTCCTTTCACTGTGTATGTGTTTTGGTATCTTGGAATAATATTCCATTTATCTTCTAAAATTGCTCCTCGCCCCGTGTGCGAGAGTACTTTTAGTGTAATATCCGTAGAGGGAGGGTGGCACACACCTGCAATCCCGATACTCTGGGAGACTCTGGGAGGAGGATCACAAGCTCTAGCCCAGCCTGGCCAATTTAGCGAGACTCTATATCAAAATTAAAAAAAAAAAAAGTTCAAGATTTAGTTGAGTGTGAAGGTCCTAGGTTCAATTTCCAAGTATCATAAATAGAAAGAGAAAATCCACCCCCAAATACCTCCAAATCCTAAACCTTGTAATTTAATATTCCCGAGACCCTGATTTTCCTGAGCACCCCCCAACCCACCCCCCGCCACACACTCATTCCTGTCAATACCCGATAGCTAAGGATGTGACAGGAAATAGGAGCCAGGGACGGGGAGACCCGGGGGGGTGCGGGATGGCAGGTGAGGGTGGGAGGAAGGGGCGCAGAGCAGTAGGCGGGACGCACGGGCGCGGAGAGGAGCGCGGGGAGCGAGCATAGCCAGCAGGGCGAGACCCTTAAGGGCGGCTAGCAGGGGGCGAAGGGCGAGGAACCTGAGGAGCTGCGAGCTTCCAGGGCTGGGAACATCGGGTGGCGGCCGTGAGGGGCAAAGGCTCCCTCCACAGCCGAACTCCTCAGAGGGAAACTGAGGCCAGAGGGGCGTCCCCAAGGACCCGTCTGACACCGCGCCAGGGGACCCCCGAGGGCTCCCTCAGGCCTGGCCTTCGGGGCTGGCTCCGAGAGCTGAGGAGATCGTGAGGAGCAGGGCGCGGCGCGTGCGGGGATGTGGGTGCCTGCAGTCCCATCACCCAGCCTGCCTCCTGCCCTAGAGGCCGGCCCGGACTCGCAGCCTGAGCCCTGCTATCAGCGCAGGGTCTGAAGGGAGGAGCGCCAGAGCCCGACCTGTGAGGAGTCACCGAGCTCGCGTCAGGAACGAAGCACAGAACTCCAGCGCCGCCGGGTGGCTGTGGGGAGGGTGAGGTGAGGAGTGGTTTAAACGGGCCGTGGAGAGGGGCGGGGCGATACGGGGGCGGGACTAGGGGAAAGGACGGCAAGGAGCTGGGTGGATGGGGCAGAGCCCTGAGTAAGGGGCGGGGTGCCCAGTCCCAGCGCACAGACTCGGGTGTTCTGCTGGGCCCTCTGGGAACAGCCTCCGACACCTGTGAAACGAGAGAAGAACCCTGCCTGGGAGCTATATCCCGCTGTGAAAAGTGATTCTTACATCCTGTCTCTCAACATGCTTATGATGCAGTCCAGTCACTTCCATTTACTAGCTAGAGGTCCCTGGGAAACTTATTTAATTCCTCCACCTCGGTTTTTCTCATCTGTAAAATGGAAAGCTTAAAAGAAGTACCTGTGCCACAGGGTATTGCAAGAAATAAATGACAAAGGACCGGGGATTTAGGTCAGTGGTTCTGCCGCCTGCCTTACAAGCGCAAGGTTCCGAGTTGATCCCCGGTACCAAAAATAAATAAATAAATAAATAAATAAATAAATAAATAAATAAATAAGACATGAAGCGTGTACAGAGCCTACAATATGTATTTAATAAATTTACAATATGTATTTAATATGTATTTAATAAATTTAGCCATTTTTGTTATTTTTTAAAAGACCAGCCTTTTGGGAGACAGCAAACATTTTCCAGCCTGGCATATCACAGCTTTCAGTAGCAGAAATCAACTGCTAGGATCTGAGAAAAATCATACCAGAGCACAAGGTTCCAAGGGCAATTTGTCCCCTTTAGCTTTGTAATAAATACTAATAAATCTTGGAATAGTAATGATATCCAATTTAAGGTTTTTGAGAAGTCCAAACTGCTTGCTGGGCATTTTAGTAGGCTGCCTCTTTCACTTTTTAAACAACCTCACAAAATCGTGATGACTTTTTCCTCTTTGGGTATAGGGAAAGGGTGTAGAGAAGAAAAGCATCCTGCTCAAGGTTGTGTAGCTGAACATGGTAAAGACAGTATTCAAACTCAAGTTTAGCTCCCATTTTTCCTCCTCAGAGGTTGATGTCTCAGTGGCTACTCACACAGACATCTATTTTAATGTCGATCTGTCAGCAAGCCCATCATTCCATCTTCAAAAGTGATTTTAGGGCCGGGAATTTAGCTCAGTGGCACTTCACCTGCCTCGCAATCGCAAGGTCCTGAGTTAGATCCCTGGTACCAAAAAAAAAAAAAAAGTGATTTTAATCCTTTTACTTCTCACTATCTTTCCCATTCCACCCTAGCCCAAGCCACCCCTCTCCTCGGAAAGCTCTAATAGCCTTTTAAGTGGCCATTTTCAAGTCACTTGCCTCCTGAAAACCCATTCTCTACTGAAGTCAGAGGGGTTTTTAAAAAATAAGAAATAAATCATTATACTCCCAACCGTTCTCTATAAAACCCCTTTAAAGCCTTCCTGTTGCTCTTTGAATAAGACTTAAACCCCCTCTCAACAACTACAAGGCCCCATATGGCTTCCCCCATACTTGCTATTATGGCTTCATTTCATATAGGTGCATTTACCTTAAGAATAATAAATCTTCGGTTTCACAACCCTTTTTCTGTGAACTCATCTAAGGGGCTGGGAGAAACATACCAATGAGTTCACATGGCCATATGTCTCTGTAAACTTTGCAGAAATGATATTTCACTGTGATCCTTTAAGATTGATATCTCTTTCCACTCCATCTATCACATTGTGTTGGTGGCAATGAATTACCTGAAGGATGCAGCTAAGGCAGAGTTAAGTGTGTGTTTAAGTTTAGAGAGATCTATTTATGTGATCCATGGTCACTTCCTTGTATGCTTAAGTCATTGCTATCCATGTCAGTGCAGAAAGGCTTCCAGGAACATGGCTACTGCCCCTGAGCTGACTAACCTTCCATGTGACTGAAGAGGCAGAGCCATCAATTTTGTTAGTATTCAGCTTCAGAAATACATATAATGCACACAGGAATAGGAAACAATATTTACAACATACAGAATCAGAAGCTACTTTATTGAAAATTCTTCCAGTCATCAGGCATATTAAGTGTAAACAGAGGATTTGGTTCTCATCGAAGCTTGGTTTAAGCAGCTTTCCCTGAAATCTCTGGTGGTGCAGGATATATGGTTATAAATGCACTCTGTGTTTTTTCTTCCTTTCTCACAGGAATTGCACAAACCAGAAGATATCAGTCTTGTGTGTGTAGAGCACAAACATATGGTACTACTATAAAAAGCTAGTACATCCATGTGGGAAGGTGCATGTTGCAGGATCTCATTGTATTGGGTCATGTCTTACTTAGTATATCTGCTTTAGTGATTTCTGGTGCCTATTGCAGAAATGTCCTGTAGATCATAACAAAAGTAATAATTCATTAAGAGGAACATATGTGCTTTGAAACAAAATCCTGAATAGACTCTTGGATCACCTGGTAAAACAGCAATGAATCATATAAATGAATTGGAAAATTTTTTATTTTCCCTATTATTTTATATTAAATACAATTGATTAATAAAATATAGAGCTCATAAAACAGCACTATAATAAGATATACAACGCATAAAGCATTATCAATAATGAACTGCCTAATGTGCTGTCAACTTAAAGAATATTTAAAATTAATCCCTGTACAGTAAGACTTAGAGGTTGTATATAAAAAAACTAAGAAGTTTTCCCCAAATTTGATAAATAATCCTAAAAATTTACATGGCATTAAGCTTTACAACTTAAAGAGTTGTTTAACATACCCACTTAAAAAGTTAATCAACCTGGTAGAAAGACTGAATTATCTCCCTGGTCTCACAATCACACGATCATTGGCGTATGACTGAAAAACAAAAAATATACAACAAAAAATGTAGAGAAAAATATTATAGAGCCATATCACACAGTTTATTGGTAAAATATGATGCTTCATTTCTGGATTGTTATGAGGTTTGTGATATTTGTAAGCTTTTAAAAATTCATAATTTGTTATTTTTCTCATTCTAAAATAATTCTCTTCCTAACTTAATCCTTGTATTTGTGACTTTGTATATTTTCCCCTGGGACTGGGGATTGAACCCTGGCTTGAAACATGCCTGACAAGCTCTCTACCACTAAGCTTTATCATTGACCTTTTCAATTTTATTTTGAGGCAAGGTCTTGCTAAGTTGCCCAGGCTGGCCTTGAACTTGTGATCCTTCTGCCTCAGTGCCCCACCCCCAACCCCTGGGATTTCAGACATGCACCACATACTCAGTTATGTTCTTTCTCTTAAGGAGTACAATAAGTTGTATAAGCTTTAGGCCCCACCAAGTTGGATCTGTTCCTCTCAACTCTCTCCCTTCTGCTCCATAGACTCCAGCAAGAATGGATAACTTCTGTGGTCATGGCTTAGGAAGTTCCTGGAGCATATAGTATCAGAAACATATTTGTAAATGAATGAATTATTGACTCAAAATCTAGGATACTAGATACTAGATACCATTAACTGCATGAAACCATGAATGTTGTCTGTTTTATTTTACTGCCAAATCTCCATCCCTCGAACAAACAATGCCTTTGGTACACAGCAAGTGTACAGTAGTTTTTTGGTTTTTTAAAAAACAAATCCAGGCCTATTGAACTACAGACAATGCTTCTTTCCCCTGCCCCTTAATTATTCCCAGTTTGCAGTCATAGTGGGGCGCTTCATCAAGATCCTCCCCACATCTCTGAGAGGCCTCATTTTCATTTTAGGTAAGGCTAAATGGAAGGTCAGAAGAGAAGTAATTTGCCCCAGGTCACTCAGTCAGTGACAGAGATGAAGTTTAAACCTAGCTCTCTCTGGGACCAGGAATTCTCCTCCATAACCTTCCCACAAGAATGCTCCACAATAAGAAAGAGAACAGGGCAGTGGATTCCCTGAAGGATGACTGTACACGGACACTAGGTGGCGCCCCCTCACTACAGTGTACAGCAGTTACCCTCATCTTTAATGGCACATGGTAAGAAGTAAAATTTGTCAGAGGCCCAACCTTGTATGCCAGTTTCATTTGTTCTCAGAGTCTTGCATTTCCTTCCTTGGTAATTGGTCTTTGGGTCTGTCTTCTGTCTAATGGGAATATCCACCAGTCAGAATGTTAGACCCAGTGAGAAAGAACCAACCAGAGACCGATATTAATTCCACACAGGAGTTTATTACCGGGCGGGACCTGAGCCAAGCATCGGACTTGAGCCCCGACTCGGGGGAGACAAACATGTTTCATACACCTTTGAGGGCAACAGTTTCTAGGCCCCCCTATGGGATAGAACTAGCAAAGCAAGCGAAAGGTACAGAAGTGGAACGTCCTGCTGTTAGAATAGTTGTAAAACAATAGTTGATTGTTATTTCTAAAGGGACTTTCTAAGGGGAGGAGGTTTCTAAGCTTCCTCCTTCTGAGTTCATCTAAAGAACAGGCAGGTGGGTCAAGCAGCAATATGGAGTTTGTCTTGCTAACTAGGGTCCTTCAAGATGATGTGTTACGATGATATGCTTGTGCATAGTAGGTGTTCAACAAACAGGAGTTCTGACAGTTACAGTCATTCCTCATTATCCTTGGGGCATTTGGTTTCAGGACCTCGACAGATGCCAAATCCTACAGTGTTCAAGTCTCTTACATAAAATGATGTAGTATTTGCATATAAATCATGTTTATATTATCTCTAGACTACGTATAATACCTAAAACAATGTAAATTATATGTAAATAGTTGTTACAGTCTAATATTTAAAGAATACTGACAAGGAAAAAATGTCTGTATGTGTTTAGTACAGGTACAATTTTCTTTTCTGAATATTTTCTATGCTTGGTTGCTTGGATCCATTGATGCAGATGGAGGATCATGTGTAAGATTCTTAGTCCTACACAAGGTCCAGAGAATGATTTCCAAGAAGAACGAGAGAGAAATTCTATTTTGTTGGTATTCATCTGTGGTCCTAACATCCTAATCACTGGAACCTCTGAATGTTACATGGGAAAAAATGGGGGAAGTCCTTTGAGGATGACAATAAGTAAGGATCTAGGGCCGGGGATTTAGCTCAGTGGTTCCGCTGCCTGCTCCGCAAGCGCAAGTACCCAAGTTCGATCCCTGGTACCAAAAAAAAATAATAATAATAAGTAAGGATCTTGGTATAAGAGATTATCCTGGGTTACCTGATGGGCCCTGAAAGCAATCACTTTAATCTTCATAAGAAGTAGATGAAGGGAGATCTTACACACAGAGTAGAAGACTGTCAGAAGACAGCTACAGAGACTGGAGTGCTGATGCAGCCTCAAGTTAGAGTGTTTGCAGACACCGGAAACTGGAAAAAGCAAGGAGAGGCTCCTCTTTAGAGCTTCCAGAGGGAGTCCAGCATGGCCAACACCTTGCTGTTGGCCCAGTAAAGCTGACTTTAGGGCTGGGGATTTAGCTCAGTGGTTTCATCGCCTGCTGCGCAAGCACAAGGACCAGAATTCAATCCCTGATAACAAAAAAAACCCCCAAAACACTGACTTTAGTCCAGTGAGACAGGAGAAGAACTGTGGCCTGGGAGGGTTTGGGCACAACAGAACAGGGTGGAAGAGTGGGGCAGAAATCCTACCTAAGAAGTAGGGCTCAGGATCTTCTGGGAGCAGGGAAGGATGTACTGTACTGGGGACACTAGATTTTGGGTCTGCCTACTACCCAGGAGGACTCCACAATTGTTGTCCTAGAGTCTCACTCACACACACAGAGACACTCTTACCCAGACACCTCCAGAAGGAGAGCGAAGGGGCTACAAGAGCCTGGGATCTCTGCCTCTTCTCTCCCAAGCATACCTCTTACCATTGTGGGTAACCAGAACAGCAACACTGTCCTGCTAAGAGCCCTGCTTAGGCAGGAGAAGGACCCAACACTTAAAGTCACCACTGTCTTTTACTCATCAGGTATTCTGGGCAACTTTGCTCCACTAAACCTCAGTTTCTTCATCCAAAATAATGGAGATAAAAATCACCCTTGCCAAGATGTTGACTGCAATAATATTTTTACAGTGCTTCATATGGTGCTGAGGTTACAGCAGATGATTAACAGTCAAAAGAATAGTTTACATGACACGGATATAGACCTCGTTAGCTGACAGGCACCCTATTAACTCAATTTTTCCTCATGGCAAATCCAGACAATAGGCAATACCTTAAGGGCCAGCTTGAAACCACACTCATCAGGCTTTAGATATTATTGATTTGGCTTATGAATTTGGCTATTGATTAAAATTTTGAGTCATTCCCAGGCCTAAGTGTGACTTGCTAATTGAGCTTTCAGCTGATGTATGGAGACAGACTTCCCTATGCCAGTGGTCACAACTGAGATCTCAACAATCGATGAGATTGTGATGTCTCTAATAGCAAGAAAACACCACAGCGGAGGAATTATGTATGATTCTGTGCAGCCACTTTCCAAGATCAAATATTAGCTAAAGATAATGCAGGTGGCTTGTTAACTGTGACCTGTCCTTCACAAGTATACACAGTTACTCTCCTTTTCCAAGCCTGGTTCATTAGTGCAGTAGTTCTGCTATTCTCTACATCTGCCTTCACACCCCCTTGCTGTGTTGTATAATCATAAATACTGACTCATCCAGAGCTCATGGTCTTTAGCCAGGAGAGAGTTAAGATCAATTCCCGCCCCCCCCAAATAAAAACACTATTGTTCTTTATTCTTTATTCCTTGTCCTCTTTGTATATTATTCTTCTTGTGTGCTGGGAACATGTTGACTCACTGCGTTGACTCAGAGCCCTATGAGGTCATTTCTTTTATTACCCCCACTTTTTAGAACAGCAAAAAAGCACAGAAAAGGTATGTTATTTATTTAAGGTCACAGAGCTGATAAACAGAAGACCTAGGATTCAAAACCAGGCAGCAGGGGTCAATGCCCACTATATTTTATAATCCATGTGTTGATGAAAAAGAGGAGGAAGAGAAGAAGAAATAAAAATCTATTTTATGTCAGCAACTTATCATGTGTACATGTGTCAAGAGCTGAGCTGACCAACCAGAAATCCTTCTCTGTAGACTCTGAATTAAAGAAGCATCAGGAAGCTGGGCATAATAGTGCATGTCTGTTATACCAGCTGCTTGAGAGGCAGGAGGATCATAAGTTCAAAGCTAGACTGGGGAGCTTATCAAAACACCATCTCAAACTAAAATGCTTAAGGAGAGTGCTTGCCTAGTATATATGAAGCCCTAGGTTCAATCCTGCACACTGCAGGGAGAAAAAGTAGCAGGAGAATGAAATTGTTAGCAGTGAGACTGGAATTAAAAAGTTGCAAATAGAAGACCAGAAAGTAAAGAGCGGAAGTGAGTTAAAGAAACCCAGCCACATGCTGTGATGAAGCCCAGGCCATATGTGCAGTTGTTCCAGCTGACAGCTTCAGCTAAGATCCGAGGCAACAGCCAGTGTCCCAGTGTCATAGCCAGCTGTGTAAATGAATCAGCCTTGGAGATGAATTGAGTCATAAGCACCACCTGAGTATAACTACTTGAGAATCTAAGCACGAGCTGAGCCCAGGCAACCCTCAGACCCATGGGAAAGAGGACTCACAACAATCATAAATAGCTGTCGCAATAATAAAGTGATTGTTGTTGTTTTAAGTTTGGGGCACTTTGTTACACAGCAATTATACACTCTTTCAGGTGGCACAGCCATCCCAGGATGCAGCTTGATCATTTCTCATCAGTCACAGTGCGAGTTCTGCCCTAACTCACTCTGAGTTTCACATACTAAATTGTTCTTCCTCTTAAGTTTTTAGCCTGTGACCTCATTAATCCTTTTGCCATCTGTGTCCCTTCTTCTCCTCACTCCAGATGTCATCAGGCTTGGGTATGCAGTTCTGGTTTTGCTGCCTTAGCAGAGAAAATCTTGGATTTTCCTTTCTGAGACCCTGATTGACATTCTCCTGCAGTGCTCAGTGGCTCCCCGGAATGGGACACAATTTCTAACCTGGCCTTCCAGGACCCATGCTCAGGATGTCACTCAGGCTGCCACTACCAGCCCCTGTGCCCAGCATCTGGGCTTGGTGTGAGCTTGTTCTGATCTGGGATCGAGAACTGAACATTCATTCCGGAGGTGAAATCTTGGAGAAGCTCAAATACCCACCAGAGGGTCAGCTTGTAGGCTCTAGGTCTAACTTCCCAGACTGGGGTGTGGATGGAGATTGGCAGGAGCTTTTGGTCTGTGAGCCCAGCTGTGGGAAGCAGGAAGAGGTGGAGGGTGCTAGTGGTTGGCACTGGGAGAGACCAATGCCATTTCTACATTGCATGGCCAGACCAAGAGTTCTCTAGGTGATGGTCACTAATACACCTATTTGTAATTGTCAGTTTCACAAATCAGCCTCTACTCACATGGCAATAATAACAAGCTGCCATTTATTAGCCTTTCCAGGGCCAAGTGTTGTATAAAATGATTTATATGTATTATCCCATTTAATATGCACAAAGATCCTATGTGTAAATATTATCTCCTTTATATAGATTAGGTAATTGAGGCTCAGAGAGGCTGAAAAATTTACCTGAGATCAAAAAGTAAGTGAAGGTAGAGCTGGAATTAAAACTCAGGTTAACAACCATGCTTGTAATTAGGATCATGCAAATTAAGATCAAGATGACGATCTTAGGCAAACTAACACTGAGCTACATTCTCACCTCAAAATGTGTGTTCATTTTGGGGGGGTCTGGGGATTGAACCCAGGACTTTGCAGTTGCTAGGCAAATGCTCTACAACTGAGCTATATCTCCAGTTCTAGGATGACAATCTAATACTACCATTTTGTGTCCATTACATTGGCAAAACTAAGATTGCTAACATCAAGAGTTGGCCAGATGGGGGACCCATGAAACTCTTTTATGCTACTTGTAGGGTGCAGGTGGATGACCTATGTTGTGAAACAGGTTTCTTGTAAACTTGAGAGTTCACATTCCCTCAATTCAACTCTAGATATGTATTTTAGACGATCATGTACTTGTGCATCAAGAGACATGAACAAGTGTAGTTACGGTGGCACTGGTAAGAATAGCAAAAGATTGTCAGTCAGGGACAGGTAGGAGACAGAAACCACACCAGTTTTCTTTTAACACAAAGAATGTAATATAAAGAATTGTTAACTAGGTATAGTTGTTAACTGGGTGACTGTAAGGTTATAAAAAGAATAAGGAAGCAATTACAGGAAGCATCTACCACCCCGAGGGCTGAAGGAACAAAGAAAAGAAGCTAAAACTATTAAAACCTAAAAACTCAAAGGAAGAGCTCTGTGGAGCTGTGCTCAGCTGGGCTGGTGTCTCTGAGCTTCAGCAAAGGGTCCTAGAAGCCAGGTCCTAGAAGGCTAGGTCCTAGAGAAGGAGCTGGTGGCATAGAAGAGACCTCTGTTGTGAGGTAAACAGCTTTGCAGGGAATGCTCAGAGCAGCAAGAAGCCTGCAGGACATGGAGCCCCTTCTCTTTACTCTAGCTTTGGAGTTCAACCTTATTTGTTTATTGGCAAAGACTAACAGAGTCTAAGAAGGAGAAATGTGGGTGGCAAGGTCCCAGCCCCTACATCACAGAGCGGGTACTTTTTATATTATCAAATATTATATAAAAATCCCAAATTAATCTGATTGTAAACATAGTACTTACAATGCACCCTTCCACTCGGACTCTGCAAGCAATGAACTTACTTTTTCAAAATTCTAAGAACAATATTCTAACTTGCAAGCAGATTTTCAAAAACCAAAAGGCCTACTGTAACTTGAACGTCCCCATACCATGATTTTTATTTTCAACTTTTTGTTTTAATCCTTCTTAGAGGCAGACATGATTTTCATGGTTATGATTACAACACCCCACACAATTGAGTGTCCTGCTGTACATGAGCCTTGCTGCCTGCTGTTATGGAGGAGGTCATTGTCACAAACCCTGAATGAATGCTAGGCCACTCTCTTACTGATTTCTCCTTTGCTTTTTTGAACATCTGGATTGTGTTTCTTGGGAGTGTTTTGGTTGCAAATGAGGGAAAGCCTACTCAAATAAGCTTCAGCAGACACAAACCTGAGTGTGTGTGTGGCTGTGGGTGGTAGAATTTACCAGAAAGAATAAGAATGCAAAAGTCAAGGAGGGGGGGGAGGGAAACACAGAGACAGCTGGGAGAGAAAAGGGATATAAAAAAAAGAACTAAAATGTGTTATGTACATGTACTGACACCTCACAATGAATGTAATCATTATGTACTGCAAACATGTACTAATAAAAATACAATGCATGTATTGAAAAAAATGCAGAGGTAACTCAAACTAGAGCACAAAACTAGGATCTAAAAAGAACCAGTGCTCTTCTTCTCTGTCCATCTCTTGTGCGGCCCTCTCTTTATTCTCTTTAAAGATTTGTCTTTTTCTTTCCTGCTATAAGCGTGTCTTTTCTACCTAGCAGTAAACATGACCACTGGCTGCCTCTGCTTTGTAACTATAGTAAAAAGAGCATTCAGACAGCAATCCCAGGGAGATTTGCTGAGACATATGCCCACCTATTAAGCCAATCCTGTTCTTAGGACAACCTTGAGTTATCTAATTGGCCAGGCCTGGTCATGTGCCCGTCCCATGGCCAGGGTGGGACCAGGGCCTTTTGTTAACAGATGAAGGAGGTTGAGAAGGCTGGGGGAGAAGACAGAAGACCCAGAGGAGGATCTCTGGGGAAGGATCACTGCATAAGATTCCGATTTTTTCACCATGGCAGTGCTAGGACCATTCTTCCACATCAAATCTTTCTCTTTTTTTTAGTAATTGCTTTGTATGAAATTTTCAAGCATAGGATTATAGCCATGGGTGCTTGTGAGAAGCTATGTAACACATTTGTGCTTTTAAAGCATGTTCACATCTGGGCCAGGGATTTAGCTCAGTGATGCCGCCACCTGCCTCAAAACCATAAAGTCCAGTAAAAAGCATGTTCAATCCCCAGTAAAAAGCATGTTCACATCTGCTACTTTATTTATGCCTCACAAAAAAACTCTCTGATAAGTGACAGAAAGGGAACCAAAGACATAGAGAAGTTGAGTGACGGATCCAGGGACACAGCAGAGATGAACCTTGAGCCCTGACTTCATGACTCCTATAACAACGCTCTCTCCTCC
The DNA here is from genome assembly GCF_000247695.1 of Heterocephalus glaber. The sequence goes on along the minus strand of NW_004624741.1, from coordinate 2,474,634 downwards.
CAAGAATCACAAAGTTTAGATTAGAGGTGGCAGGGCTGGGGCCAGTGTCATCTCTGGCCAATTAAGGAAGTGAGCTTCTTCTGCTTTCTTCCCCTTTCAGGAGCTGGGCCAGCCGCCTGGAAGTGACTGTCTGGCAGCCCCTGCTTTCAGAGCCTGCTCTTCCTCTGATGGGGGATGTCCCCTCGCTGGACCTGCCATCCTCCCATTGGGCGGTCTGTGTGCGAAGCTCCTCCAGAACACCGTGGAGATGCCTCAGTGTAAGCAGGAGATGCTGGTCCTGGATCTGCATCTCAGACTGGGAGACAAAAAGAGTCGGTGAGGGGCATGAAAAGCTCTGGTTCCCCCTCTGCCTTGTCAAGCCTCTCCTTGGCAGAGACAAGCTTTCTGGGAGCCACACCACACAGCACAAGCCTCACATTCTTTATCTGAAAGGTACAAAGCAAATAACTTACCTTTCAGGGTCCTTAGGAGGAACAAATGAATTAGCCCACTGGAATATACACTCTAAAATGTGACAGGCATAACTCCATTATATTCTTTAATCCTCACTGAAACAAATAATTTTACTGGCATTAAGGTGATAGTGGCTCCTTTCATATTAAAACAAAGTGAAGTAAACTAGGCAGGCTGAGCCCTTTAGAACAGTGGTTCCTGACACATGGTCTGGGAATACTTGGGTACCAAAAGGTCTTTATAGGATCAGTAAGGTTAAAACTACTTTCATGGCCAGGGATTTAGCTCAGTGGTTTTGCCACCTGCTGTGCAGGTGCAGGGACCCGAGTTCGATCCCTGGTACCAAAATAAAACCTACTTTCATTACAATACTCAGTATTTTCCTTTTGCACTCTCATTTTCTTGTTAGTATACAGTGGTGTTTTCTAGAAGCTAATGACATGTAATATCTCAATAAATTGAATGCAGAAGCAGATAGGAGAATGCAGCTGTCTTCTGTTAAACCAGATACTAAAGTGATTTGCAGGCCGGGGATTTAGCTCAGTGGCACTGTGCCTGCCTCGCAAACGCAAGGTCCTGAGTTTGATTCCCAGTACCAAAAAAAAAATGGGCAAAGGACTTAAAGTGATTTGCAACAATGTGACACAGTGCCACTCTTCTCACTAAATATTTGCTTTGAAAAATAGTTATTTTAAATTTTAAATAAATACTGTTTTATTAACATCTAAAGAGCCAAGTGTGGTGGCACATGCCTGTAATCCTGGCACTCAGGAGGCTGAGGCAGGATGATTGCCATGAGTTTGAGGCCAGCTTGGACTATATAGTGAGTTCAAGGCCAGTCTAAACTCCATAGTGAGACCCTCACTGTCAAAAACAAACAAAACAAACAAAAACATGTAAAGAATTTATTTTTAAACTCCATTAATAAATAAATTTATCAGCTCTGATTTCTAATTCAGTCAGTATTGATAGCTGCAATTCACATAACAAGAGATTTGATTTGCTTAGTAATTTTGAGACACATAAAGGGATCCTAAGACCAAAAGTTTTGTGAATTGCTGCGTAAGAACTCTGCTATCATCAGTTACCCACTGTAATCCTTCTTTCCTGTTGCAATTTTTTCATGCATTTTCTGTTTTAAGTCCTCTTTTAAAATGTTAAAACTTTGGTTTCTCACTAGGTAATTTTTACACATGATACAACATTTAAAAAGCACAAAATGGCATATCCAGTTACCTCTGTGTGTAGGGGGATGGGTACCAGCACCCCTGTGGATCCCAAAATCCAAGAATATCCAAGTCCCTTATATGAAATGTAGTATTTGCATATAACCTAACACAATCCTCCTCTATAGGTTTCTTAGAGTATCAACTACAATTTTAATGCTATGTGTGTGGAACAAGGACAAGGAAGAAAAGTCTGTACATGTTTAATAGAGACACATTTTTTTTCACACAAATACAATGCTTTCAATCTATGGTTGGTCAACTCTTCCGATGTGGAACCTGAAGAAACGAGGCCAGTTGCAGCTAAAAGCTGTCCCAGCTCACTCCAACCTCACAACTCAACCTCTTTCTTCCCAGAGGTGATCACTGTGAAAGAGTCTCAGTTTTCCCTTCTGACTGTGGTCAAGGCAGAATCCACGATCATACAAGCAGATTTTCAACTTCTCTCATACTCTGTCTAACTTTACAAGAGAAAATGATAAATATTACTTCTCTCTTAAAAATAGCATCGGGGTGGGGGTGGGGGTAGTGGCTAGGGTATAGCTCAGTGGTAGTAGTTCTGTGTAGCATTTGCAAGGCCCTGTGGTTTGATTTTCAGAACTAACACACACACACACACACATACACACACACACACATACAAAAGTACTTTGATTTTCATACCAACTGCTTTACAAATGAAAAGGCCAAGTCTGTGTCCTCCCTTGAGCATTAGTAGCACTGCCCAGAGAGACTGGGAAGAGAATCTGGAAAGGGGAAGGGGCAGTGCAGACTGCCTCCCTGAGGATGAGGATTCTTCTGGCTTACCTGGAGAGGGTTGGGCCATCTCATCCCAGGCAAACATTGAGCCTGTGTTTTCTACGGTTTTCCTATATATCTTTTTGTCCAACTTTTAGCACCACCTCTGAATACGTGTTGGTGAGAACATGATGGAGTATGAGCACCACAGCAGTGTTAAGGGAGGTGGTAGGCCTGATGCCTCTGACTTGGAAGGCCAGAATTCCTGACCAAACTGGCTTCTGCAGCAGGGAAGTGCTTTCAACCTTCTCACTGCACAGCTCTACTTCCCTCTGTACGAACTAGGAACTCAGACATCAGGTTGGTGAGCATAGTTGCCATAGATGGCTGCAGCTGCTTCCCCTCTTATGGACCCACCAAGATTTGGGGGCTCACAGGATGCCAGGAAAAGAGGGAGAGCACCTTACTTTTGCCCATGGTGGTCACTGGCCTTCCTGATTTATTGTGTCCCTTTGCTGCATAAAGTGATTGTCTAGTAGGGGTCCTCCCCTGACAACAGTCAAGGGAGCATCTTGTGTGGCCTCCAGGGGGGCCCTTAGGGAATTGTGTAAATTAATCAAAAAGTCAGGGATCTGTTAGAAAGTTCTAGGGTCTTTCGACGATACAGGTGCTTGGGCTTTGGTAGCTGAGCTCTGGATAGGACCCTGGCTCCCTTGCTGCCTGGTCTTCTTCTATGGGGAAATAGGCAATCTGGGCACTAGTCGATCTCCACTTAGGCTTAGCTAACAATGCATATGGGGTACAAACCCAAAGTGCTGAAAGAGAAAGAATAGGGAGTGGAGGAAAATGCCCATTCTATGCCCGTGGCACATGGTAGAACCATGTGCATTGTTAGCTCCTTCATCCTTGCCCAAGCCTCTGTTTTCTGGAGGATCTAGGCTAAGACATGAAGTGCTCCTTGTCCACTAGAGTCTGGGTTATAACATCTGGTGCCAAGCATATACTAGGTGAATGACAAGCCCTTCTCTTGGAATACTTCTGATAACCTCTCCAAGGTTGGTGCTATTGTTATCCTCATTTTGTGATGAAGAAACTGAGGCTAGATGACATAAAGCTACCCAGGGGAGGTCACACAGAAGCAGAGCTGGGCACATTCCCAGGATCCAGTATCATTCTAAAACCAGTCTGGCGAGCACAGCATCCAGCGCCTTCAGTGTAGGTCATGGCCTACTTATCCCAGAACCTGAGATAGTGACCCTGTATTGTATGGCTGGTCCCAGAGGGGCACCTACAGGGCCACACTTCAGCCTGCCACCTCTGTCCAGCCAATAGAGCACCTGTCAGGGGGACCAGGAGACCTTGGGAAATATGAGGAAAAAGAAATGCCAAGACTTACCAGCTCCCTCCTCAGCCACTCCAGGGTCTGCCCAAGATTCAGGACTGGCTCTCCTGCTGTTTTCATCTCAGTGTCCTTGAGATAGAGACCCTGACAATGACCTGCTATGGGCCTGAAGGGCCTTTGACTGTACAGTCCTGGACCTCCTTTAGGCTGCCTGCAGGTTCCAGGCAAGTCACTGAGGATGGAGTTAATGAGGGCAGGAAGTAGCTCACATTAGAAAATGTAATTTGATTTTTTTTTAAAAACAGGCTTCAGTGCTTTGAGCAGAACAAAGAAGAGGGGAGGGAGAACATTAGCATGGGGACCTCAGTGCCTACCAGTTTCAGAAGCCAAGAAGATCTGATGTCAATAGGATCAGGGACCACAAAGCTTTAAATGATGCCAATAACGGTTATCATGAGCTGTGTGTCCCTTTCTAAGAGTTGTTCTGTACTTTACATATAAAGTGTATATATGCCTTCTTTGGGGTAGATATTCCACCTGTGGCCCCAGAGCCTCTCTTTCCTCCCTCACTTATCTAAGGCATCTAGATAAAAGGAAAGTCTTACTTTTTAAGTTCTCTCACTTCCAGAATGCCCTGTGACCCATTTCTATCAAATGAGATCAAAGAAAAAATTTGCTGTTGCACTTTAAAAAAATCATTTACCTTCCTAATAAAAGGGAAAATGTTACAAATGTATTTCCTTCACTCCTACTTTCCCTTCCCTTCTGCCTTGAATGTGGATGTGATGCTTGGAACTACAGCAACCATCATGCAACCATAAGACAAAGGCCAAAAAAATTAAAGAGATTTGAAATCATCGAGTCACAGAATCAGTAGCAGCATCTGCCTGTTAGGTGAGACAACAGACTCCCTGTGTAATTGGGCACCCTGCTATTTGCAGGCAACCACAGTTCTAATGAGCTCCCCTCATTTATTCTTTACAACACACTATGAAGTGGATATTCTTTAATTATCCCTTCCAATAAACACTTATTGAATGTTTACTATGTGCCAAGTTCTACTCCAGGCACTGGGTGTGTATCCCAAACCAGAAAGACAATGACCTTGTTTTCATGGAACTAATATCCTAGCAGATGGAAACAAACAATACAATCTACTCTCATTTAGGGTTTTAAAAAAATTTATTTTAGCCAGGGATTTAGCTCAGTGGTTTCACCGCCTGCTGCGCAAGCGCAAGGACCCAAGTTTGATTCCCGGTACCAAAAAAAAAAATTTTTTTTATTTTATTCATGTAAACTAGGAACCCTAAACCGAGAATTAGCATAGTGATCTCACGTAAAGATCTGAAGTGACCAGCAAAACAAGCTCATTTCTTGTTGGAGGGATTTGTTCTCAGCCTTGGCTGCACAAGATCCCCACAGATAAAGCTTAGATGAATTCATAATCCAAAATGACAGCACACACAGAAAAACCACTCCCATAAGTGAGGTTCCAATGTCCCCTTCATAGAAACTGGAAGACCTCCCTCTAATACCACCTCTTAAAGGTTTCAACACCTCTCAGTGGCACCATGGGGCCTAGACCAAGCCTTTAACAACACTTGGGTCTTTGGGGACACCTATCCAAACAAAAGCAATCATCTATTTTTGCACATGAGTTTGTGAGTTGGTGGGATGGTCTTCAGGTTGCACATCTTCAGGTCTCCAGCCTCATGGTCTCCTGGTGGCCTCCTGGCATTGCTGGGTTGCTGGGACATACTCTTCTCTTGACAGTGGAAAAAAATAAGGGAGCAAATGGAACCATGTGATGCCACTTAATACCTAAGTACAGAACTGTAACATTGTCCCTTTTTCTACCCACCTCTGGGCAAAGTGAATCACATGACCAACACTGAGCCTTATAAGGGGCAAGGATGGACACCTATCTACAAGGAGATCAGGCAAGAGGGGAGAGTCAGGGAGAAGGAGAAGTGGAACTGGCAGTCAGTTAAAAAAAATGAGGCCACAGGCTTAGAGGGGCCCAGAGGGAGGTGGCAAGCTGAGGCCACATGATGGCAAGATTCAGAAGCAGGAGGTATGGATGCATGACGATGGAGAGAGACACAGAAAGAACTAAAGAGAAGGTAATCTCAGAATGAGACTTGGAGGATAATTTGGGACTGCTAACACTTAGAGTATTTTTTTTTTTTTTTTTTTTTTTGGTACCAGGGATTGAACTCGGGACCTTGCACTTGTGAGGCAGGCGCCGGAACCACTGAGCTAAATCCCTGGCCCAAACACTTACAGTATTGATCTCCTACTCTGTCATGCTAAACCTTGACATACACAACCTCATTACATCTTCAAAACTTTATTGGGACTGCAGTTCCCAAACTGTGTGCTGAGGCACTCTCAGGCACAGCAGAAAATTCTGCACAGCAGCGCAAAAACAGTTAAAAGTTTGAGAGAAATACAATAACAACCACCAGATGCAGTAAAAACAGCTATTATTAAGTTATCTGAAACTACAGTATTTAGAAAATGTTAAGTATTCCTTTGGGCATGGCACATTGAAAAAGTACTGAGATGGTAAGGGTATGGCAAACTGAGAAGATTTAGGAACCTGTCCCTCTGAGGTAAGTATCATCATTATCTGCATTTTATAGATGACTATCAATGGATCCTATTATTAGCCACTTTTTATAGGTGAGGAAACTGAGGCTTAGAGAGGCATAGATTTTCCTAGGGTTACTCTAGCAGATGGGCAACAGAGCTGGAATTAAAATTGCTCCCCTTGCCCAGAGTGAGGAGAGTCTTGCCAATTATAAAATATAAAGGGCAGGCAGGGGCTCGAGCCACCCTGTGTGTTCTCTGCTCTACCCAGGAGTGGCCTGAACAGGAAGGCTCAATAGTTAGTGTCTGCTGCTCTCCACCTGGCCTCCAGCCCTGATGACTAATTATCCTGGAATACTCTTTCTGTGGTTAACTTGTTCTGATGCACATTCATTTATTTTTAATAATCCCACTCAGGATTCTGTCTCAGAGCACATTTTACTTCAAAGGCTCAGAAACGCTTTGGCACATGGTGATGTGGGGTTATAGAGCCAGGAGACCTGGACAGGGAAAGAACTTCAACCCTTCAATGAGGAAAAATGCACCACCAAATATGAAAGCCAGAGTGGCCATTCATTCTTCATCCATGGACAGTCAAAAGTATAGTTTCCATGGGCCAGACCCTGCAATGCAACTGGGGACACAGTGGTGAGCAAGAGGGACCTCACAGAGCTTATGGTCCATTAGCAATCAACTGGTTCAAAAATCTTACTTTCTGCCCCATATGCCTGATATATATGTGTGTGCTTATGTATGCATGTATGCAGGTATGAATCAAATGAATTTGTATATATATAAAATTAATGAATGAATTTGCAAATGAAGAAACTATGTCTCAGATGGGGTTGTGAGTTCCTCAAGCAAATAAGCAGCTATAACAAGGATTACAGGATATTCTTCAGTACCGTCTTCCTTTCTTACAGGGCAAAATACTAATATTTCCCAGGCTCCCTTGTGGATAAATGTGGCCTATAATTAAATCCTGGCCAATGGGACACCAATGGAGATTATACATTCATAATCCCCCATCCCACTGTGCTCCATCTGTGGACTTCAAAGCAGCAATAAGAGTTGGAGCTGGAGCAGCCATCTTGGGCATGTTATGAATTAGATCTAAAATGTCTCCCCATATTCTCATGTGTGTGGAAAGTGATTGTTGAGTTCGGTAGCTAAATGCAGTGTTAGGAAGTGGGCCTAGCTGGAGGTGAGTCACCAGAAGCATGATGTGGAAAGGTATATTCTTGTCCTCAGCCCCTCCTCTCTGCTTCCTGAATGCCATGAGTTGAGCACATTTTCCTCCACCATGTCCATTTGTCATCCTGTTCCTGTCTTTGAGCCAGCTAACCATGAACTAAAAGCGTGAGCCAGAAAAACCTCTTCTCCTTCAAGTTGTGGGTCTTGTGTATGTTGTCCCTACAACAAGAAACCCACAAGATGAGGATGACAGAACAAGATAGAAGGAACCCTTGCAATTGGTTAGCCACCATGTCAGCATCAACCCTCAAGGAAACTTTTTAGGAGAGAGAAATGAGTTCTGTTTTATTGATGACATAATTATTTTCACTTTTTCTTGTTACAGGAATCAAACAAATATCCTAACAATATAGCAGCAAAGCTAGAGCTGAAGTTGAGTTCCTGACTTCCCCACTCAATACTTTTCCATAATACCCCTACTTATATATTTAAAGGTTCATTCTCTTCAAGTATTTTCTTATGACTGAAAATGATCCTTCCAATAGCTCTGTGACATCCATAGTAGAGAGAGGACTTCTGTGACCCTCACTGGGTAGAGAGGGAGACCCAGATCCAAGGGTGGCAGGTGGACACACAGGGGCAGAGTCACTCCCCTCTCTCAGATGGAGTAGGTGGGCTCAGAGATGTCACTTAGCTCTTTCTCTATGTTCAACCCCTACTCCGGGGCTCTTCCCACCTTTGGAGCTGGCTCCTTTTCTATTTTGGGCACCTTGTTTACTTTGCAAAATACAAACTAGGTGAAGTCTAACAGAGAGAAACTTCACACTGTAACAGCCTCTGAGCCCTCCCACCCTCCCTTCCTACCATGCAAGCTAGTGCCATCATGCCAACCAGAGGGAGTGTGGGGACAAAGCACCCAGGGTGCCCAGGTCCTGGCCCCACCTCTTCTATGGCTCCTTGCCTTGATCCAGCAGGCTTCTGCCTATGCCTGTATTTGTGTTCTTGTGGGTTCTGAACACATATTCTCTGGGCTCCTGTGTCCCATAGCAAATGCTGTTGGGCCCCTTGCATGGTCTCTCATTACTCACCTTCTCCACATGTGCCTCTGGCTTCCTACTGCAGGCATATGTGACTCTGCTTAGGGGATGTGCTTGACCTGAGCAGAATATGGACTTCAAGCACAGAGAACAGCCTACAGCAGACAGAGGCTGGGGGATAAATATCTCGATTCCCACAGCTCCCTGGCAGTATGACACTCAACCCAGCAGGACTGAGCCCCAACTGCTCATGGCAGTCATCTACCCACTGATGCACCTGTGGGGTACTGGCTGCCCTTCCTTCCTGGTCTCACACAAGGTAACAAAGGTAAAAAGAGAAGTTTATAAGCATCTTTCTGCCCATTTTATCTTATTCAGACTACTGGGATTAGCGTGGTGCCAAACTAATCACTCACATTGTAGTAGTTTAGTAATCACATGCCCTTAACCCCAGCATCACAAATTCCAGATACAATTACTTCTGAAAAAGAAAGTCCCACCTCATCTGCATGAGGCTTTGGGGGGACATCTAAACACAAACCATAACAACATGAGTGTTCCCTATGCAGGTATTCAAGTCCTTCTGCTCTGTACCCATGGTCCCTGTGTACATGTGGCCTATACACTCCTGTCACATGTCCATGTATCCATTACACTCTCCTACACATTTCTGTCAGAGGCAAAGGGCAGCTTGACCCTGATGAGTCATGGAGCCTTTAGTGAAGCAGCTGGGACATTGAGAAGAGTATCCTTGGCCTCAAGCTGGCCTTGGCTGGACTGATGCCAGTGGCTGCGCTAACAGGAATCTCAGTTCCCTCCTCCAGTGAGTGAGCTCTGTGTTGCCAACCTGTCTGAGCACTGAGGGTCAAGTAAGAAAACACACAGGGACCATCACACAGGAGCAGCTCTATCAAGCACCTCCATCCCCTTCTCTCCTCCTGGGCCTAGCCTCTCTCAAAGGAGTGGCTTGAATGTGGCTAATCTAGTGCTTCTGGGGCACTAGGCCTTGTGCTGGCACATGAATGAGAGATGACATGGTCTCTGCCTTCAAGGGACTGCAAGTGGGGACATTTGCTCTCACAGAGGCTGAGGATGTGGGTATCAATTTCCTCTCTCCTCCCCTCTTCCTCATCAGGGAGAGAAAACAGGACCTCAGTTTTTAATTCCCCAAGGCTGAGAGTGCTAGACAGACCAGGTGGAAGGAGGAAGCTGGTAGGACAGATGGAAGATGTGTGTGCACGGGTGGGTAGGTAGACACTCCTCCAGAGGCTGGAGTATGGCCCCTGATTTATTCTCTTAAATCCCTGAGCCAGGTCCTATTACTGAGAGATCAGAATTGCTTCACAAAAGCATTACAACTTTAGGGAATCCAGATGAGCCAGGCTAGGGCCAGGGGTAAAGAGGAAACAAACAAACCCAAACACTAGAGTTCAGCCAGATTTGGACACAGGTACACACTGAGGGGGAAGGGGCCCTGGGATTTTAGGTCTATCTAGGTCCCCAAATCAACCTGGGAGATAGAGGCCCTTAGATGTGATTGGACTTTTGCTACTTCAGTGTGGCAGTATGGTCATAGCATAGTCTCTTCTCTCCTTAGTACTTGACTTTCCCAAATGTGGAAATATGATGAATATTAACAAACTCTTGAGAATTTTGTAACTGCTATGAAAAAAATGATGAAACCTGGCATAGTGGTTCAGAGCACCAAGCCGAGGTCTGGTTTCGATATCAGCTGTGTGACTTTGGACACAGAATCATTAACCACTTTGTACTTCAATTTTCCTAAAATGGAGATAATAATAGTGGCTAGGTGATTGGTAACTAAGATGATTGCATTGATATTTGTAAAACAAGCCTGGCATATGTGGAGGTGGGAAGTACTATATGAATACTTATCAAATAAAATAAACATAGAAGGAATTTGTTGCTATTCATCTCTGAGCTTTGTACAGTTGTTTCCTCTTCCAGGAATACTTTCCTTGTCGCCTCTTTGCCCAGTGAACCTCAGTCTAACTTGGGTTATTCTTTCCTATCACCCACAGGGCTTTCTTGAGCCTGGCTTCATGGTTTTCTCATTTGGAACACATGAGGCTGGACTGGATCTGTACTTTCCAACATTCAGCCACTCATATGCCTTCTTTTCAATGTTTCCTACCACTTCGACTTAGATATACTTATGTTTATCTTTAAATGGACTATATTAGATAAGAATACTCCTTCAGAGTGATAGATAATCCCAAGTAATAGTAACAGTAAAGCAGAAGTTTATTTCTCTCAAGCATAAAAATATGAGAAATTATTCCAGGCTATTATTTCCATCTGGTCATCAGGTACCAAGGTACCAATAAAACTTCAGTTTTATTGCTCTCCCACCTTAATGGGCTTCTATCTCATGGTCCAAAATGGCTGCTTAAGTGCCAAATATCAGGTCTACATTGTGACAGCATAAAAGACAAAGAGAGAAGAAGGAAGGATTCCTTCCTTTCACAATACGATGCATTTTTTCCTATACCACCTCCTTTGATATCCTAATGTCTTATCATCCACTTGGACATACCTAGCTACAAGGGTGACTGAGAAATGGAATCTTTGTTCTGGACACACTATGCTTGCACAAACCAAGGATTTTATCCCAGTGTAAAAACAGAGGGGGATGTGAGTGAGTATTGGAGGAAAACAGCAGTTTCTATTGCATCAACTTCATAGAGACTCATTTTTTTTCTGCCACTACCATAAGTAATATTACCCATGATAACTGTGGCTTCATGAGCTTGTTAAAGATTTTCCTGAAATAATTTAAAATGAATACTTAGCCACTGAAGATAATCACATGTGTGTAGCTAAAGTATAGGTGAAAGAAGATTGTTACATGGTGATCCTTAATGATCCATATCTGCTGGTGTTCATAACTCTATATGGATCCCTCCTCTTGAAATCAGGCTGGCCTGTGACCTATAGTAAGCAGCGAAATTCAGTGAAGAAAGTGCTCGGCCAGTTCCAGGCTTCAATCTTAAGACGGCCTAGCAGCTTCCTCTTTAGTGCTCTGGGAAATCGACCATTGAGTGCGATGTGCACATTCTGATGACCTGGAGACCAGCATTGTGTAAGGAAGCCCAAGCTAGCCACATGAAGGGCCCATATGGAAGAGGACACAAACCCCCAGCTGACAGGGATCATCAAGTCTACAGATACATGGTGACCTAGCTATTCATGCCACCTAGTTGACACTGTATGGAAGAGAACTGAGCTGCCCTCACTGAGACCAGCACACACTGCAAAACTGTGAGCAAATAAATGATGATTTCCTACTAAGCTGCTAAGTTATGGGGTGGTTTGTTACATAGCAATAGATAGCCGAGAACATATTTATCTATGTAACACCTAAAATCATGTTATGTACCTCTACCCTTTGGAATATTCTGGATTCAGAGTATGCTCTAATAAGAGGTCCCCATTCTTCCTTTCACAGATTACACAATACATTTGGTACATAATTGCAGCTAATTTTTGAGGACTGACTGTGTGCTAACATGACCACAATAACCTCTAACATGATCTGTTTTCTCTCATGTTCCTCTGTACCTGAGAGCTGACAGGAGAAGATTTTCACAGTGCAAATCTGGTCACATCATTCTCAGGTGTATTACCCACTGCAAAGTCCAAAGGGGATCTTCTTAGGTTCAAGTACACATTCAGACTTAACAGATGACCATAAGCCACTCTTGCACTGACCTGTTCCAGAGTATGTAGGACAGGGACTTCAGTTTTTCAACATGGCACTCAGTGCCATTAGGTGCTCCTCAGAGTAGAAGTCCTTGCTGCTTTCAGTGGAGCAGAACTGTTCAGGTGCAAAATGGAAGTCCCACTGGGTAGGTGCAGGACCAGTCTTGGTTTATTCATGTCCATGGAAGCCAAGATTTTGGATCTGCCCAGGTATATGCATCACCATGCTCAGGAAGCCCAAGGCATAATTTCCAGCCAGATATTTATAATTCTTTCCCATTGTTGTTAAAAATGGCAACATAATTTTTTAGAACAATTTTAGATTTATAAAGGGAGGAGTAGTACAGGGAGTTCCTATGTATCCCACTGCCAATGTTCCCTATCATTAGCATCTTACATTAATGTGGTACATTTGTGTCAATTAATGGCCCAATGTTGACACATTATCATTAACTAAAGCTCATATTGTATTCAGATTTCCCCAGTTTATATGTGCTATACTTTTTCTGTCCCAGGAGCTCATTAAGTATATCATACTATATTTCACTATAATGTTTCCTTAGGCTTCTCTTGTTTGTGGCAGTTTCTCAGACTTTCCTTGCTTTTAATGATCTTGATATCTTTGAGGAAAACTAGTATGAATTTTATAGAATATCTTTCAGTTGGGGGCTGGGGATTTAGCTCAGTGGTTCTGATGCCTGCCTCGCAAGCACAAGGACCCCAGTTCGATCCCTGGTACCAAAACAAACAAACAAACAAAAGAGTATCTTTCAGTTGGCATTAGTCTGATGTTTATCTCATGGTTAGATTGGGGTCATGGGTTGGGGATTGAAGGCCTCAGAAAGAATGCACCATTTGTACCAAGTCATATCAAGTGTAGACACTGTCAACATGACTTGACTCTTGATGTTGAGCATGGCCACCTGGCTGAGGTAACCAGGTATGTCAGGGTTCTCCACTGCAAATTCAATTTCCACTCTTTCTTGTACACTTGGAAAGGAAGTTACTATGCAAGCCACACTTAAGGATTCAGGGGTTATGGCCTCCTTCCTTGGGGACCAAATAGGTACCTATTTGGAATTCTGCATGGGAAATTTATCTCTTCTCTTCATTTACTCATTTATTTGTTCAGTTATTTATATCAGTATGAACCCGTGGATATTTATATTTTGTTACAATCCAATATTACTTTATTTTGTTATTCAAACTTCTCATTATGGCCATTGAGAGGTCTTTAAATTGCCTTATGTCCTTTGATACCCACCATGAGACTGTGTGCGTGCGGCATGCGTGTGTGTGTTGAACTTTTAAAAATTTCCTGGCACTGTAAGATGCTCCAGGCTCATTTTGTATATCTGCTGATATTGACAAGTAACCAAACGTCAAATTTACTTGCAAAAAAGGAAAGGTTTGGTTATCCCAAACCTCTAGGTCTCCCTGAGTTCTTTGCTCCTGGCCCCTCGCTTTCCTCGCTTTAACACACCTTTCCTCTCTGCCTTTTCCAGGAAAGAAGAAGAGGCAGTTATCCTACACACTGCCTGTTCACCACACCTCCATTCTGGGGTCTGTGGGATGGGGCTTGGGGCCTGTTCTCCAGGCTGCCAGTCTGATGGAGGAGGCTGCCCTTCAACAGAAAATCACAATAGAGATAAGGGCACTAATGCAGGCGACGGGAAAGCCCAGATGGAGGGGCCGCTGGGGTGCAGGTGTGTGCGTGGCGGCCGGTGAGCTTCTCAACAGAGGAGGCGCTGCAGCCGGCCCTTGGAGATCGGCGAGTGTGGCCACCGGCTAACTCCCAGAACATCCTCGTCCCACAGCCAAGAGTCAGGGGCTCCCCCACACGCTTCCTTTCAGCCTTCAGGTGGCGCCCTTGGGCTATGGAGCCCGACTCGCCAGAGGAGATTCTGGACGTGTGTATCTCAGAGGGGACCTAGATCCTACCCGGGATTGTGTGTGTCTGCGTGTGCGTGTGCGTGGGTGTGTGTGTGGGGGGGTGTGTGACTGACCAGGAGAACACAGTCCTTCCTTGCAGTCAGGACTTGACCTGTCAGCAGAGGGCTAGTTGTAGGGGGAGGGCGGGCACCTGGGCTCGGCGCCTCAGGGCCTCCCCAGGGAGGAGGAGGAGTCTTCAGCCCCTCCCCCCTCCCAGTTCCCGAGCCCCGGGGCCGCGGGTTCGGAGCCCGGGTTCCACCAGCCGGGCGCAGGCGAGATAGATGCGCTCCGAGGGGAGGGAGACGAGGAGGGACACGCATCCCTCCGCCCTCACCCTAGTCCCTCACCCACTCCCGGTCCCTCCCCGCGCTAACTCTCCGAGCGCCCTCGCCGGCCGCGGGCGGAGCTCGATTCGCGGCGCTGGAGGATCCCGGCTCCCGCCCCTTCCCGGTCTGTCTCTCCCTCGCTCCCTCCCTCCGCGGAGGCCCCCAACGGCAGCCACCGCCGCGGTGTAGCCCCGTGTGGCGCTAGCAGGTACGTGCGTCTCGGCAGCCAGGCGGGGCCGAGCAGGGGGCGGGAGCGGGGAGGGCGAGGCAACGGCGGCTGGGCCAAGCCGCAGCAAAGACCAGAGCGGACGGGTGGGGGCTGTGGGAGGTGGCGGATGCCCGGGAGGACGCGCCCTCGCTCGTTGGTCGCCCGGTCCCTTCGCCCTGCATGGGGAGGCAGGCAGGCCCCGCACAGGTACTGGCTCGGAGAGGCAGCTGCGGCGGGTAGGGGGGCTTCAGGCAGAGGGCCGGAGGCGGGGAGTGGCAGCGAAGGACAGTAGCCTGACCTAGCAACCCGCCGAAGGACACGCGGTGAGGGGACCCAGGCGCACGCCGGGCCCCCCCCCGGAGCCCGGCCTTTCCCGGCCGCCCTTTTGTGGGCGCTGCGGGGCCGAGGCCGGCCTGGTCGGGGCCGTGGCGTTTGTGGTCAAGGGCAGGAGCAGAGGGTGTGAACTGCGGGCCCACGGGCGCGCAGGTGCAGTGGGCGGCCCGGATGCTGAGGTTTCCGCGCAGAACTTTGGATATGACTGCGTGGAACTGCCCGTGCGTTTCTGCGCACCCCGAGGCTTTGTGTACAACTCGCGCGTGTGTCTATCGATTGGGTTTTGTGAGGCTTCATCCATCCTCGCTGCGCGTCCCTTGTCTCCCCAGGTGCCAGTGTGCGCCATGGGTGGGGTGTTGGGCCTCGGCGGGGTTTGGTGGATCTGGCTTGGATCTTAGCAGTCCTTGGGGGTAATTTATTCTCTTCCCGCCTCATCTCTCTGTAACCAGCTATACCCTCTCCTGGTTACCAGAGTGGCACACTGCTGGCTTCCCCAGTCTGTGGATAGTGCTGTAGAAATGAGGGGGCGGGGTGAGAGTAGAACTGAAGTACTGGAGTGAATCTTTCAGGACCTGCCCCCTGCAGATGGAACTGGAGTAACTGATACAGTTGTGGGGTGTGAATAGTGAGCAGGGGCATCTGTGTCACTTTGCCTCTGCTTATTCTTGGGTAATTGATGGGCATGGCCTTGTGGAACTGGTGGACATGGGAACCCTTGGCAGGGAAACATTATAATGCTGGAGTGGGGAGAGCTCCTTTTTCTCTGCCCCCTCATTCAGGCATCCTAAGGAAAAAGTTTTGAGTTCTGCAGGGTGAAAGAGAGCTCCCCTCTAAGAATTTGGGTGTCCTAGATCTCCTCTGGGATATGGAGGCCCCAATGTGTCAGTCTGGGGAAGGGGTCCACACTAGGAGCTGTGTTCTGTGGAAGGTGCCAAGGGCCTGGCGGGGGTGGTACATCTGATTGCCCAAGTAGCACTCATTGCTGTGCCCTGTTTTTGACTTGAGGTCCTAAGAATGAAAAGCCAACCAGCCCTCTCCACCTTCCTGTCTAGTTACTGAGAAGTGAGCAGTCTGGGCAGGGGCCTGGGCACCTAAGTGGAATTTAGATATCTCCCAGCTTGCAGGACTGGAGGAGCACAGGAGCGTGTGGGTTTGCAAGTTTGTAGGAGCTAGTAATTCTTAGAGAACTCCTGGTCCCCACATCCATCCCATGAGATCTTGGCTCTGTTTTATAAAACTATGGTTCCTGACATCATGGGGGTGGTGAGGGTTATACAAGATATTCCTGACTGAGGGGCCCCAAACAGGGCCAGCAGGTAGTAGGTCCTCAGGGAATATTTATTACATGGGAACTCTGGAAAGAGGGATGTAGTGACAGAAAAGAGTTGTCAGAAACAAGCCTTGTGCTCAGGTAAAAGGCCCTATGTGTGCTAAGAGAAGATGTCTGCTGCAAATTCATATTGGAAGAAAGTTCAGAAAGATTGGAAAATATACCTTCTTGCCCTAAGCCTTTTGGAGTTTCATTCATTCTCACTTCATTCATGTGCTCATATTCAGCTCTCTCTGTCTCTCTCTGTCTCTCTCTCTCTCTCTCTTTCACACACACACACACACACACACACACACACACACACACAGAGCTCTAGAAAATGCACAGAATCCACATTGAGTATAAACACTAGAGAACCAGACCATGGGAGCCTTTCTTCACCTGAAAGTCTCTGTGCCTGGAGTGTGAGGGTGTGTGAGTGGGTAGGTGGTGTTGTATTCCTGTGCCAGGAGCCCAGGATGTATGTGCCTTCAGGGCATCAGAGTGTTTATGGTGCTGGTGTAGGAGCAAGAATGACACATGCTAGGTGGGGAGGGGGGCTGAGGTGGGGCAGTAGGGAAGAGTCTAGACCTAGCTAAGGGAGGGTCAGATGGCCAAGTCCTGCTGAGTGTTGGGAGGGGAGGGGAGCCCAGTGTGATCATATTCTTCCATTTTACAAGAGAATCCAGGGATCCAAAGTTTAAATTGTAAAATCTTTTGCTCTGTATATATTGGCAATGAATTCATCAAAAACAAATGAATAGGCCAGAAGCAAAGCAAAACAAAGCTGTGGGGGGCGAGTCTGGCCCATGGACTGAGTCGGTGCCCTCTGATGGCAAGCCACACACATGCTGTGTGTCTGGTTCTGTGGTGTGGATGTAGGTGCGGGGTGGAGGAGATCTGCTTTGCAGCACAGAGAATACCCTTTTCTCATTCCCCTCCCAGCCCTCCAGGTCCAGGCCTCCAGCCCCACTGTTTACATAAAGGCATGTGGTTTGACCTCAGACTGCGCCTTTCCTGTAGCCTAATCTACCAGGCCACCCCAACCTGTTGGCTTCGTTTTTGGACCTTGTTCTCTATTCTGTCTCTTCTAAACCATCTGTCCCACCTTCTGACCCAGCCGATCCCCACACTCCCTGCTCTAATGCCTGGCTATCCTAGTCCTTTGTGAGCTGGCTCCAGCCAGCCTTGGAATCACCCTTGATCCTTCCAGAATACCCTCATCCCCTTGACTGCTGGGGAATTTCCCACTCTTCTTCTGAGGTCTGGCTCAAATGACATCAACTCCCAGAAGCTCCCCTGCTTTCCCTTCTTTCTTCACATAACACCTTAGTCATCTCTAACACCGCTCTCCCTGCCACATCATCCTCTCCTTGTACAACAATGTCCATTGGTTTAACTGGTCAGGGCCTTGTGTACATTAATTTATGAAATTTTTACAACAACCTCATGAGGAAGGCATTTTGTTTATTTCTTGTTTTACAGATGAAAATATTGAGTCTGAAGAGGAACTCCCATCACTTGCCTAGGCTCAACTGGGGAAACTTGGATTTGAACCTGACAGGGACTCTGTCCAAATTACTCCAGCATAATAATATCTTGCCACTAATACTTACTGGACACTTACGCTGCTGAGTACTCTACATAGGTTGTCACAACCCCTATATCAGCCTTGTGCAGTAGGAAGTAGTGGTATTATTATAATTTATGTATGGGAAAACTGAGGCCCAGAGAAGATAAATGGATTGCCCAAAACTATATGCTAATCAGTGGTGGAGCTAGAGCCTGGCATGCATAGCACTCCAGGTTGCAAGTGTGCCCAGGGACAAATGCAATGTCCCGTGCCAGCAGTACTTGGTAGAGGTTTATTCAATTCAACTGGCTTTCTGTTTTCTCTTCTAGCTGTCAAGGGGCCAAGGGATGAGCTGGGGTCTTCCTCTTCAATGGCATCTCCCCCTGGTCTGGAACTGAAGACACTGAGCAATGGTCCTCAGGTCCCAAGGAGACCGGCCCCACTGGGCCCAGTGGCCCCACCGAGGGCTGGGGTGGAGAATGCCTGTTTCACCTCAGAGGAGCATGAGACTAATTTCCAGAACCCTGGGGATGCCAGACTGGGCAGCTCCCCCAGTCCCCTGGGGAGTGTTTCCTCACTGCCCCGGTCCCAGCGGGACGATCTGTCCCTATATTCAGAGGAAGGGCCAGGTTTGGAGCCCGTGAGCCGCCCTGTGGATTATGGCTTCGTTTCTGCTCTGGTTTTCCTGGTGAGTGGGATCCTCCTGGTGGTAACAGCATATGCCATCCCCCGTGAGGCCCGCGTAAACCCGGACACAGTGACTGCAAGGGAGATGGAGCGACTAGAGATGTACTATGCCCGCCTGGGCTCCCACCTGGACAAGTGCATCATCGCGGGCCTGGGGCTGCTCACAGTGGGCGGCATGCTCTTGTCAGTGCTGCTCATGATCTCCCTGTGCAAGGGTGAGCTGTACCGCAGGAGGACCTTCGTCCCTGGCAGAGGCCCCAGGAAGACCTATGGCTCCATTAACCTTCGCATGAGACAGCTAAATGGGGATAGGGGCCAAGCACTGGTGGAGAACGAACTTATCCAAGTCTCGGAGGCCAGCCATACCCTCCAGGGGTCTTAAATAAAAGCCCACTCTATCTGGATGCATTAGCTCCAGAGCTCTGAGGGCCCCAGAAAGGCCTGGGGTTCCAAACAGCTCCGCACAGGGCCCAGTAGAAGGAGTCTAGGGTGCTGGAGGGGGAGCCTGGGGCCTGGCCCAGGCCCCACTCAGGCAAGCGCCTGCTGATCTGTTTTGTAGCTTGAGGTTTTGCATAAGATTTTGTTTGGAAGATGGCTTCTGCTGCTAAAAATACAAAGTTTGGAAACTGCTGCTCTTAGAAGAGGTTTCTTGGCATTTTTGAGGGTTGGGAGCTGTTTGAAAGATTGTCTATCCTGTTCCTCCTGCCATAGGGAATTCCAGGACCTCTGTATCCTCACTGGCTAAGTGATGGTATTAGGTGACTTGAGGGGCACCCTTCAGCCCTGACCGTCTGGGAAGTAGCTTCATAGTAAGGGAGAGGGCAGCACTGGGGTGACCTCCTGTGGCACCCCACTGACTGAACTGCAACCCTCCCCTCTTCAAGCCTTAGTTGCTCTTCTCTGTCAAGCAAGAGGGTTGGACTGATGATCGCTCACGCTGGTTCTGCCCTAGGAATAGGAACCCAGTCTCCACCTGTGGCTACCCCTTCAAAAGAAGAGGTATCTTCTAGGCACTGGTCATTCTTCATGCCATTTTCTGGCCCCACCTTGGTGACCACCACTGTGAGGAAGCCAGCTACTCTCACAGTCCTGCTAAAAAGCCTAAGAGGCTGGATGGGTTCTATTCAGTTTGCCACAGGCTGGTTTTGGTTTTGAGGTCTAGTTTCTGGGAGTGACTATTTTTCTGCAGTGGCATATTTTACGGAGCTAGGTGCACAGTTTTCACCCATCCTCTGGGCATGAAAGATCTTTTATACAAGAAAGTATGAGCACTTTGTTGTATTTGAGGACTTTGTTGTATTTTTGTGGGTGTGACACAGGCCTTTATCATCTTCCCTTCTCAGTAGTATTTCTTGGGCCTGACCTCATTCTGCTAGTAGAAAAAAAAAACTTAAAACACTGAATTTGTAGCTTCCTGCTTCCTCTCTTAGTAGTAAAGTACAGCCACAATTTATTTGGAGAGAAATCAGGTATATTGAGGTGGCCTGGACACTCTGGCCATGTTGATTATCATTTGTTCTCTTTCTCTTGTGGAATGTTTCCAGGCTCCTTCCAAACTCTCTTTCAGCTTCTGACAAGGGAGGTTCTTGGTGGCAAGGACATGTAGGCAGGCATTTGGGGACTGGGAGGAGGCACTGTCCAGTCCAGGCATCCCTAGAGGGCTTGGAATGCCTTCTGGGCCACTGGTATAAAGGCTCTGAAGGGCCCATTTCACTGAGACTTTGCTTCTAAGCAGGTCCCACGTACATCCTCGAGGCTGTCCACGTGGGAATGGATCCTAACTATCTCCAGGGTGGGAGGCTGGGGTGGACATGGGGTCTATAGGCTGTCATTACCAGTAACATGAGCCTTCGATCCACTGAGCTGAACATCTGGGCTCACAGCTTCTGAGACAGATCAAATATCTGCTCCTGCTGGTAGTTTTTGTTGGGAGCAGAGTTGGGGGAGGGCTGAAAGGACTGAGATTGTTTAGCTTGGCCTCCTGGGTTCTGTCATGGTGTGGAAAGGGTATGGTTAGAAAAGAACAAAGCCCAAGAAGATGAATGATGCACAGGTCCTGGGTTTCTAGATGGGTAGATGTGTGCAGTTATTGCAGGCTCCAAGCAAAGACAGCAGCAGAGATGGCATGACCCCTTCTAGTTGAACTCCAGGGGAACTGAGCATCCCAAATGATGGGCTAAGGCTTTTTAAGTCCATAATGATGATAATAAAGATATCAATCCGAGCCATTTGGATTACTGTGACGGTGGGAAACTTATTTGGATACTAAATCTGTGGAGAGAGTGCATCTGGGACCATCAATTCTTACCAGTTTAAATGCAATGAATTGTATTTAGGGGATAAGTTTGTTAGGAGATTAAATCCCAGGAATCTCAGGTTTTCTCCAAGCCAGAAAGTCCTGCTTTGCATTCTAATGTAGAAACTCCTTTAGAAAATGTGTGTAATGGATCAAGGCAGTCATTACCTTGTCAGTGAATTAACAAAACTTGAGAGATTCCAAAAACATTTCCCCAAGTGTGCAGCTGAGATCTCCCAGCTGGTGGATAAGAAACAGCTTTATGAAGGAGTCTGGCAAAAGCAAGGAGCACTGAGAACTTTCTTTGTATTTACAGTTCTTTGGGGTTAGGTATGGAACTGTCCTGGGGGCTCCTGTGGCTACCAGAACATGCCTCACACCCACGAGCTGCTACTAGGGCCCCAAACCCAGGCTTTTCCCCATGTATCTGAGCAGATACTGATTTCACAGTTGGGAAGACCTGGGTTTGAATCAGGCTCTGCCATTTACTGGCTCTGTGACCTGGGGCAAGTTACTCTGCCTCTTTGAGATTGGGATTCAGGAAGATGGTATTCTCCTTCCCATCTCAGTTGGGCTAACTTGATTAGGCCTGAATCTCAGGGTGAGCCCTTCTGCCTCTTCTCACAGCTCACATCCGACCCATTCACAGATCTTGTCACTTGTGTTTTCAGAATCTGATCACTGTTCACTCCTTGCCTGCCACTGCCTGGCTAGTCTCTCACTGGTGTCCTGACTTGCTTCCTGCCCAGCTCCTGTCCCCAGTTAACCAGAGTCCTCTGCTCTCCAAGCCTGTTGAGAGGACAGCTCATGTTGCTCATCTGCTCAAAACTCTTGAGTGTCCTTCTCACTCCAAGGAAAAGCTACATTCTCACTGCAGCCAGAGGTGGATTTACAGCAAGACAAGTGTCACACATATGTCTGGATCCCTCAAGCTCCTTTTGTGGTACTAAGTAGTCTGGTATTTGCAATCCTACTTCATTTTTAAGGATTTCCCCTCATATTTCTTAAGCTTTAGGTTTTCCCCAAATCTGGGTCCACCCCTCACAGTGGCCTACAATGCCCTGCACTGTCTGACTCCTGAGCTTCTCTGACTTCATTTCCCACCTCTGGTCTCTCACTCACTCTGCACCAGCCACACTCACACTCTGCCATTCCTCAGCCTTGCCTGGCACACTCCAGCCTCAAAGCCTTTGCACAAGCGATTTCCTTCATGCGGAAGGCTGGTCCCCTTACTGTCTTTAAGGCCCACTCCCTCACCACCTCGGGGCCTTATTCAAACATAATCTCACTGAAGCCTTTGCTGACCACTCTCTTTAAAGCCACACCCTCAACCTCACTCCCTCTTCTCCTTACCTGCTAATCACCACCAGCAAGCTGTGCCCTTTACTTACTTATTGTGTGTCTTTCCCACTGCCTCCCCCATTGGATTGCAAGCTCCATTGGGGCTAACCATTTGGTCTCACTGGTTCAAGCTGCTCTCCTAGTTCAAGAAACAGTGGTTGACGCACACAGTAGGTATTTGTTTGTTTGTTTGTTTTTATGAGTGAATGAATGTCACAAGTTTCTTATGGCTTCCAGGGTAGCTGGGCCTTATTCGGGGTCCTAGAGCCTCACAGACCCTGCTTGGAGACTGAGTTGTCCTCCTAGAACCCTGGCTTGGGGTGGGAATCAGTGATATGGAAGATCATATACCAGGAGGTGTTGAGGGGCTTATTTTGTTCTTGGACCCTGTTGCTGCAGCCCATTTGCCCTCTTCTCCCTGGGGCTTGGTACATCTTTATGTGGAGGAGTTGTCAGGACGCAGCCAGGTGCCAGCTAGACCTGTGAGACAGTTGCTCGGTGCTTAGAAGCCTGATTCTCCCCTATCTGAGGGCTTGAAGCACCCAAGCCTGGACCTTTGGAACCCCAGTACCTATTGTCACCTCTGCTCGATTTTTCAGCAGGTATCCTGTGAGTCTCCCTGCTGACAGTGTCTGCTGCCTGAGACCTTCCCAGTATCGCTCCCTCTTGGGAATAAGCATTGCTTTTCCTGAGATTTTTCTCCCAGAATGTCCTCCTCCCTGCACATAGACACTTGGTCACGCCTGCACACATGCATAAGGACACACTGTGATGCATATCCTCACATGCACACACCCTCTCCACACACATATAGCTCTCTCCTATCTGACCTTGCTCAGAAGCCAAGGACACATACCCTGAAGAAGTGGCGCCAAGCCAGGGAATCCTCTGGATGAGTGATGATGTTTTCTTTTTCTCCTCAGCCATGGGCCATGCAGTTCCCAGCATGGTGACCTCACAGCAGCAGCCTCTTGTCCCCTCCCCAAGCCAGGCAACTGTCTGTCCTTTCCACTCCCTCCTTTAGGGGCAGGAAGAGGGATGTCCAGGAGGGTTTCCACTCTAGCATTTCAGGAAGGGACAGTAGTCCTGGGCTGGAAACCAGGCAAGCCAGGTCCTGGTGGTCACTCATTTCTTGTGGGCCTTTGGGTAAATGGATCTACCTCTCTGGTCTTCCAGAGGAAAACTGGAAACCTTCCTGCTTTCAAAATTGACTTGCCAAAATTGACACCATGGTGTCTTCTGTCAGGACAGGAGGAGGAAGAAGGGGGCATTAGGAAGAATCCACAGGTGGGGTTCTGTCAGGAGGAAAGTAGGGTGTCAGGAGCACTGCAAAGGCAGGGAGATGCCCTCATGCTGGACCTGTTTGTTTCTTCTTGAGAGCAGACACCCTCTATTGCCCCCCAGGAGGTAGATTCAGCCAGAGGAAAGAGATGTTGAGATCTTGCCTGCTTTGGAGTGGTAAGGAGCACCTTGTCAGGGGAGACATGTTAGCATTTATTGGTCAGGTGTTGGGTACCTTTAGTGATAGACTATAGTGGAGTTGGATTAGATCTGGATTTAGCCAAGAGGGTCCCAAATTTCCAAACCTCTTCTTTGAGGAGCCAATGCCCCAGTGGCCAGAGCCTAGAGAGACAGTAACAACTCTGGCCCTGTTGTATCTTCTTGTCTTTGTCCCAAACATCCTTTTCCCCAGATTCTTCCTCTTCTTGGACTGAGTTGTCCACAAACAGATGGCCAGCACCAGGTCACCCCATGGTCCAGAGGGTACCAGGATTGCCTCCCTCCACCTCCCAGGGGGCCAAAAACTTCTGTGCTTTACCCCTACTTGAACCTCAGAGGGATGGTAGGCAGAGGCCCATGGAGAAGTCCATTGCAATTGTCCATCAGATGAGTGTGAGCCACTGCCTTGAGGGATGTACTGCATGTGTGCTTGATGGTGCTTCATGCCTCTTAGCCCATTTCCTCATCTATAAATGCACTGCTAATAACAGGCTGGAGATGAGGCCTGTTAAGCTCTTAGCATAGGGCCTGGCACTTCCTAATTACATGGTAAATGTTGGCTCATTCATTCACACCTGCTCTAGATTCTCTGGCCCAGGCACTGTGGGCACACAGCTCCTGCCCTTTTGGTGTCCAGGCTATCTGGGGAAGTGGGGCAGTATGAATGCTCCTGGAAA
Source organism: Heterocephalus glaber (assembly GCF_000247695.1). The sequence goes on along the minus strand of NW_004624741.1, from coordinate 2,450,147 downwards.
GGATGATGCCCAGGGGTTGTATGTCTTTGCGATTATGGAGAGAAAACACCTGATGGAGCTGGTGTCAGAAAGGCATTCCTGGAAGGTATGTCTAAGAGGACTCCGAAACACTTAGGCAAAATCTGGGGTGGGGTGAGAGTAGGGAGAAAGAACAGTGTTTGGGCAAAGAGGAACAGCATGAGCAGAAGTCAGAGGCCTTGGCAGCTAGGTGTGTCCTGTGCTGGGGCAGGCGGAAGGGAGGTGTGCAGGAGTGTGAGAGGGGCATGCAGCAGTGCAGAGGCTGTAGTGAGCACTTGTGTTTCATTGTCTGCAGGAGGGGGACAGCCACAATGTGTAAGTCATAGGGTAACTGTGAAGACAGCTACTGTGCATGGCACATGGGGTGAGGTTTCTGTTCACCCTGTGATCGCTTGCAGCTGTGTGGGGCAGGAAGAGTCTTTGGATGTCTAAGGCATTGTACAGATGACACTGACACTGTGTGCTCAAGCATCCCCTGCCCTCTTCTCAGGACTCCTGATGCAGGCAAGAAGACATGACCTTGGGCTCCAGAGCTCCATCTCTATGGCTTATTCCCACTTGGCCTATAAAACACCAAGGTCAAGGTGGTGTCTGCCGGTCTCTTGGGCTTATGAGGTTAGTGAGGGAAAGGAAACTCATCAACCTGCTTTCCTGGTAGGAAAGCTGGCCCCAGGGGAGCAAGGAGGCTAGGGAAGAAGGTGGCTGCCATGCCAACCTCTTCCCAGGTAGCCCAGTGTGAGCAAGTCCTGACTTAGGGCCAATGACATTCAGAAAACACCATCTCTCCCTCCCCATCTTTTCTTCTTCTAAACTCTTCCTTTCCTCTTCTTTTTTATTCCCCTGTGTCCATATCTCCTTTCCTTGAAGCTACTCATGGGGGCTAGGCACCTGGAGGTAAGTTCTTCTAGGAGTCCTCATGCTCCCCCATCAGAGATGAAAGCAGAGGCCCAAGTGCAAATGCCTGCAGGGCTCAGCAGGTGATGACAGTGAACACAGTGGTGGCTGTGGAAGGCAGTGGTAGGATTAAAGGGGGTGCCTGCTTCGGCTCTGGCTGGCTGTTGCCCTGTGGTTATAGGCTCTGGTTTTTCACAAACAGCCAAACAGTTGGACTTGGTGTGGGGACAGAGATCCTGCAAGGGATTATCCCCTGCCTGGGGTCAAAGGAGGGCCCAGCCAGCTGCTGGATCAGACATCTGCATCCCTCCTCCAGAGCTTACTCAATCACTTGTATACATGAGGACACCCCAGATTGACCTCTTGCCTCCTGGCTAGAGAACTGCTGAGCTGTGAGATCACTTGAGAGTTGCTCATCCAAGTATCCTTCATTCATTCCTTCAATGAAGATTCAAGCAGCTACTCAGTGCCAGGGTTCAGAAATTCAGCACCGAATAGGTAAAAATACAAGAATATTCCTGAGAGGATTGACTGTATCTTCTGAAGCTCAGAGGTGTCTGTGAACAGGGAATCAAGGTCCCTTTCTGACCTGGAGAATTCCTGGGGTGGGAGGCCCATGGAGACCACTTATGCCAGCTTGAAAGGGTGGTGGTGTTGGGGTGGAGGGATGAGGAAGTCCTGTGCTCCCTCCCAGTGTCTGAGGTCTGAAAAGGTAGGTGGAGGACCCTGGTGTTTTAGGGGCTCCAGCTGCTGATGTAGGAAGGAGAGAGGAGGCTCTGGAGTGGCACAGGTGACTTCGCAGCCCAGCAAAAACTCTGAGCCTCTAGTGGACTGGACAGAAACTCCCACGGTCTCTGATGGTCCAGGATGAAGCTCTCACCAATTATGTGTAGAGCCCAATACAGACTCAGCATCAAAACAAAAAACCAACAAATCCCCAAAACCTAGTATGAGTAAGAGTAAGCCAACCTCTTCTCATCCGCATCATCATGAGAGGGCAGCAAAGACACTTGGCTTTTCTCCTTCCTCCTGCCCATCCACACCCTGCAAGAGTAAGGGCCCAGAAGAGGGCAGGGTAGACTGCTTGGGACTGGGTATGAATTGGAAAGTTTCAACTGACTGAAATCAAGTTTGAAATCAAACTGACAAGCTTGTTACTGGCTGGGCCTTAGTCGTTGAGATGAGAAAGGAGGATTTGACAGGTCAGTTAGATAAAAACATTTCATGTTTCTACATTGCAACGAACTACGTAAACCTTAGATCATTCATTTTTAAAAACAATATACAGTGTTCTCTGGGTATTAGGCCCTCTTCTATGTCTTTACATCTACTAGTTCATTTAAAACTCAAGCCTGGGCTGGGGACATGGCTCAGTGGCACCGCGCCTGCCTTGCAAGTGCAAGGTCCCAAGTTCGATCCCCAGTACCAAAAAAAAAAAAAAAAAAAGAATAAAACTCAAGCCTACAAAGAAGTTCCTATCATTACCTGTTTTACAGATGAGGAAGCTTTGGCATGGGCAGGTTAAGTGACTTGTCAAATGTCACACAGCTGGTGAACAGCAGAGTCAAGACTCAAATTTAATAATATGCCATCATATGTGTTAGCAAGTTTAGTAACATGCAGGCTGGTTGGAGCATAATGGGCCACTTTGAGGCCCATGACTTGCCTATGAATTGGTAACCCTGTGGAGAACTCAACAGTGGACTCTCCACTCCACTCTGTGCAGACTGAAGCAGTCCATGGTCAATTTATTCATGGAATCTCATAGATGGGCAGGATCTCAGTCAGGTCCACCCTTGCCTTTACTTTATAGATAGGAGAGCTAAAGACTTGCCATGGTTAATGTGGTTCAGGCCTCTTGCCCATTGCTCTCAATGGATTCTCACTTGAATTTACATTCTGGGAACCAAGCAGCTTGAAGGATGAGACTGCTGCTGTGAATCTGAAGGGAGGGGAGAGAGTAGGGCTTTGTATTGCAAGCGGGGGTTCTTCTTGTCCGACGTGTGGGCCATCCTGGATTGGAACCAGCAGTCTGGGTAAACCCTCTTCTGTGAGGTGTCACAGATGGGCGCTGACCAGGGTGCTGAACCGATATGCTGCTTTCCTAATGGCCTCACTGAGGGAACAAAGAACTGGAAGGGAAGGGAATCCTCATATTTTTGTCACTCAGAGCCTCCATGACCGTTTTGCTCACCGTTCACTGGGAAAGCCTTGGGACTTAGAGCCAGGATTTATGTCGTCTATGTTGCCCTGGGAAACTCACTCTCATTCATCTGCTTGGGCTTGCGTTTTCACTTGTTCAGTGGGAAAAAGTAGATTTCATCCTGTTTACTCAGAAAGCCAAAGTGAGCAGCACAGGGCCCAGGTGACAGAGCCCTGCACCCCAACCATGCAGCCCAAACTAGCCTCTTAGAAGCTCAATCTCATAGAGGGTTTCCAGGATGTTTCCTTCCCTGCAAAATGAAGGTCTGCTGGTGGTTTCAAATGCTCATTACCTGGGGGCTGCCAGCAGAAGTGTTCCAGAATCTGGGAAACACTGTGAATAGGATCAACTTCGGAGTCTAAGACCATCTTGGGGATTACTCAGCACCTTTCCTTTCTCACACAAGTCCTGACTCATTTTCAGCTTCTGGCATAGGTTTTGCCCAGCAACCCATGATCTTCACTGGACCAGGGTGTGAGGCCTGGGCACAGCAGTTCTACTAAAAAGAGCATTGACTTTGGAATGAAGACGCTGACCCAGTTCTAACACTCTTCAGGGGTATGTTCAGCACCTTGAGTAAGGCTGCCAGCAGTGTTTATCTTTAGTTTGTGAGGTCTATATGAGATAAGAAGCATACTGTGGGCACCAGGTAAATGCTTATTTCCTGCTCTGAGGTTGGCCCAAGTCTCTCCTTGAGCCCCATCCTTACCTCAGTAATATGAAGTCAGTAATAATAGCAGCTGGCACCCACTGAGCCCTCCACTACCTGCTATTTTTTTTTAAATCTTTTTTCCCCCACTACCTGCTATTAAGTCACATTGTTTGGTGGGAGCCTGCACCAATCCTGTAGACAGGGGTGATGGTCATTTTACAGGTGAAGGCCACATACTGACAAATGAGTGCTCACAGTCAACCCATGCCTACCTGACTGAGCAAATTATCAGATCTTTTCAAACTCTTTCTGGTCTAGAAAATAGAGGTAATATCTCATTATTGTTATGATTTGAAGAGACAATGTATGATATTTAAAGACACACACAAGACACATGTGAGTGATCTCCAGGGGTAAGGGAATGGAGTGGATACTGGGGGTTCAGTCAGGGCAATCTTAAAATGAGAAGGTTCTTGCATGCACTAATCATATGTACCATCAACCAAGGAGACTGATTGGCTCAATTATTTGCCTCTGATATCCAGGTGAAGGAAAAGGACAGTTTCTCAAACTTTAACATATAGATTAATCTCACGGAGAATTTGTTGAAGTGTAGATTCTCATTCAATAAACTGGGGATGGGCCTGAGATTCTGCATTTCTAACAAGATCCCAGGTGGTGGGACCACTCATGATCTCAGTCATAAGCATGCAGTCTTCCCTTCTAAATTCACAAACTTGTGTGAGCCTATGAATCACAAGAGGAACTCATAAAAAAATGGATTTGAAGGCTGTTTGTGGATATAGATTGGGGCCCAAGATGTGCTAATGTGCACTTAGAGCAAGCATCTGAGGAGAGGCTTGGGCAAGTAGGGGTGTGGTACCCATCTATATAGTGGGCCATGATGCAGAAACAGGAGACTGGTTTACCAGACCACTGTCTCAATATACCTTCCTGAAGGCAAGGGTGGGAAAAAGAGAACAAAGACATTTTCCCAGGATCTTAGGGTTTGAGAGATGATGCAGACAATCAATTGCATTTAACTGAGCCTTGGACTTAGACCTGAGCTGAAGGAGGTCGAAGTGACAAAATGAAGGGCATCCACTTTCTAGTTAGTGCACATGTAGGTAGTTGCTCTGTGACTCGGAGTTCCTACTCCTCAGATAATGACATGATTGCACTATTCTCTGGACCCTAATCTTTTTTGGCTAAAATATTTACTACAGTTGAACCCCAGAACTAATACTTCAGCAGGAGCCTCCCACTCCCTCATTCCTCTGACCCCGTCATACTGCGACTCACAGCACATACAGTATGTGCTCATCTTGAACATAGCCGCCACCTGGCCACCTAGTGTCATTATACTGAGCTGCCAGCCTCATGAACCTCTATGCCAGGCCTGACTTTTTACTTTGCACACCCATCAGCACTGCCACCAGTGGAGAGTATTCAAGACTTCCTGGAACTGGTGTTTTTTGCATCGTAGGCTCTGCCCTCACTACCCCTCACCACCAACCAAACCACCTTTGCCTTTTGATCCACCTTCAGGGACAGATTCAGGGCAAAGCATAGCTGGAGTGAATTGTGTCAAAGAAGGATGGCGCTGAGATCCCTGCTTGTGAACCTCTCCTTTGAAACAAAAAGTCAACAGTGGCCCCCAAGCACGGAAGGTTTAGGGCACAGAAAGTTGGGGATATGCATGTGGGAAATTCTTTGATGATGGGACCTGCCTATATTGGAACTGCACCAAAGTGGACAAGATTAGGTAGCAGAGAATATGAACTGCACCACAGATTCTACTTTTCCTCCTGTGAAGAGAGACATGGATCAGTAACAAAATGTCATTAATGACAGGTCACAAGAAAAGCTGGGTTCCAAAGAGTGACGCTGCGTGGGATTTGCTACCCAATTTTCAGCCATGTGCCCACAGGGGCTGGACATCCAGCACAGAAACACAGCCTTCATTTTGAGCAACATACATTCTTTGAGTCAAGGTCTTAAGAGACTCATGACTTACAATGGCGGCTCAGAGAAGTTCAAGACTGTGTAGATAAACACAATGAGAAACACAGCCAGCTTTAAGGATTTGGAAGGAGAAGCTACGAGGGATGTAGGCCAGTGCATCCCAGGAATAGTATGAGTGGTCTATGACAATTCAGCACCAAAAGGCAAGGATTTACAATTAGACCTTTATTGTACTTGTAAGTCACTCAATAAACAAATGAAATTTCAAACTGAGCAAGTGAGTCTCACTAGATCTGAAAAGGTCACACAGGAACTTCCCTAGAGAAAGGATCTGTCCTGTATCACATCAAGCCCACATCCCTAAGTCAAACCCTTCTTCTGTAACTTGCTGGCCATGGCTACCATCAAAGCCATGATCTGCTCCCCCAGGGTGAGTGGCTCTGGTTATGCCTTACTTGGCTTAGGTCAAAAGATTTTTTTAAATGGACAAAACCACAATGAAATATGACTTGATACCCAATAGGTATAAGTAAGAAGATGAAGATTAACAAGAGATGGCATGGATGTAGAGAAACTGGAATATACATTACTGATGGGAATGTGAAATGGGGTGGGTGCTGTGGAAAACACTCTGGCAGTTCCTCAGAAAGATAAACTGCATTACCATGTGGACCAGCTAGTCCACTCATTAGTGTATACCCAAGTGAAAACATGTGCCCACACAAAAACTTGTACATGAATGTTCACAAACAGCATCATTCATATATTCATATTCACAGACAAAAAGTAGAAATAACCCAACTATCCATCAAGACAAATGGAGAAACAAATATGATATACCCAATCAATGAATTATTTGGCCATAAAAAGGGAATGAAGTACAGATATGCTGTAATATCAATGAATCCTGAAAACAATATGCTAAGTGAAAAAAACTAGACACAAAAGGCCACATATTGAGTGATTCCATTTATGAGAATTGTTTAGCATAGGAAAATTTTTAGAGATAGACTAGGGGTTGCCTGGGTCTGGGAGAGGGAAAATGGAGGTGACTACTAATGGATATGGAGTTTCTTTTGGGGGTGGTAAAAATGTTCAGGAATTAGATACGGTGATGGGTGAACAACACTAAATATATTACAACCCAGTGGGTTGTACATTTTAAAAGGGTGAACTTTATGGATGTGTGAATTCTCTTTCTATAAAACTATTTTTAGGGCTGGGGATTTAGCTCAGTAGTTCTGGTGCCTGCCGTGCAAGCCCAAGGTCCTAAGTTTGGTACAAAAAAAAAAAAAAGAAAGAAAAGAAAGAAAAAGTAAAAGTGAAGAGAGAGAAACTGGCTCTGCAGAGGAAGCTTGGGCAGAGGAAGAGGAAAAGCAAGATAAAAGAACAGCCTGGAGAAAGCAGGGTCACCTACCATGAAGAAAGCCACAATAACAAGTTTTTCTTGGTATCTGTGTCCTTTTATACCGTTCAAATCTCAAAGAAACCCGTGAAACTTCTACATATGGATCCTGACAGGTGGTAATGGGATCCCACGCCTCAGGCTGACGTCAAATCTAGGCATCCTATTGAAAACCTACTCGAGTTCCTGTGAGAAGTCCTCATGCAGGACTGTGGAAACTGTTCTGAGCAGATTTTCTAGGTTTTGTAATTAATAGGTCATGCCTACTTCCCCAGCCAGCTTTGCCAAACCCTAATCTCCTATCTCATTTCTCCCTGACACAAATCACCGTAATTTTTCACAGGGGAGTATTTTGAGGGGACTTAATGGCAATGTCTTTCTGTATCAATTTTTAAAAAAAATTCAGTGTATTTTTTGTCATATCACACATATGTATCTTTTTAACCTTTGTTATTAGGAAATCTAAATGGCAAATTTATTGTTTAAATGTTCTTTTCCTTGAGTCAAACTCCCCAAAGTTACCTAACTTTCGTGTATCTATTTCTGACAGTGTTTAATCTGATGTTCCTTTAAATGCTTAAAAAAGTTTTCATGAGCAAATTGCTCCAGACCCTTTTGGTTGCAGGTTAGTCCAATTTCAAAACAAAAGCAACATTCTATCCGCCTGCCGTCCCTTGAGAAGGTTATGAGTAGTGATGGCATTAGTATCTTTGCCCATTCTCTAAGTCTTTCTCCAGAAAAGCTTCAGAGTGGCTAGTCCCATTTCTGGAGTCAGTTACTGCAGGGGACTGCCAGGTATGTGCTTAGTGAGCCCCCTTGGGCCTGGCCCTGCTGGACAGGCAGTTCTCAGTTACAGAAACCCCCCTAATGGTTATCTCAAAATGACCATGGTAGCCTGCTGCTGCCTACAGGTAGATGGTATGTCCTAATTTGGGGAATGGAATCCAGGGAGCTGAGGAGTAAAGGACCCACACATGGCTGAAATGTGGACTGCCAAGTGCTTCAATCTTGTGCCTCCTGGCCTGGTACTCTCTCCACTGCAGCCCTGGAGCTCAGCATTGCTCATACTTGATAGACTCAGGCTGCAAAGGACCTGGAGAATGCCAAAGGCCAGAGGGTTCTGGACACAGGACATATCCACAAGAGGCTGGACTCTGCTCCTGAAGTTCAGTACCACACTCCACTCAGATGGAGCTTGTGTTCCTGTCCAAGCCCCAAAAAGGCCAAGAAACAGTTACTGACTCTGTAGCTTAAGTACTACATAAAGCCCTGAACTTTCACTCTTTTCCTCTTGCTCCAGGTCCTCAGGGATGTTGCCTTCCACAGGAAGAAGCCCCAAAGTGCTTTAGAGCAGGAAAGGCACCTCCTATGTCCCACGATTTCCTTAGGGTTGCTCAGCAAGTTATGGGGCAAAACTGGCCTCTGGGTCTGCCCTGTTTATTCCTTTTTATAGGCCATGGCTGCCCAGGCACAGACAGTCCCAAGAGGATGGGTCCAGAACAGGAGCAATATAGGTATTTTGCGCTCACCAGAATACTGCAGTCTTCCACAGTGTGCCTGTTCTGGTCAAAGTCACTGTGTGGCCTATGGCATTTCCAGTCACACATTTCCATCTACATAACTTGACTAAGGTCCATTTTAGTGATGTCAGGATCAACAACAACTTATGAAAGGAAAGTCTGAGAAATAAGAGTGGGCCTTGAATAGAAAAATAATCATTTAGCCCAACAAAGACTCAAATTTTGAAGTTCCATAACTGGAAGGAGCAGTGTGTTAATAAAGAAGAAAAGTGGGAAACCGGCAACATGAATTTTGTATTGACATTTGGTTCTTAATAACATCCAAAATGCGTTCTGTTCTTATAGTGCTGCAACTGGGGCTGTACTGGGTGAAAGGTGTGCTTTGCCAGAGTTTCCTGCAAGAACCAGGGAGGAGTTGTTGTTGAAACACACACCAAGTTCTCTTTGGGACCTAGGTACAGCCAGGTGGGGAGGTGCAGCAGGTGCCTTGTGTTAGAGAAGGGGCAAGGAGGCAATCCCAGCTGGTCTGCAAACACATGGGCAGAGTCCCTTGCCCCCAGCCTATAAGACCACGGCTGCTGGTGGGGCCAGTGGTGGCAGCTGTGGGAGAGTAGAAAGGAGGCTGGGATGTTACATTCTTGAGGCTTTCACAGGTACATGTCATCGAAACCCGGCGGAGGGAGATGGTCTGGGTTGGGCCTGGAATGGAAAGAGGGGCTGTGAGCTGGGGTGATGGAAGGCAGGGCACACAGGGCACGTGGCCTATGGGGCTTACAACCACACACTATCAGGGTTTGACTCGTGACTTTCACACTTTGGCTAAGTTACCTAATGCTTGGGGCCTCAATTTTCACATCTATTTGATGTGGATGGTACCATCTATCCAATGCGTTTCTGACATATTAACTCTGTGGTAGTTCCTCCTCCTCCTATGAGTCCTCCCTGGAGGAGAATTGGGGGAAGGGAGGAATGGAAGGATAAGGAGCTTCCTGAAGGGTCCAGGGAGGCAGCAGGCAGGGCCCAGAGGATATTCCTTTCTCTAAGCAGTCACAGGTGCTGGCAGTGGTAACTCTGCACTGGGTATCAGACACTTTTGCTGTTGCAATGCCAAGGTAAGCTGAGCTGTCATCAAGTCCTACTTCTCCACCATCTGAGTGGATACCTACCCAGAGGGGCTGGTCCCAATGGGTCCAAAGGGGTCAAAGCGAGCTCCTGGGGGAACTGCACCTGGAGGAAGCTGGTTTGGGAGACCTGAAGATGGGTCAATAAGTGCTCTTGGGAAGCCAGATCTCAAGGGGTCCACAATCATGCCACCTCTCCGGAACCTGAGGCAAGAAAGAAGATGAATAAGCAGCTGTGGCAGGGACTGCTCTTGAAGAATTGGTGAGGAAGGTGGGAAAGGACTAAGAATGACCAGGAGATCTATTCTGGATGGTCCAAGCAGACAGCCAGCAGGAAGAGAGCAAGAACAAGAGCATGCAAATAACATTTTCACTGGTGGGGGCCTGTGCTTTGGGTTCGCTAGGGCTCCTTAAGCCTGCAAAATTGAGATCTCTGCCATGTGCTACATACAAGAAGGAAAGCTGATCAAGAACAGGAGCTAGAGCTGGTCAGAGTCAATGCGAACTGTCACAGGCTCTGGCTCTGTGGGGCACTACCTCAGGCCTAAGGACTAACAATAGCATGGCAACAACTCAGCAGGCTAGTTCTTCCACTGTTCCCAGGGCCACGGGCTGGTTTCAGACTGTCTCTGGGAATGCCCAAACTGGGCTCCTGACAACATCTATCCCTCACAGAGTTCTATTTCCTAAAACTGTGAGGTCACTATTTGAGATGCAATGGAAATTTAAGTGATTTCTCCACTGGCTAAAAATGAGATGATAAATGCTGGGGTCACTTTGCAGCAGAGGTTAAAACAAGTTTAAATCATTCAGAGATCATAGGGCACAGCTAAGGCTGTGTAATAACTTTGCTGGTTGCAATGACAGGAGTCACAGGGACTAATGGGGCACTGAGAATCTTAGTCAAGTGAGGTAACCCCTGAGCTGCCTTGAGTCTGTGTTGTCCAACCCCGTGTGCTCTTTAACCTGCACTTCAGTAAATCCTTATGCATATCCTTCATCCAGGGAGGCTGCCATCCTTGACCTGGTGTGGGAGACTGAGAAATGACACTAGAGCTGACCGCCCCCCGGCCCCCGCCACCCCGGGCACTGAGTGTCCTGTTCGCTGCTCTGCGTATGGCAGAGCACAGAAAGTGTCAGTGACTTCCCAGCTGCTCAGCAACACTCCCCTCCTCCAGCTTCAAGGAAGACTGACGAAAGCTCTAAAATTAGAAGATGAGCTATGGTTGAAAGCCACAGAGTAAGTTATGTTGCTGTCACCTCTCCAGAAATACTCACCCGAAGGGGTCTAGGTCTTCTCCCCCGACAGCAAAGGGGCCCAGGGGATCAGACCTGAAACAAATAAGGGACAATTACTGCAAGTCTCAGAGCAGCTGGGCACCCAGGTTTCCAGGGGCCCAAACCTGACGCCTGTGGGGTCATGAGTGCACTCCCAGGCATGCGGACAGGGGAGATACCTGCATGAGAACACAATACAAGGGATGTTTCACAGTGGTCCTTGGTACAGATCAACACTGACTATATTACAAACACATGGAGAATCCCAGTTCTACAGAAAGTCAAAAATATCAACAGTGGTAAACTTCAGATAAATTGTATTCTATTCTTCACACAAGTTCTGAAACTTTGTAAAAAGACCCAAGAATTTTACATCAGAAAAATACTACTCTTAAACCAAAGCCAAAATCACAAAACTAAGATTTAAAAGCCTCCTAGGTGGAGTAAGAGGCATGAAGTCACATGCACTAGAACAGTGTTCTCAGCTTCTGGTTTCATTACAGTGCTGGCCTGGAGTTTTAGGACCACTGTACACTGTGTATATGTTTATCACTCTAGCCTGCTAGATGGCTACAGGCCACAAATCTCTAAGATTCTCTTTAAAGGAGAATATTTAAGAGATTTTTCCTTCATTGAGAATGCCTGAGCTAAAAGGAGTACAAATGAGTGTATGTTTTCTGACAAGAAATTCTGTATTCTTTCTAAGGTATACATATAAGATATAATCTATTTTTCAAAAATCTTATATACCTTCATATTCTGGCCTAATAAATTTATGCCTAGGTAGCTTTCTTCAAAGTATACAGAAATCAAATTAAAATATACCACAAAGACTTCTATTGGGGAAAATGGAATCTGCCCAAAAGGAGACCAGATAGGTACAATGTGGTATATCACTATGAACAGCCATAAAAACAACAGAAACAAAAGTCTAAGAGTGCTTTAAAAACTGCTTATGCTCTAGTATAAGTGTGGGAAAAGGGGTATTACCAAGAGCCTAGGGAAATCAGCTGTAAAGATGTGGGTGTATGTGTGGGGGTGGGGCATGTATGTATGAATAAAATTAGACAGAACAATACTAGAAGTGTAAACAGTGATAGTTACTCCTGGGGAGTTTCCTTTTTAAACTTTACAAAAGGGATATGAATGCAGCAAAATAAGAAAGACTTAGTATTTTAAAATGCATGCTTTGGAATCTGCTTGGAGCCCTGGCAAGCAACGCAAACATGACAGTTTTAGGGCACAGGCAGGGTCCTGCCAGACTAGGAAAGCCTCATATGCAGCAGTTAATGTGAGCTTACAGGTAGGAAGTCATTAATTAGAGAAATGGGAAGAAATCCAGAAGTAAGCGCTTCTCCAGACAGTTCCATTTAATAGGCTGGAAAAGATAATGCAATTTAGGTGGACAAGGACAGGCTGCCAAGGGAAGGAAATTTTTTCTGACCTGGGTTATCATCCTTTAGCCATGGTTCATGGAGCCAGGAGTCACTGTTTCTAGTGTCTGCCAACATCTGGCCTCTGGAGACAGGCCAGGTGGTACCTGAGGGCAGTGAGCATTTTACCAAACTTCATGAAGTGCCCCTGGCAAAGCAGCAGACACAGGGGCTTCTACTGGCTGTTAAAATGCCTGAGAATGAACAGCCTGACTGTTACTGAAATGTGCAGCCATTTCTACTTTTCTCGTTGGATGCCAGCTTGTGTAGTGAGTGAGAGGAAATAGAACAAGAAGACTACAAAGGCAGCTACAAGGCCCACATCAACAATTTGTATACTTCAAGCTGTCACAGCATATTTCTGTAGGCTCTCAACACAGATTCACTGCAACATACAAACACTTTTGGGAACTTATTATGCACATGCTTAGAACTCATTTAAAATAAAGAGCCCAGAGGTTCTGTCTTCCTCTCCATAGCTGTTTGTTGACCAAGTATCAGTCTTGGATGTACTGAATAAGGGCTCTAGGGATTTCAAAAATAATTTCTAAACTTCAGCTCCACTCCATCATCTGGTAATCAATTGAAGGGAAGAGGAATCCATTCTAACCCTTGAGGAAAACTGCAAGGCTGGGCCCACTGGGGCAGAATGTCCCTGCTGAAAAAGTAGCCCCACTAAAGGACTAGAGGGTGACCTTGATCACACAGTGTTCCTTCCTTAGGCATGCCCCTTTTGTCTTACATTAAATGACACCTAGGCACAGAAATTCAACTGATAATCTTCTAATAGTGGAGGTAGGCAGGCAAACTCGAAAGGTCTCAGGGATGAAAGGCAGAAAGTGTGTTCCAGATACGGGTTTGGGATTTTCTAGCTGGATGGCAGGGGCCTGTCATAAAATCTCTGCACTTCAGAGTCTTTTAAGATGTAAAATTTGAAAAAAAAACACAAAAAACCAAGATGTAAAATTTAACAGCAGCACTCACAGGGGCTGCTGTGATGTTGAACCACAGTTTTGATCATGAAAAGACTGGCTGACAGGAAATGCCAAAAAGAATGGACAAACAGCAACTGCCATTTACCAATAGGTTGCTTTGCCAGACATGTCAAATTTAGTTTTATTTTAAATTTACTTTTTAAAAGATTAATTTTTAAAATGCAATTTTCTGAAGGTAATCCATTCCCCAGTTTCAAGTTTCATGAGTGAAAAAGGATACACAAATCCATAGTCTTGGGCCAGGTATGTTTTGGAACTTAGAGGTTTTCATTTTAGTTTGGAAAATTTATCCCTTTCATCAACATATTTTAACACTTCCAAGCAAGACCAAGCTGCAATCAATATCCTAATATTTCTGCAAAATGCATGAATATTCACATTCATAGGATAGCTAAAGATACAAAGAGCTTCCTGCCATGTCAGGTTAGGTCTGCCACCAGTAAGTTCTGGCACCAACCTTATGAAACATTAGGTTTTCAGAGCTCTTTTGATTTTGAAATTGCAGACAAAAGAATGTGAATATGTAACTGTCAAAAAATCTCCAGTCCTTGTCCCCCAGTCCATTAGACAAATGACAAAAGTTTCTTGTATCTTCTTTCAAAGATACTCTGCAGACAGGAGCAAATATTATGTCTTCTACTTTTTAAATAAATGGATGTGCTGAGCTCCTCACACATGTTATCTTATTTCATCTTGGCAGCTGCCCTGAATAAGTTTCATTATCTTCTCTATTTTAAAGACAAGGATAGCAGGGCTCAGAGAGGCAAGGTTTCTTACACAAAGCCACAGATATCTGTAAATAGCAAAGACAGGAATCACGCCATACCTGCCTATAACTCCAAAATTCATCCATATTCTTTTACGTGGGTGTGTTGAGACTTTACCTTTAATGTGATTTTTATTATGTTTACATTTATCATTTTATTAATGGTTTTCCAATTGTTTCCTCTATTTCTTATTCCTGTTTTTTCCTTCTTCTTATTACCCAATTTAAATTTAATGTGTTTTAGGCTGGGGATTTAGCTCAGTGGTTTCGCCGCCTGCTGAGCAAGCGCAGGGACCCGAGTTCGATCTCCGGTATAAAAAAAAAAAAAGTAAATTTAATGTGTTTTTCACTATTTGTTTATACATATTTTGTAGTGGTGCTCAAGAGATTTAAATATATGTAATTTTTCATTCTCCTTAGAAATAACATTTTGCCATTTCATGTGTAATGTAGAAACCTTACCAGTGCACATAGATCCCCTCAGTTTTTCCTTTTTGTGTTACAGCTGTTACATACTGTAGTGCTTTGAGAATCCCACCACACACTCATAACTTTTGCTTTTAACTATAAAACATATTTTAGAGAACTCAAGGGAACAGTTTACTATATTCACCCATGTATTTCCCATTTGTTGCTCTTCTTTTATTCCTGATACATGCTTCTATCTCATATCATCTCCCCTCTGAAGAACGACCCTTTATAATTTTTTAGGAAATCTGTTCAATTCTCTTAGTATCTTTTCACTAAGATAATCTTAATAACCTTCAGAAATGAAAGTGAAATATTCATTGGATAGAATTCTGGGTTGGTAATTCTTTTCTTCTCCATAAGAATATTGTTTTACTTCTTTTTGGTCTCCATGGTTTCTGATGAGAAAGTTGCAATTACATTCTTATTCCTCTATGAGCAATATGTTTTTTCTAGCTGTGTTCAAGGCTTTGTCTTTAATTGTTGGCAGTTGATATGTTTAGGCATGGATGTCTTTAGGTTTATCCTATTTAGGATTTGCCAAGCGTTCTGGATCTGTTGGTTGATTTCATCTGCCAAATCAATGAAGTCAGCCATATTTAAATATTTCTTCTGTATTGTACTCTTTCTCCTTTCCTTCTAGGCTCCAATAGCACCAATGTTAGACCTTTTGTAACTGATCCACGGGTTCCCAAGACTTTATTTCTAAATCTTTTTTCTCAGTTATTCAGTTGGGTAATTTTTATTGATCTATCTTTAAGTTACCAGACTCTTCGGTAAAATAAATTGTACTATAGATTCAATCAAAAGTTGACACCTGACTGAATGAATTTCCATTTCCATTTAGTTCTTCTTCGTATCTTGTTTATTTGCTGAGATGTTCTATCATTCAATTAATTTCAACATGTTTGCCCTCATTTCTTGTATACTATTTTTATAATATCTAAGGTTTTTGTCAGATAATTCCAACATCTGTGTCATGTTGGTATTGGCATCCATTGATTGTCTTTTTGTGAGCTGAAATTTTCTTGGTTCTTTTATGTTCAGTAATTTTGGACTTTATCCCAGCTACATGGAACATTTCATTGTAAAGCATATGGAGAATCCTGGTATTTTTGTTTTAGCAGGCAATCAACTCAGTTGAATTTGACCTCTAAGTTCTTGTTTCAAGGTCAGTTCTGCTTCTAAAGGCTTTGCAGTAGTATTAAGAACTGTACCATGTATGTGCTATCCAATGGCCAATCTGAGACCCAGACAATGGGCTACCCTGCAGTTCCATTCTCAAAGTGTTTGATATACTATTTGGGATCAGATCCACTTAGGCACATTTTCTCCCAAACAGCTTTTGAGTAAGGTTAGGTGTCCCTAGACAACTTTCTGAGATTCCTTCTGAGGACCTCCCTCTCTATGATCTCCTTGGTACTATTTCCCTTAAGACACGGGGTGGTGGGGTGGTGGTCCCATTTCTGGTCCTTTGCCAAAAAGCAAATTTATTTACCTGGCCCATCTATGTGTTTTCCATGACTTCTTGTGTCCAGAATCAAGTGGAATGAGCATAAAGGGAGGAAAAAAACCTACAGTGGGTTGCTCTTGAGACCACAAGTCCTCTTATTGGAAAGGAGGGCCTGTCTACCTTAGTAGTAGTGTCTGCACATTGCCACAGGCTGAGGAAAAAGAAAACAAACACAGGCGGTCTTTCCCAGTCTCTCTGGGCATTAACTGACCCCTTTTGTATTCCTTTAGCTTGAAGTACAGTTACCCAGCACCCACCCATGCCAATGGCTCCTTCCTTGAGTTCAGACTGGAGGACATTAGAGGGATATAGTGGTGTATTTACCACCTATTTGGTGGTACTTCAAGCTCTGGTCTTCTCCAATATGCTTCCTGTCTGAAGACTTTTTAGACGGATATCTCACACATTTGGTATGAAAGCTAGGATGGAGTGTGCTTATTGTAGACCAGATTCACCTTAATCAGTGCAGACCACAATATGGCTGCTGGTCTTTACCTAAAGATGATCACTGGGGGCAAGCTCAGCACTATGTGTGCCCTCCAGGTTTCTCTAGACATAGTGGCTGTGATTTCATGGAGGACTCTGCAGCAATGACCTGAGTTATACCCAGATCTAATTCCTCACCCTACAGCACTGACTCACCTAGGATTGCTGCTCAAACTGCCATGTGCACATGAATCCAAGGAGGATCTATCTTGCTAAAATGTGAGTTCTAACTCAGAAGATCAAGGGTGGGACCTGAGTCTGCATTTCCCATCTCACGCGTAATGGGACATCACTTGTCTGGACATTATAACCTTCTAGGCTCCTTCTTAATCAAGGTACAAGATTAGCTGTGAAATTATGGAAGTCTGAGTTTATTTACCTTGTTCTGTCAAGTATGGAAATGTGGGATCAGGAAAGTGGAGATGCTTATAACTGGAGAAGAGTATGAGTACATATACATGTATAGCATCTGCCACAGCACCCTGAGCAAGCAGGGAAATCACCCTTTCCTCCTCCCTACCCTGAGGATATCCTCAGTTCAAAGGCAAGCCAGGGGCTGTGTAGGGCTCAGAAATACTGCAAGTAGGTTAAATAAGCAAAGATTTTTAGAAGAAATAAAATGTGCATAAATCATATAGTAAAAAATTATAAATCATTCAGAAAATACAAATATTAGCATAATTTGACTTCACCGTAATTTTTATTTTTGCTACTCTATCTCAGTCTTCTTTCATTAAGTATGTTTTTATCCAATTATAATTTCAGGTCCTAGTGATTTTCTTCATGTAGGACTACATTTCTTAAGTTATCTTTGCTACTAACTTTTTTAAAAAAATAGAATGTATAAGTACTTTATTCTTTTTTTAAATTAGTGCATATTGTTTATACAGATTAATAAGTTTCATTTTTGGCAGATTCACACACACACATAACATACTTTGATCATTTTCACCCCCCATCACCCTCTTGCCCTGACCTCTTCCCTAAGTGCTATAAACTTTTTTAATAGCAAAGTGATATTCACTTTTGTGAAGCAAATCTCTAAAATTTACTTTTTTCTATTGTTTCTTTTTTTTTGTACCAGGGATGGAACTCAGGACTTTAGGCTTTCGAGGCAGGCGGAGCTAAATCCCCGGCCCCTGATACTGTTTCTGACATGAGTGTTCAAATGTGTAACTATAAACAACGCTGTCACTAATAACTTTCATGGACTTTTTGCTGTGTTGGAAATTAACTGTCACCATCTGCTGCCCCATGGTTATATGATACAGCACTAGAAGCAGATAACTTATTTCCTTGGTCAACAGACACAAAGAAATCCTGCTCATGGGGCTGGGGATTTAGCTCAGTGGTTCCACCGCCTGCCTCGCAAGCAGAAGGTCCCGAGTTCGATCTCTGGTACCAAAAAAAAACCCAAAAAAACAAAAAAACAAAAACCAAAAAAACCCCAAAAAACAAAAGACTATAGTTCTTAAAAGAAAAAAAGAAATCCTGCTCAGGAGCCTCACTGTACCTGATTTTGATGTGAGATTGGGTCCTTCACACTAATAAAGTTTAGAGAGGATTTTCAACTGAGTTGGCACAGTAGTGGGCTGAGTCTTGGGAATCTTGGGAGAGGAAATGTTTGCATTTGGAGGCCAAATGGTAGACTGTGGTAGGCAGAATTTGGCCCCTCTCAAGATTCTAAACCTACTAATCTCTGGAACCTGTGGAAGTGATGTGAAAGCACTCTTGAGATTGCTTTGTTATATGGCACAGCTGACCTAAAAAAGGAGTAATTATCTGGAGTCTGTAACAGCAGAAAACTTTCTCAGGCTGGTGGCAGAAGAGGGGACTTGGGTTATGAGAAGGTCTTGAAACATCATTGCTGGTTCTGAAGATGGAAGAGGCCACACGAGAAGAAATGTGGGAGGTCTTAAGGAGTTAAGGGAAATGAATGTGACCTTAGTCTTAGAACCAAATGAAATGAATTCTGCCAGTGATCCAAATGAACTTAGAAGTAAACTGTTTCCTAGAATCTCCAGAAAAGATTGTAGCCTTGCTGAAACTTTGGTTTTGGTCTTAAGATACCCTCAGCAGAGTCCAGCTGAATGTATCTATACTACTGACCTAAAAAAATATGAGATAAATGGATATAATTTTAAATCACTAAGGTTGTGCCAATTTATTATGCAGTAATAGAAAATTAATACACATATGCAGGTAAAATACAAGTGTATAGGTGAGACACAAGTCTGCATCCTGTGGGAAGGGGCAGAGGTTGATCCTGCTGCTTGGCTCATAAAACCTAACTGTTTGGGCATGGAGTAATTTATTTCAGGTCTAAAAGTCTTCCCCAATTTTTCCAGGGCTATCCAGGGCTTAGCCATATTCTGATTAGGCCAGAGCCTGAGCATTTCAAAGGAAGTGAGGATACCTAGACCCCAGCCCTGGTTCTGCCTCTTTATTAGTGGCTGGTGACCTGTAGGCAGGTCATCTTACCTCTGTTCTCAACCTTTCCAACCACTTTTTTTTTTTGGTACCGGGGATGGAACTCGGGTCCTTGTGCTTGCGCAGCAGGCAGCAAAACCACTGAGCTAAATCCCCGGCCCTCAACCACTTTTTATCGTTATCAACTCTCTCTTTGATATTTTCAAAGATTTTGCCAAATAGAATTGACAACTATTACTTATAATAATTGTTTCCCTATTTTTACTAACCAAAAGTATATAATTGCAAACCAGAGTAAATAAAAAAGAACAATGGTAGTTAACATTTACCGAGTGCTTATTTGCCCCACAGTGAACCCTTTTCTCTAACCTTGTCAACCCTACATTTACCCACATTGTCGGTCTTACACTGGGATGTATCATCTCAACTACTGATTAATGTTTGTGGTCTTTGTTCCTTCCTTCAAAGCAGAAACTTCTAGTCCTAATGCTGCCATCCTAATACGCAAAAACTTTGGGCAGAGAGCTCCACAGTTACTGTGAGTCACCTGGACAGCAACTCTCTACTATTTTACACAGGCCCAGAGAACTGGCCCTGGGAAGGGAGACAGGTAGCCTGAGATGCTGGGTAGCAGGGTGACTAGCAGCAGAGAAGAGCTCACTGATCCACTTATGTCTCCATTTTCTCCTGCCACACACCAAAAGTTTGGTGATTCTGTTGAAGACACATGGGGGTTGAGGAGGAACCAAGTGGCAGGATGAGGGATGGATGTGGGTCTGCAGAAGGATGGGCTGCCCACTGAGGCTCTCTGTACTCACCAGGGAGGCTGCCGGCTGGTGTGCGGATGGTGTGGAGGAATCCGGAGAGGGTCTACTTCTCTGGCGGTGGCAGGGGGGAACTCACGTTGGGCACTGCTTTCACTGGCCTTGTCCCACTGCTCATGGATGGGTGTGATGATTCCAGATAGGATGCGAGAACGAAGCTCCTTGCTGTTCTTGTAGGTCCTATAGGAAGTAGAGGAGGAATCAACTGTTTGCTGTTGGCGGTCAACCTTGGATACAGTATTCTGAGGGCGGCGACCTGGGTGGTGGCCCCGACAGCTCTCAGCCTGTGCTTGGCCTGTCTGTAAGGGTGGGAACAGGCTGTCCAGTGGTGGACCTAGGTGTGGGGGGACAATAGCCCGGCGCTGTCTCCTTGATTTGGGCCTAAGCTTCTTAGGCATCTGAGTTGCCCCTCCTCATTTACCACCCCATTAGAAAGAGGTAAGGGTGTAGGGGCACAGGGCTGGACTGGCTGCTCCTCTGTCCCCAACCCTCTCTCAGCTCCATTGTGTGCTCATCACGTGTCATGGGAAGGGTCATGGAAAACAAAGGGTCTGTTGGGAGGATGAACCAGGTTCCTGGTTGGGGTAGGCAGGGCTCAACATCAGTTCTGTCAATAATCCAGGGGTCTTTGGAAAGTGGACCCTACTATTTGTCCCATCCTGCCAAGGCCTTTTTCCTCTGCCCATGCAAGACATGCAATATGAGGTTTAGCTAAAGTAGCAAGGAGTGGGCAGAACTCTAGAGCTCCTAAAAATGTGGTATTTTAAAATGAGCCACATCCTGGGCCATAAAGCAAACTTCACAAATAAAATGATACAGAATGTTCCTTGACCACAGGGAGTCATACTAGGAATCATAACAGAAAGGAAGTCTCTGAAAAAATGTAAATTAACACATTTGTAGATAATCCAAGGGTCAAAGAGGGAAGTTCTGAAAAAACATCCACAGTACTAAATTAAAATAGAAATTCACATATTAGAATATGTGGAATACAGCTAAACCACTGTCCAGAAGAAACTTTATAGCGCTAAATGCTTATATTAGAAAAGAGCTGGGGGTTTAGCTCTGTGCTGCCTTGTGCCTGCCTTGAAATCACAAGGTCCTGAGTTCGATCCCCAGTACAAAAAAAAAAAGAAGAAAGATCTCAAATCAATCAACAGAATTCTGACCTCAATGGGCCAGGGATTTAGCTCAGTGGTTCCGTTGCTTGCCTTGCAAGCACAAGGACCTGAGTTCGATCCTTGGTACCAAAAAAAAAAAAAAAAAAAGAATTCTGACCTCAAGAACCTAGAAAGAAGAGCCAATCAAACCCAAAGCACGTAGAAGTAGGGAAATAAGATGAGAAATCAATAGTACTAAAAAGAGGAAAATAGAAGAAACTAAGGAAACAAAACGCTAGTCCTTAAAAAGTGAATAAGATTAATAAACTTCTAGTAAGACTGACAAATGTAAAAAGAAAAAAGACAAAAGATTTGTAACCACTGAAGAGATGGCAAGAGAATGCTAATGACTTAATTCAACAACTTAGAATAATTAATTCTTTAAAAACTATAAATAACTCAGTCAAATACATAATCTGAATAGTACTAACACTCTCAGTAAAATATTAACAAATTGAATAAAAATTGCATAAACAATTATAAGCCATGAACAAAGCCGGGCATGGTGGTGCACACTGGTAATCCCAGTACTCAGGAAGCTGAGGCAGAAGGACTGCCTTGAGTTTGAGGCCAGTCTGGGCTACACAGTAAGTTCAAGCCAGCATGAATTATATGAGACCTTGTCTCAAAAAAATCCAAAAAACAACAAACAAAAAACCCCACAACCAAGCAGTATTTACTCTAGGCTGGTCTAACATTTACAAATCAATACAATCTATATCAATAAGGGAAAAACCTCATATCCATTGATACAGAAAAAACCCCACAAAATCCAACATGGTAACTCTATTTATAATTTTTAAATATTCACAAAAACTAACAATAGAGGGAAGAATACAGAATTTCCTCAGCTTAATAAAACATATCTACAAAAAATCCTACCTCTAAAAATATATTTAATGGTGAAACACTGAATACTTTGTCTTTAATAACTGGGAACAAGGCAAGGATGTTCTCTTTCACCACACTTATTTAACATAACACTAGAAGTTATAGGCATCACATAAGGCAAGATAAACAAGAGGCACAGATATCAGAAAGTGCGGAATAAAATTGTCTCTATTTGCTTATGACGTGATAGTCTACCTTGACATTTCCAAGGAAATCTACCCAAAAAACTCATTGGGTATTAGGGAAATGTAAATTAAAACCATAAGATATCACTGCACATCTATCAAAATAATAAAAATTAATATATTAACAATAATATAAGATACAGAGAAACTGAACCACTCATTCACTAGTAGTGGGTAGAAAGTGGTAAAGACATGATTTTAATTTCTTATAAAACTAAACATGAAATTGCCACTGCAGTCTGGGTAAATGAAAATTAAGTTGACACAAAAGCTTGTACATCAAAGTTCACAGTGCCTTTATTTGTAATAGTCAAAAACTGGAAACAACCCAAATGTCCTTTAACTAGTGAATGGTTAAACAGTGGGACATACATAGCATGAAAATACTAGAGCCAACAAAAGATACAAATTATTAACATATACCATAACTCAGATGGATCACAAAAGTTATGCTGAGTGAGAAAAGTCAATCTCCAAAGGTAACATATTATGTAATCTGATTATGTAAATAAATTGCCACCAGGGGCTGGGGATTTAGCTCAGTGGTTTCGCTGACTCCTGTGCAAGTGCAAGGACATGAGTTCGATCCCTAGTACCAACAAAAACAAAACAAAACAAATTGCCACCAGGTTAGAGAACTAGGATAGGTATAGTTAGCAAAGAGCATCAGGAGGGATCCTTGTGGTAATAAAAATATTTTGTATCATTATAGCTAAGTTAGTAACTGGCTGTAATGTTGTAGTATGGTTTTGTAAGATGTTACCATTGGGGTTAAATGTATAAAGGCTACAAAAGGGTGTATTATTTCTTACAACTGCATGCTAAGGCTCCAATTACAGGATCTCAAAATTAAGTTTAATTTAAAAATACTTTTATGTATCACCATAAAATAAACTGGGACCCAAGGAGGACAAGTAGAGAAGCAAGGTGGATGAGGCACAGGGACCTCTATTTCTGCCCTGACCCTTTGAACAAGAGCAACTCCATTCTTACTAGCTTGATATGTCAATCTTGAAGAATGCTATACATGAAGAAAGAGTCCCACAGATGCACAACCATCACTTCAATGGCTTGGAAGTCCTATGAGCCTGTGGCCCATATGAACCCTGCACAGATCATGCTCCTATCTGGCACACAGAACCTGGGAGACTCTGTTGCCTCCTTGCCCAAGCTAGGTGGGGAGAAATGTAACTCCCCTTCCCTTTCAATCAGATGAGCTAGGAGTGATACAGGTGGGAGGTCTCTAAGACCATCCAGGTAGATGTTTACTTGTAGAACTTGGCCCTGATTCAAGAACCGCCAAGTCCTATAACATAAGTTCTTACATAATTTCTAAGCTTTGGTAGAACAACTGTCATTTTGGTAGTGGCAAAAGCCTTTTACCCTGTCTGACATAAAAAGGGCTTCGCAGGAAGGAACAAAACAGGTTTAAATTCCTTAGCAAATCCAGTGTTCCTACACAGGGCAAGTGACCTAACAGGGAAGGGCCTGGGAGAGGTAGGTAGCTAAAAGCAGGCAGCATAGTGCTGCTGCCTGGAAGCACAGGAGGCAATCCATAGCCCTGCTCTCAGAGACTCAGTTTCCATAGAGATGATTCCTGCCAATTAGCTTGTTTTCTCCTTTGTGTATTACTAAGAGCTGGGCTCAGTACTAAACAGTCTACGGGCTGACATCCCAATGGGTTCCCAGAACAACACTCTGTGGCAGTACTTTTTTGCCCCTCACTTCATGGTAATCAAAATGAAAAACAAAATATCCTCCCCTCATATATATGCAAGCCCCAATAACAAATGCATTTAAAAAAACAAATGGAGACACTATCACAACCTTCTTTCATCACTGCTGGGGGCACTAAATACTCTAATGAGCATAAACTGCCTGGTAAATGCCTGGGTTCTTCCATTTCTCTCCCAGTAGAATTCCAGGATGGTACTAAAGACCATACTCCAAGCTCCTTTCCCTGTTCCTGTTGCAGTGTGTACAACACCCAGAAGAGCAGTGGTCTCTGCAAAGCTAGGCCTGGGCTCATTTGCCCTCCTCCTTCCTTCATCTACACACAGTGCATCCAACCTGCCACTAGCAGGCTTCCGTTATTTCATTTTAATGTTATAAAAAAAACATTTCTTAAAAAAGGAAATTTTGTTATATATATATTTTGTAGGGCCAGGGATTTAGCTCAGTGGTTCCACCGCCTGCCTCACAAGTGGAAGAACCTGAGTTCAATCCCTGGTACCAAAAAAAAAAAATTTTTGGTTAAATATAAATGTATTAAATATAAATATATATATATATATATATATATATATATATATATAAATATATGGCCTAAAACAATTCCTTTTTATTCAGTGTGGCCCAGGCAAGCCAAAGGGTTGGACACCCATTAGTCTACAACATGTGAAACAGACCCAAGCCCTATCCTCAAGATCTCCAAGCAGCTACTCAGAAAATACCCATTTTGAAATGTCTAAAAGGAGGTTTCTGAAATGCCAAATGCAGGGGTCTGGGGAGGCCCCTCTGAGAATTAACACTTAAACTGGAACTCAAGGATGGACAGAAGTAGGCCATGAGAGGTGGGGAAGAGTGCTCTAGGCAGAGGGATGAGGTCTAAAGGGAGAGAAGGAAATGGCATGTGGCTGAGGCAGAGCAACTAAAGGGAAAGTGGTAGAGGGTAAGGTTGGATGGTGAGCAGTAGGCTTTAAGGCCCCATTGAGGATTTAGTTCTTTGTCCCCAAAGCTATGAATATTCATTGGTGGAAAATTCTTTTAAAGGAATAAAAATTTTAATTGTGATAAAATACACATTAACGTGAAACTATCATCTTAACCATCTTTAAGCATATAGCTCAGGGGAATTAAGTATATTTACATTGTTTTACTATCATCACCATCCATCTCCAGAACATTTTCTTTCTAATCTAAAACTTTATGCTCATTAAACATTAATTTCCCATTCTCTTCTCCCCCTGCCCTGGGCAACAACCATTCTATCTTCATCTCCATGGATTTGACAGTTCTAGGTACCTCATATAAGTATGTACAATCATACATTTTTTTTTGGTGACTGGCTTATTTTAGTTAGCACAATGCTCTCAAAGCTACAGTCCATGTTGTATCATGTCTGAAAATTTCCTTCCTTTTTAAGGTTGGATAATATCCTACTCTGTGATACATACACACACAAACACACACACACACACACACACACACATATACCAACACACACAACCATTTTATTTTTCCATTCACCAATTAAAGGAAACTTGGGACTTGGGTTGCTTTCACTTTTTGGCTATTATGAATAATATTGCTATGAATATAGGTGTACAAACATCTCTTCAAGATTCTGCTTTCAATTCTTTTGGGTGTATGCCCAAGGGAATTGTTGGATTTTAATTGTTTTTTGAGAAACTGCCATTCTATTTTCCACAGTGGCTGTACCTCACATTCTCATTAACACTGCACAAGCATTCTGGTTTTTCCACATTCCCTGCTTCCCTCCCTCCGAAATCCTGAGGTCAGTAAGAGGGAGAAAAAGGCCCCAAAATGGGATAAAGCATAAATAGGGGCCTGTCAGGCCTGATCAGACTTAAGTGAGTCCTTCACAAATAAATGTGACAAAGCAAACAGACTGCTTTTAGTAAACAACAGCAGCTTCTCAGTAAACAGGGCAAATGGACTTAAAGGAAGTATACAACCCCCCTGGTGCTGAGAAGTCCAGTAATTGCATACATACCTGAGCAGGCCGTCCTTGGGCATCCAAGTCATAAATATTTCACCCCAGATTCCTTAGCCCCTTCAATACCTATATAAGCCTCATTCCTTTCCCAGTTAATTGCTAATCTCTCTCTCCCCAGTGTTAGCCCATCCTCTCATGGATGAAATCTCTCCCAGCTAGCTACCACTAGCTCTCCTTCCCAATCTCAGCCCATCCACACATGGATGTGATAAACTCGGCTTTTTCCAGCTAGCTGCTAGAATCTCCTGATTTTGGTTTCAGATTTTAGTCTCTGTTTACTGGAACAAACTTTCAAAAGCCTGTTTTTGACAAGTGGATTCTTTATGACACTAACCATATATCAAACAGAAAAATTCACTGCACTGATTAATCTAAGCATCGTAATTCTTGTGACCATATATATCCTCAGTGAGACACAAAGGACAAGAAAGAAACAACTGGAAAGAAATCACACTTGGAACTTTAGCTTTGTTTTTGGTAGGCGCTGACTCACAAACTATTTGTGCACATTTGAGGATCAAGCAATGAGTATATATGGATGCTGTTGGGGATCAGAGTTCTTGCTTAAGGAGAAAGGGAATGTAAGTTTGGAACAAAAGAAGAATATTGTGTTAGATTAAAAAACAGAGGAATCAGTTTTTACTTCTTGTAACTTAATAAAAAGATTCCTAGCTCTGTACACTAAAAAGGCCTAGAAGCCACGACATCTCAGTATTAATGAGAACGTCTAGGGTCCAGATTTTGGTTTTTAAATATGGTTCTCCACAATTAGAAATCATAGCTCTTTAGAGAAATGGCTGATTTCAAGGCAGAGGTAAGGAAAGTACAAAGAATGCCTAAAACATCTTGTAGTGCCAGAAAATAAGGAAATGCTCCAAGATGCCATCAAAAGGACAAAAGAACCAGCTCATATGGCCTCCTACTGGTCAACTCTAGGACAACTTGAACATTCAATGAATGATGTAAATAGACTATAATTCCAAATAAAAAAAGAATCCAAACCCACAAGTCTATACATGTAAAGTATGTATAACACATTAAAAATAAGGACAGGAATAGCAAATTCTTTTATATTAAAAAATTCTAACTGAAAAAGTGAAGAAAGAACGACAGACATAGAAAATTACTGTCTTACAAAAACTGATTCAGCCAAAAATCATCAATAGATACTAAAATCACTGGGCAAAAAACTATTAGGAAACAGAACATTCAGTCTCCTAGCATAACTCCACAGATTATTTTTTAAACACAAAGGAAAACTGTCGGGAGCCATTCTACATAATTTTAGGGAAAAATCATTTCATAATTAAATTATGATTAGGGCGGTCTGAAGCCTAGTCTTCTTGCTTGCAAGTGGACTACGGCATGCAGAAACCTAACTGTTTTTTGCCTCTGGTCACAGCTGAGGCCTCAATGGTCTGTCCTATAACACTGTGATGCTCAAGGGCAAGATTACATCAGCTGAAGACATCCTGGTTCTTTGAGAACCAGGTAGTAATAAAGAGAAAGGTTTCACCTAGGGAAGGAAAAATTCCTTACCAGCTTAACAGGTACCACCCACTGTTGTAAGAAAGCTTTCCTCATCTCACCATCCTTATCCACATAAGCTCTTCATTGACCTAAGACCCTCCTCAGCATAAGATCCTCATAATTCAGGATTACCACAGCCCTGAGTCACCGGATACTCCCTTCAATTACTGTATAAACCCAATAAATAGTGGCAGTGTCTTGTCTTTGCCTGCTCTGAGGCACTGACCTCCCAGCCCCCCATATACTTTGAAATTATGCAAGTCTCTATTGTCTTTTTTTTTTCTTTAGCCCTCACCATCCCCCTTTATAGGCAGTTGGAGGATTGATCGCCCTCCAATAGAAAACAGCTGCCTTGGGCCAGGGATTTGGCTCAGTGGTTCCGCTGCAGGCCTGCTGGCCTCGTAAATACAAGGTCTCAAGTTCAATCCCTGGTACCAAAAAAAAAAGAAAAAAGAAAATAGCTGCCTTTACTATACAAAAATCTGGAAGAACTGTGTTAACCAAGGGATCAAATTTATGAGCATCAATGTTAAGACAGGCATCATAAGGGCCGGGGATTTAGCTCAGTGGTTCTGTCGCCTGCCTTGTAAGTGCAAGGGCCCAAGTTCGATCCCTGGTACCAAAATAAAAAAAAGACAGGCATCATGTCCTGGCTATGAAGCAGTGAGGAGGACAATGGCTCTTCTTTGTAGTGTTCTTGTCAGAAATGTTCAACCTGACTCAAAGGAGGAAACAAATCTGATGAACCCAATCACAGGGAAACAATCTGAACATTCTGCACAACTGACCTTGAGTCTTTATAGAGATACCAATGTTGGAGGTGGAGTAAGTGTCTCAGTGGTAGAGTGCTTACCTACCATGAATGAGATACACACACACAATTCCCAATGTCTTGAAAAACAATAAAATTAAAGTTTAGGAAATTGTGTCAGATTAAAGAGAATCAAAGAGATCCAAAATTAATTCAATGTGTGATTTTTGGATGGATAACGAAAAGAGGACATCATTGGGAAGACTACAGAAATTAGAACATGAGCTGTACATTAGATATTATTGTATCAATACTACATTTCCTAAGTGTGATAACTATATTAAGGTCAGGCAGGAGGATACCCTTGTGATACCCATGCTGTAGTATTTAGAGATGAAAGTTTATAAAGCCTGGAAATTATTTGTCAGATAGTTTAAGAACAAAAAGAATATAGAAAAATTAAGTAAAAGTGGCAAAATATTAAAAATTGGTGAATCTAGGTGATAGGCAATTAATTGGGTGTTTACTGTATTTTTTTTTCAAGTCATCTCTTCAGGGGGGATGGTTTGCAAAGTTCAAAATAAAAAGCTTAGGATGCCAACAGAATGAGAAGACAAGCCACACTGGGAGAAAGTATTTAAAAAACAACTATCAAATGATAGTTATCCAAAATGTACAATAAACTGTTAAAACTCATTAAGGAAATGCATCACCTATTTTAACTTGAGCAAAAAGATCTAAATAGACACTTCACCGAAGAAGAAATATAAAATGGCAAATAAGCATAAGATGCTCCACATGACATCTCTAGGGAACTGCAAATTAAAACAATGAAATACCACTATTAGAATGGCCTAATTCCAAAGCACAGACAACAGAACAACAGTACAGTGGACCTTTGACAGTTGAACTCAATTCATTTTTAAGGAATGGTTGTAACTCAAGTTGGTCAACTGCCTTCAAACTCTCTCCTGTAGGCCACACTTTCTTCCAGGCAGATCTCAGTGTCCTCAGAGGAGACATTGGCCCAGGATTTCTCAATTAACCCCACACAGGAAAGGATGTTGTAATGTTCATTCCAGAACTCTTTAAGGGTTAAATGTGTATCTGAGATTATCTGGAAGCATAAGTGCCTGGCATTTGGGTTATAACTCAAGACTTTGGTTGTAAGTTAAAACTAAAATTACGGTTGTAACCCAAGTTGTTTGTATGTCAGCCCAGTCGTAACTTGAGGGTCCACTGTAACTCTCATTCACTATTGGTGGGAATACAAGATACAGCTACTCTGGAAGATAGTCTATATGGAATCATTTCCAACTACTGGACACTCTGAAAAGGCAAAACTATGAAGACAGTAAAAAGATCAATAAAAAAAAGACCACAAAGAGGGGAATGGGAATGAAGCTCAGAGGATTTTTAGAGTTGAAATAAATCCACATGGTACTATAATGGTGGACACATGTCATTACACATTTGTCCAAACCCACAGAAGGCACAACAATAGCATCAACCTTAATGTATACTACAGTCTTTGGGTGATAATGTCAATGTAGGTTCTCCAATAGTAACAGAGGTACCACTTTAGTGCTGGATGACAATAGGGGAGGCTGATACATGAGAGCATTCTGTACTTCTGGTTGTTTTGCTGTAAATCTTAAATTATTCCAAAAAAGTCTATTTAAAAAAAAAACTGGGATAGGGAACGAACTCACATGGCCCCAGCTCCTCTCTGTAGCCACTGGAGCATCATTTTATTTCTTGGGAGGAGCTTCTACATGAGTCTTCTCTTCAAATAAATAAAAAAGAAAAGTCAAAAGTGACTATGCCCAGGAGTGAAAAATTCTCCTGTTAACTGTCCTTGATTCTCTGGGCATCAAAACCTCATGCCTTATTTCTTCCTTTTGGTTCTCTCTTCCTTTTCCCAGGGAAAAGACATCATTTAGGAGTACCTGTGGAAGTCACCCAGGTCTTCTGCACTGATAAAATCATCTAAGTTCAGAGTCAAGTCTGTCACTTGCTGTGAGCCATATTCCTAGAAAAATGAAAACAGAATGAAAGATGGGGGATATTTCTGGGCTGAGTATATGGGTGGGGAGAACAACAGTATACAACCTAATGAAACACTCATGCTCACAAAGAGAAATATGTTAGGACTCTTTGCAATGTATGAAATACTTTTCTGATGCTTAGGCACTTTTCTGATTTAGGAATACTTCTTTTCCCATATTAGGAAACCTACTTCCCAGGCTCTGGCTTGGCACAGGCATGCAACCAAGGTACCAAATGGATGCACAACTGTGACCTGCAGCAAGCCCAGCAGGAAGAGAAATCTTGTTAATGAGAGTAGCAACAAAGGCTGCAGGGCCACAACATTAGTAGCTGATGAGAAGGGGCACCAGGCTGGCAATACTGGCCAGTACCTAAGGGTGAGAGTATGGGAAGCAGCAGTATTTTCCAAGGTTTGGGGCACTGCTCCTGGAAGCCAGCGTTGAACCTGTTTCAGTGAGCTATCCTAGTTCTTTTTTTTGGTACCGGGTATTGAACTTGGGTCCTTGCACTTGCGCAGCAGGCGGCAAAACCACTGAGCTAAATCCCCAGCCCCCTAGTTCTTTTAATAAGCACTTCTGTTTAAGCCAACCTGGAGGGCTTTTGTTGTTTGCACCTAAGAATCCTATTTGACACAAGATCTAAATGTTCATCCATAAAGGAAGAGATAATGGAATATAATAATCAAAACAAATGAGGTGTAACCTATACGTGTTCCCATGTAAAGACCTCCATACTGAGTGAAAAAAGCTAAGTGCTGTACAATTACAGCAGGATACCTTATAACACATAGAAAACCAAAACAAAAGCCATTGTCCTCAAGGTGCTTTTAGTTCAGTGGAAGATTACAGATATTAAAGCAGAGCACAAATAAATACAAGGTGTGATCACAATATACAGTGAATGTTTTAAGTTTAAAACATTTATTATGGTAAAAGACACATTACAATTAACCTCCTCAAAATACTCTCTTCACTTCAAACACACTTATCCCATGTTCTTTCCACTTTCTGGAGCAGTTCTGGAAGACCTCTTCTGTAACTGTTTTTATGAAGTCTCATAAAAAAATGTAGTGAATGTTGCCGCTGAATGCCATCCAACAGAAAGGCAAACTAGTAAGAACATTACACCTTCTTCACCAGATATGGCACTGTATGACTTCTGGCTCTTCCCTAAAGTTAAACTGATCATGAAAGTGTCATATCTCCACCCAGGCAAAACAGAAAAAAACTTCCCAGGAAACACAGTCATACATCCTGCAAGACACAAAGGATGACAGGAGCCCAAGGTTCCTGCCCCATGCAGCAACACCTACAGATCCAAATAGCCCTGGAGACCACCAGACTTCCTCCACTCCAGTACAAAAATTTCCCACTCCTCTTGGCACTACCCCTCCCCTACCCAAACTCCCCTATAAAATCTCCCCTTGCCCAAGCCCCCAGGGTCAACAGCTTTGTTGCTCTTGACTAGCTGCACCCAAAATAAAACCTCGCCTATTGCTTCATTTTTGACTCTGGTGGTCTCTGCCATGCCTCAGTTTACCCTAACAGAAAGGCAAATATTTTGAATTGATTCAAGACACAGAGCTAGCCATGACAAGTGAAACGAAAGACACTCACAAAGGACTTTCAAAACTACTTCAGAAAGTGGAAAAATGATGGGATAAGTGTGTTTGAAGTGAGGGGGAGTATTTTGAGGTAGATTAATGGCTATGTGTTTTTGCTGTAATAATTTTTTTAAAAACTTAACCATTCACTGTATTTTTCCGTCACAATATGTGATAAGTACTAGGAAGGAAAATAAAATGATGGAGAGGTATAGTTTCGATTTTTCTGGTGGGAGTAGATAGTTAGACCTAAACTTTTGGCAAGTGAAAAAAGAAAGGATGTCAGATAGGCTTGAAAGAATGTTGTGTGTGTGCATGTGTGTGATGGGAGATTGGGGAGGAGAGTTCCAGCATAAGAAAAATGAAGCTCCAAGGCAGCAAAATCTCAGCTTGTTTTAGAAACTAAAAATAACTATCTGGGACTACAATAAGCTTTTCTCTCCTGTGTTGTCACTGAATGGATTTACCTTAATTATTTAGCTATTCTCCTGTGGATGGAAGTCCCTCCTTCATCATATAGGCATTGAACATCTTCACGCACAAAGCTTTTCTATATTTGAGGTTCTCAACTCAGGATAAAGTTCCAGAAGTAGAGTCGCTGGATACAGATCTGGATCCACAGTGTTAAAAGCGTTTCAGAGTAGCTACCTTTAGCAGACCCCTTCGTCTCAGAAACTCACCAGCACATTGATGATCATGCTGTTCTCCACAGGGACAGCTTTCATCAGGAGCTTTCTGGACCCATCCTTGGACTCATAACGGAGGACATACAGGTCTTTATTATCGCTCCACCCAGCTGGTAGCAGTTCTGACTTCTTATCACTGGGACCTGGCTGAGAAAACACCAGGGTTGAGAGAAGAAAAACCATGACCTCAGAAATGGAGCTACAAAGGACCTTACAAATAATCTAATCCCACTCCTCAATTGACAGATGAAGTTATGAAGGTAAAGAGAAGCAACTTGACCAAGGTCATAAAGCAAGTTAGAGGTCTAAGATCTGGGTTTCTGAAATGTTCTCCCCTATCTGGCTACCTTTATGACACAACTGGACCCTGTCAAGAATCTGCAGCTTTGGCTTAATAATCATCTCTCCATTCCCCTGCCAAGAATAAGGCCAATCATCTCAAAGGATAGCATGAACTTCTGCAGCAGTGATTTTCAAAGTTTGAACATTGGTCCATTTGCAATAGGATCACCAAAATGTTGGCTAAAAACACAGACCCTAATGTACCCTCCACCAACGAACTTCAATAGTTTAACAAAAACTATGTGCAATATTCATATATACTCAAAATCTAGCCTAGTGTAGATTTATGTAACAACCACCAGCTTAGAAAACAGCATCCGTGGGCTGGGGATTTAGCTCAGTAGTTCCGCTGCCTGCCTCGCAAGTGCAACATCCCGAGTTCGATCCCCAGTACCAAAAAAAAAAAGAGAAAACAGCATCACCAGTCAGTGAATGTCATCACTAAAGCCTTGGGGAGCATACTCCAACTAACCTCCCTCAACCCCTCTCAACAGTAACCACTACTCTATATTCTTAAAAACTTTTCTTTCAAGTTGTTTTATTGTGCTAACAATCATAAAAATTCAGTTTCAATTGTTTTTGAATTCTGTATAAATGACATCAGTTCTGCTAGTTGCCTTTTATATTCAATAGTGTTTGTAGAGATGCATCAAGGTTGATGCATTCAGCTGCAGCTGACTCACATTCACAACTATAAAGCATTCACTAGTATGACTGTGCTGCAATTTACATGTCCACTTACTGATGATTAGAAGTGTTAAAAAAAAGATTAGATGTGTTTCCAGTTTGTTTTGCTTTATAAACAATGCTCTTATGAATACTCTTGTACACATGTAGATGCATTTCTATATAGTATGCCTGGTGGAAAAACTTAAGAGATTTGTAAATTATAAGAAAAAGGGAAATTGTTTGCAAATAACTACTGACATACACACCAACTAGCAATGTGTGAGAGCTCCTGTTGCTCTATGTAGTCAGCAACACTGCTATTATCCAACCTTTCTATTCTTGCCAGCCTGATGGATCTAAAATGCATCCTCTGTGAATTGTGATGTTTTCTTTTCTCTTCCTTTTTAATAATCTTAAGACACTAAAGTTTAAGACATACTTTTCAAATTTTTTCTATATTTAAAAACAAATTGGGGGGGAAGGGACAAGTAAAAAAGTGAAAACAGAAGCAAAAAATGGAAACAAAGCTTTTGTACATAGACAAGGGGAAGGGGGATCAGGAGAGAGGGAATGGGAAAAAAGAAGTGGGAAGTATCATATACAGGTGCAAATTTCCTATGATGAGTATTATTATGTATGTGTAAAATGTACCAATAAATGTTTTGCTACTAAAAAGATCCAGTGATTTCTAGGTGGGTAAGATTTCTTAAACAAGATCCATAAAAGTAAAAGATGCCACCTTTGAGACTATTCATATGTTCAAAGACAGATGCTACAGACAAAGCTAACAGGCACAGGCTAGGAGAGTATTTGCCACACCTACCAATAAAAAAGTAACTGCCACATAAAGCGAATGCCTGGAAAATGAACAATAAAAATTGGGAACCCAACACACTGGCAAAAAGATAGGAATGAGCAGGGCCGGGGATTTAGCTCAGTGGTTCCGCCACCTACCTTGCAAGCACGAGGTCCTGAGTTCGATCCCCAGTACAAAAAAAAAAAAAAAAAAAAAAAAAAAAAAAAAAAAAAAGATAGGAATGAGCAAAAGAGCACCTAATATTATACCAAAAAGCTTGTTCAACTTTACTAGCAATCTGAAAAGTGACGGCTAAAATAATGAGACATTGGGTTACATCCATCAGACTGATATTGCCATTTTTCTACTTTTTGCCAGATGTTTGTGTGGGTATGGGGAGACCTCCAGGCACTGCTGGTGGGCATTCAAACTTATCCAGCTACTTTCAGGAGCAATCCGGCAATATTAAGTACAATTGGGGGAGCTAAAACACCATGATCCAGATTCCCTACTTTAGAAGAAATCCTATGTACAGATAGATATACAGGAGATATAACAGGGCATCTTCAGCACAGCCTTGAGTAGGGCAGCCAGAGTACAGGCAAAATGCAAATATACTTATAGTGGAGTGCTATACAGCAGCCAGAATAAACAAACTAGATCGAATTGTAGCATTATGGACAAAAGTTAAAAAAAAAAAGGTTTAAATAAAAGTTCAGAAAAAATGAGGTTTACAGTCAAGTACTATTTATGCAAAAAAAAAAAAAATTAAAAGCACACAGAAAATACTACATACTTTTTCATGGGTACTTATTTATATTACTCAACATGGACCAGACCAAGTGGAGCAAGGAGGTCTGTATTCAGGAGAATACAGTGGGAAGGCGTGGGACCAGACATAAAGAACACCAGCAAAACACAAAGGTCTAGCAGCGCAGGAATTTCCATATACCAAGGACAAAGGTAGGCCAGGAATTTAAAATTGCTAGCTGTCCTCTTTGGTCACCTCTGGTGATCAGGAATCCACTAAGAAAACTGAAGATGTTGCAAATGGCATGGTTTAAATCCACCTGGATGACAATGGCACAGGCCCGAAGCAGAGAAATGAGAGTGGCAAAAAACAAAAGTGAAACTATCAAACCATTCTTCTAAGTGGGAAAGAGAAACTGTTCTCTAACCCCAAAGGGTAAATTTCCTATGACATGCTGAGTGTTGTGGATTTACTTTGGAAGCCAGGGATGTGAGGATATGCATTATCTTTGTTCTGTCAAGGGCCTTTAATTTCTAATATATCCTTCATGTACAGCACTCAATCTACCAGGATTCTCTCTTGAAATAGATAATTTGGTCTGTTCATCACTCCATCCCCTTGGCTTCCAGAGTAAGGCAGGATTTTTGAGGTCAGGTAAGGCTGATAGCTCTCACTGTGGTGGGACTGATGTTCCCCAGACAACCAAGGTAGGATTGACAGGACAGCCCTAGTATTATCAGGCCAAACCTGGCAATGGATTGCCTTCTGGGCCCTGAGATTAAATATCAAGTACTGCAGAAGCCACTGCTGGAAAGTAGCCAAAGTGCAGTCTTCTAGTGTAACGTTCTCAGATGAAAACTGTAAGGACTTAGAGGAGCTGAGACTTGCCCAAGATCATAACAAGTTAGATGCAGAGCTAGGTTTGAAATTCAGAGCTCCTGGCTGCCCAGGTTCCCACACAGGTCCATCAGACTAGCCCCAAGAAAGTAAAGATAATTTTCTTTGGCAAAATCCTGAGGCTAGAAGTATTCCTTAATGGGCATGAATTCATCTCAATGCCTCTGAGCTAAAATATACCCAAAGAAACTCCATTTTGGGCATTTTCTCTTTCTACATAATCCTTAGATTCCCACAGCAGAAAACCAATTTCTCTAACCTGTTTATGGCCACAGCTTAAGTCTCCTTGCCACCTAAACCACTTGACACAGCTACATAGCTCGCAGAGCACTGGGGCTGTCTTCAAGAAGGAAATTCAAATGTTAATTTTTATTCAAGTCAACAGATACTGCTCTTCTAATCAACTTTCACACACACAATTCTGCTGGGCCAGTGTAGACAAATCAAAAGAGAAAGCAGACAACCTAGCTTTCTATTCAAATGTTCATGTATTATACAGTCAAGTCTTGGGACCCTTGTTTCTCTCTTATCACTTACAAGGGTAGGGAGCAGGAGGTGGCTGGAGGAATGCAAACATCTTCCAAGCTTGGAAAACACTTGGTTTCAGCTGAATCTGCTGGCCCCATGCTGCAAAAACTAAACTCCCTCTTAAATAAACTAACAGGAAAGATGCCATTCCAAAGGTCTTTTATTGTGAACCACAGCAGACTCAGCAGAAGTGAGAGCAATCGAAGCCCCAAAGCCTCTTCAGGAGAAAAGGTTGAGAGAAGTGCAAATGAATTACACTCCAGTTTGCAATGCAAACATTTGTTCCCTCTCAGGTGTGCAATATTTAGCACTGAGGTGGACAGAGAGACAGTGGGCAATGCCTCCCAAAACTCCTATTCCACAGGCTCATTGATCTCCCCAAAGATATCTGGAGCCAGGATCACTTTTTGATCTAGAGGAGCTGAGCAAGGGGCACCATGAGCAGAAACACCTTTGGGAATGTGTCAGGGACTTCTTTCTTTATTTTTACAAATCAGCATTAAAAGGAGAATACAGTATATTCTTTCTGTACATTTCACTTGAAAATTTGAGGGTCTGCAAGCCAAGTCCCCCAAGCATTGCCCCAGGAGCCGAATATTCAGGTTTAATTACAGTGTTGGCACTCTGTGATAAATAAGTAGGTTTTGGGTTGTAGTTTGGGCACTCAGTCTCTAAAAGGTTCGCCATCGCTGGTCTAGAGTGACACCAACTGAAAGGCACTGACCTATCTAAAATGATGTCCTAACCTGCCAAAGTGCCTTAGAGGTGGTCACAGGATGTGTGAAGGAATGAGTGGTGGCAGCAAGCCTGCAGTGTTAATGTATGTCTCTGTAACAAGCTCCTAGTCCTGGGAAAGAGGAAGGAGCTCTGACAGTGAGGCAGAGCAGAAATTGCTGGTTATGTCCAAAGCAGGCTGTGAGCAGTGCAGGCTATAAAGTTAACCCTACAACTGGCTTGCTTGTTTGAGAAGGGAGTCTGGCCAAAGCCTATGTACCAAGGTCAAAGTGACTCTTACCCAAAATACCATTCCCACAAAACCTTCTTCACTACAAGGACAAGGTTATTTGCCAACTACAACCCTATATTTTGTCTGTCCTGTTTCTAATTCTAAAATGCTTTGTCTTTTCCTTTACAAGCCTTGCCTGCATCAGTAACATGTCCATAATAACTACACGTCCCCTCACGTAGCCCCTTTACCATGATGACCATAATGTCATCAATAAATAGCACTAGCTTGGACTGGCCAGGTTCTTTGCTGGTTGCTCAGCACTGGCCATCCTGGCTCCCTATTTCTCTGTCTATTTAATTCTGTCTTTTGAGTTTTTCTTTAACTCTTGCATCATAACACTGAGCAAGAGATCAGAACCCACTACAAGGGTCCCCAGTAACTAGCTCCCACAGGATGAGAGTAAAGGGAGGGAGGAGGATGTTGAGGGGGTAGAGGGCAGGGCAGACCTATTCCATCTATGAGATGTGGCCAATGGGGAGAAGCTCCAAGGTTAAAATCAAGTTTTACTCCTCTCTCCAACCTATCACCACTTACACCATCCTACACAACAGCTTTCTGGTAGAACTTTCCAGGAAAAATTGAAATAAAATGATTGGGGCAAGAAAAAGTCATTAAAAATTAGAAAACTGGACAAATGGGCCAAGCAAGGAGACTTAAGACCTCTGCTGTAGGGATGGAAGGACTACGCAATGAAAGGGGAGCCTGAAACCTGGGAATAGAGAGAGGAGGGTTTCTTTATTTGGTCCCGAAGTCTGAAATGCTGAAAAGCAAGGTATGAAGTACACTGTAAAAGGAAATCCAGGGAGAGAAATCTGGGAGGAGGAAATGGTTCTTGCTTCCATAGGTATGTGTGTAAGGCCAGCCATTTTCCCACTGTGCCCCAATCCCAGTCCTAGAGCCCATTCAAGGGATGAAGGATGAGTGTGGAGATGGTAATGGAGATGCTGAATGTGAGTCTGGGGTCCCAGGAAGACACCAGTTTTGGAAAAAAAAAAAAAAAAAGAAGAACCAGAAAGCAATGATAGTTCTTGTGCTCTGATTCCTATTGATGCGTGTAATGTGTGAAAGGGGTATAGTGGTCTTAGTCCTTAGTTTTATGGGGGAGAAGGAATAGAAATAGTGGTGAGGGGAAGGGGATATACCTGGGGATAAGTGCTGAGAATGTATAAGGTGTGTTTGAGGAGGGATTCTTAAGGCTGAGTCAAGAGAGGAAAATTAATAAGATGGTGATGTGAGAATTGAAGCAGTTAGAAATGAGAGGAAGTTTAAAAATCTCATTGCAAGAGGCAAGAGGTGGGGTGGCCTGCCCTCTGGAGCTGGTCTTGGTCCTGAGAGTTCAAGGATGGTGACCTTGAAGAGCAGGTCTGCAGTGCTGAGTGCTCATGTGTATGTGGGGAGCATGGCTGGGAGGGTACTGTCTCTGACAGAGCAGGTAAGAACCAAAGGACCAATTAGGAGGCCAGACCCAGTTCTCTCAGGAAGCTGATGTGGAGGTTAAGGGTCACAGGAAAGGACAGGGAAGACAGGAGAATACTACAGCAAAGAATTAGCAAGGTAGGCTGGACCCAGTAGCCCTGGGGATCTGTAGAGATGTAACAAAGCCCCAGTTCTTGAGAGGCAGAAAATGGGGATGGTAAAGTGGGAGAGACTGGCCAGGTGGTGACAGGTATGGGGAAGACTCTCACACCGAGGGTCCTGAAGTGGGTGTGTGGGAGGTGGTAGTTCCCTAGAGCCTGAGCTGCGGATGACAGTGGTGAGTGGACTTCACTGGGTCCTTCAGTAACAGGTGAAGGATGTGTGGGTTCTCGGGGCCTATGCTGAGGGGTGAAGACGGTTCTTTGGACTCGGGGTGAGCTCAAACCTCACTCCTATGCCCGCGCTTAGATCCAGATGTCTGGTGGAGGCTCGAGCTGGGTATAGGGCAGTACTGAGTACAGTCTCCCCAAACCCACTCCGGTGTGTGGTCAGGAGCTTTGAGGGGGAGGGGATGGGTTTCCGTGACCCATTCACACAATCTTGTCCTGAGAGACTACAGGATTGTGCTAACACAGCTTTCGGTCCTTGGGTTTTGTTTACAAATCGCGTTTTACCAGCTGTATTGCGAAGGCCTCGGGCCAGGGCTGGGAGCTAACTTAACTCTACGCCTTGTTTTTACAAACCAGATCAGGGCCCCCAGGGCAAGGACTTGAGGGTGGGGGCTGGGGAGATCAGGCCTCTGGCCATCTGATTCAGGGCAGAGGACAGGCCCCACTCCCTCCCCCGGCTGGCTCCGTGACGTACCTGATCGCCGGCACCCAAGCCACAGTAGCCGTGTGTCACCACCTCCCAGTGCAGGAAGCAGACGAGCGCGTCCTGCGCGCAGGTGATCACCGGCGCCGCCGAAGCGAAAAGTACCTCCAAGCCCGCCATGAACACCCGCAGCTTCTGTGGGCGGAAGAAAGTGTGGTGGGGAAGTGAGCTGGCTCCGCCCTCGTAGTAAGTCTAACTTTGTAGGGTTCTACCGCAGGTGCCGGGTCTCCACCCCGAACCAAAATGGAGCAGCCCGAGGAGTGTGGCTTGGCCACCGGAAGTACCTCCAAGCGCCGGCGCAACTTTGCTTTGCCCATCGGGCTGGAAACGCGAGCGCGATCCTGAAAGGTTCCGCTAGGCCTGGCATACGCATCTGGCCCAAATCCGGCAGGACCGCTCATTTTCCCATCCACTCGTACAGTTGGTATTAATGGTAGTATCATTTCACAGATGTACGGAGGAATAATTTGAGCAAGATGATACAGCTAGCCAGTGAGTGGCAGAGATGGTACTAGATCCTAGCTGTCTAGCTCCTAAGACAGCATTATGTGTTTATTGTGTGTTACATCTTGTGCCCAAAGCTTTACACCACCCTCTCAACAAATCTTAAAGGGAAAATCAAAGGAAAGCAGAGTTGAAGCCACTTACCCAAGAAGACAAAACTTCTGATCAGATTCCAGCCATTTATTTGCCTCTCCTTTATGATTTTTAATACCCATTATTTATTTAACAAGTTTCTTGAAGTTGTTATTGTTTTTACTCAAATAAATTTAGTTTTCCTATCCTAGGCAGTACCGTAGCCCATGCAACTGTCCTCTGTCACTTGGATGCCAGGCAGTAGCCTGTGAGCTCCATCCTGTCTGCCTATATCTGTTCTGCACCCTGCAACCAAAGAGATCCCATTAGAACACAAGTCAGATCTTGTCCTTCCTCTCCAAACCTTGCGTGTTGCCAGTATTATAGACAGCTAAGTTAGTTAAAAAATATTGTAAGGCTGTTAGGCAGCGCTGGGACCCCAGCACAGAAAACAATTGAGACGCATTTGCTAAAAGGTCAGGATTTAAACCGGAAGAACTACTACACCCACATACTTCCCTTAGGGATGAATAGCAGTGATTGATATTCTAAATAGGTATCAATGACCTTGGACATGGACCAAACCTCTTAGCTCATTCATTCCAGGAAATCTTTCCCCATTTGATTGCCATTTAATCAATATTACCTAAGTAACTATACTTGTTGTAATTTTATTGGTTGATCATAGTTTTGTCCCATCTCATGATTTCCCATTGGATCAATATTACCTAAGAGATGATACTTGTAATCTTATTAGTTGACTGTAGTTTTGTCCCACCTTGTACCTGCCTCACCTCATGGGTTTGCTCAAGAAAATTCCTTTGAGAAGCAAGGTGGGCGTGCACCCACTTTCTGGTCCCTCTTCTGTCTCTTAGAAACTATCTTCCAATAAATTTTTCCTACTCTTAACCTCTGTTGTTGCTAGAATTCATTCTTTGATTTTAGAGAACAGGAACTCAGCATTTCGATATCTAGCAGATTGGGAGTTATAATATTTCCCTTATTTGGATTACTTGGTGCCCTATATCATCAGCATACTCAACAGGAAAGTTCTCTCCATGGTATGCAGGAACATTAACTATGGTCTTTCTGTCCCTCCCCCTGGTAGCCATCATTTTCAACTATCTGATAGGTCTCCCACCACCTCAGCAGCTATTATGTATAGTAGCTGCCCTCTTCCTATGGTGCCTTGCCCCCTCCCCTGTGTGACGTCATGCCAAGATGGTTGCTCCCACCAAAGAACAAACCCTTCTTCCCAGCATGCCCCTAGTCCCACCTACAGAGTAACCTAATACTCGCTCACCTCCTACCATCTAGTGATGTCACCAGCTCCTCCACTCCCTGATCACTACCTCACTCAACCCCACCTCAGCCCCTACAAGCCCCACCCCTGTCTGTATAAAAGACTCTCCCTGCCCCAGCCATGTTGCTTTTTTGTCTCTCCTTTGTTCAGAGATAGCCCGGCAGATCTATTCCCCTAATAAAGGCTTGTTGTGCCCTGGTCTGGTCTTGGTCTTCAGCCCTTTTACCTGACACCATCCTCTCATCTCCTGTGCTTCTGACTGCAATGACCTCTTGCCCACATCTGATCTAACAGTAGAGCTAGATGGCTCTACCCGCAAAATATATTCTGAATTTGACCGTTTCACACTGTCTCCACTGCCTCCCCTTTGTCAGATCCACCAGCATCTCATGCTTGCACTATTGCAGTAGTTTATTACCAGTCTCCCTCTTACACATGTTCTGTTCTTCAGGCCTTTGGATATACAGTTGTCTCTCAGTATTTTATAGAGAACTGGTTCTAGGAGCCCATCAGATTCCCTTGTCTACAGATGTTCAAGTTCTTTGTATAAAATGTTGTAGTATTTGTATGTAACCTATGTACAT
This sequence comes from Heterocephalus glaber, assembly GCF_000247695.1. The sequence goes on along the minus strand of NW_004624741.1, from coordinate 2,407,838 downwards.
CCTCCTCTGTACTATACTTTAAATCATCTTTAGATTACTTGTGCTACTTAATACAGTGTAAATGCTTTGCAAATATTTGTACTCCTGTATCTGTACGGACAGGAGGCCCTGTATGTAGGCAAAAGAGGATAAAGGCCTCACTGAGCTTTATTAACATCAATAGGGAAACTTACTAAAAGCAGTTTCTGCCTTCATAGGTAGACTCTGCAGGGAGGCCAATTAGAAAGACAAAGAAGGGGGCCAGGGATTTAGCTCAGTGGTGCCACCGAGTGCCTCCTGAGCACAAGGTCCCAAGTTCAATCCCGAGTACCAAAACAAAGACAAAGAAGGGAGAGAGAAGCTAGACTTGAGAGAGGCACCAGGTAATACAATTTACCATAAGAATTTAGCAGTTAGGGGTGCCGGGGATTTAGCTCAGTGGTTCCACTGCCTGCCTCGCAAGCCCAAGGTCCTTAGTTCAATCCCTGGTACCAAAAAAAAAAAAAAAAGAATTTAGCAGTTAGACACTGGGGAAGCCAGAGACATGAGGGAAGTGGAGGGCCAGCTCCCCTCACCCCCTTGACAAAATGCAGGGGATATAAGAGGCAGCCCCTTAGTCCTTAGGGACTCCTATTTAATAAGTAGGACATGCCCACATGCGCACACACTCCTACATATATACACATGCACGTATGTTCTCACTTTAACATGAATATAGTATTGTACCACATACACATGCACATGTACACGTCCCCTTTACTAAATCGTTAAACTGCCTCCCGGTAACCCCTACCCCCTCCACTTATTCATCACAAAGGGACAGGAAGAAATCAAATGGCCAGGGCTGGGGATTTAGCTCAGTGGCACTGCACCTGTCTTGAAAGTGCAAGGTCATGAGTTTGATCCCCAGTACAACACAAAAAATAAAAAAAAAAGAAAGAAAAAGAAAAGAAATCAAATGGCCAGAAAGAACGTAGGCAGACTTGCTGAGGTTAGGATCAAGGACAGTCAAGAAAACAAGGTCAGATGTGAACAAGTGTCCACCTGTGAGATGGGATAGACACTAGTCCCCAACAGAAGGAGCCAAGGATAAGAGTTCCTGGGCTTTCAGCTCTGAGGCCCCCTACTACCTCATCGTAGCTGTCCATCTTCTTTCTTTTTGATCTTTTCCCAAATAAACTGGCTTTTGTTGTACTAAACTTTGCCTTTACTGGTATTGCAGATAGATAAGTTAATTAGATTCTTGTACACAGTTAGACAGGGCTGGCCCTTGAGAAGCCAACATGGAGGACAATCAAAGAGCCAATATGGAGAACAATCAAGACACATCCACTGAAGGCCAACATTATAAAAGAAGAGCGATTATTATACCCTCGTGCTTTCCCTGGGGATGAATAACAATAATTGATATTCTAAATAGGTATCAATCACTTGGATGGGGGCCCAACATCTTAACCCAGCCTTTCCAGGAAATATCCCTAACCTACCCTTACCGAAAATCCTTGTAAACTTGCTACATGACTTGCTTCCCCATTTGACCCACATTTAATCAATACTACCTGGGTGACTGTATTTGTAATCTTATTGGTTGGTCATGGTTTTGCCCCACCTCATGCCCACCTTATAATTTTCCATTGGGTCTTATAGTTTTGCCCCACTTTAAACCAGCCTCACCTCGTGGCTTTGCTCCATAAATATCCCTTGGGAAATAGGGTCCCAGGCAACCCACTTTCTGGTCCCCCTTCTGTCTCTCTTAGGCAGAAGCCTGCTTTCTCCCAATAAATTTTTCCTACTCTTAGCTTTCATTGTACCCAGAATTCATTCTTTGATTTTAGAGAACATGACCTTGAGTTTCAGATATCTAGCAGGTTTGGGAGTTACACCTCTTCCCCCTATATCACTGGCACCATGTTTAGGATTGCTGGGAGCTACGTTTTCAGCAGAGCAGTGGCATGGTGTTGATATGGGGGGAAAGATGTAACTCCCAAACCTGCTAGGTATCTGAAACTTGAGTTCCTGTTCTCTAAAATCAAAGAATGAATTCTAGGAACAATGGAGATTAAAGAGTAGGAAAATTTATTGGGAGAAAGATAGCTTCTGCCTAAGAGAGACAAAAGGGGGATCCTGAAAGTGGGTTGCCCGGTCACCCAGCTTCTCAAATGTGTTTTATGGGACAAAGCCATGAGGTGTGGTGGGTTTAAGGTGGGACAAAACTGTAGTCAACTAGTAAGATTACAAGTACAGTCTCTTAGGTAATATTGATCCAATGACAAATCACAAGGTGGACAAAATTATGAATAACCCATAAGATTATGACAAGTATAGTTGCTTAGGTAATATTGATTAAATGGGGATTCAACGGGGAAACAAGTCATGTAGCAGGCATACAAGGAATGAGCAAGGATTTTTTGGTGGAAAGGGGTGGGTCAGGGATCTTTTTGGGAAGATCTTTGTCCCCCACCTAGGTGATTGATACCTATTTAGAATATTAATCACTACTATTCATCCTATAGGGTGTGGTAGTTTCTCACCTTTTACAATTCTGGCCTTCAGTGAATGTGTATTAATTGTCCTGCATGTTGGCTCCTCCTGGGCTGGCCCTGTCTAACTGCCTACAAGATACCTAATTAACTTACCTATCTGCAATAGCATGACACGGCATGGTGAGAGGTGAGTTGTCCACCCCTGGATGTCTCCTTTGGGGATGTACATATCCTTTAGGGACTAGAGACAAGAAAACAATCTATTTTTTTTTTCTGAGTGTTTTCAGTTCACTATTGCTTGAATCCATACATATGGAACCTGTGGAAAGCAAGGGATAACTGTACTGCTCTCTTTGCCTAGAGTGGTCTTTTTCCAAACATCTTTGTGGTTTGCTCCTTCATTTTAAATAGTTCCTTACCTCATTTACCAGCTTCAGAAGAGGGCTTCCTTGACTAACCCATCCAAAATAACATTTTCCACTCTTCATCCTTGTACCATGTTTTTTTTTCTACAAATTATTCACACTACATCATTTGTTTGCTCATTTATTTAATGACTGTGACAAGGGAGTAGGGCCTATGTCTGTATTGTGTATGGCTGTACCTGAATGCCATCTGGGCTCAATACACACTTGAAAGAAAGAATGAGAGAAAAATTGGGCCGGGGATTTAGCTCAGTGGTTCTGTCGCCTGCCCCACAAGTGCAAGGACCCAAGTTGGATCCCCAGTACCAAAAATAAGTAAATAAAATAAAAATTAAAAAAAGAGACTGAGAGAAAAATTACATGAATGATTGAGTCAGTTCTTGGCCTATGCCCAACCCAGTTGGGCTGTTTCAACCTTTACCACTATCCACTTTGTCATCTGGCCCTTTGCCTCTCAAAACTCTATACTCCTAAGATTTTCCTATGATGTCCAGACTCCTGAATCCCATCTGCAAAGACTAGAGGAAAATGTCAGAGAAGGACTTTTGGGATACTGACTACACTCCAGGTGATGCTAAAGCTTGTGGCCACAGAGCACCTCCTGTGGCGTAAAGGTATTTTGTTTCCACCAAGAAGCCCTCCAGATTCAGTCTTCCCTGATACTGCTTACTTAGCCCCTTCTGCTTCTAATATCCATCCCCAGTAATGGAAAAATCCCAGATTCATTCATTCCTTCAAAGAATATCCATAGGTGAAGATGCCATGGATGGTGTTGTAGGCTGTGCACTATGCATAAGTGTCCACTCAGTGTCAGCCCCATTGCTAAATGGCTACTGCAAGTTAGGCCTAATGAACAAACCATAATTCTTATCCTTATGGAGCTGAATGTCTAATAGTTTTAAAAAAGCACAGACAAAGGTAATGAAAACTGCCATGCTAGAGAAGCATTTAGAGATCTCTGCAAGCAGGAAGTATCTAAGTCAGCCTGTGGGCCAAGGAGAGCTTTTTGCAGGAAGAGAAGGTTGACTGCACAGAACTGTATGGTTGATTGAGAGTAGGTTAAGAAACAAAAAGTGTTCCAGTAGAAGGGAAGAGCAAAGGCAAAAGCATGGGTGGAGATATGAAATGCAGCTCATTCTGTCAGCCCAGTCTCCTAGGAGGACTTCTCTCCTCTCTTGGCCACTATTAGTTACTCTATCTGCAGTGTACTGGGTGTCAGTGGGTGCCAAGGGGCAGGCATGTGACAATGAGAGCTATTAGCCCCCATGGAAAGGAGAATTTTATAATTAAAATTGATTAGAATTTCTGGTTTATGATAATGAAAAGCTGACCAGCTCTTGATCAGTTTTTTTTACCATTTTTCAGTTTTTTACTGACAATGCATCTCCTTGCTGCCTGCTCCTGAGAAGACAGCTACTCTTCATTCTTTCTATACCACTTTACATGGGATTAGTCATTATGTGCATCTCACAGAACTTTGGCTCCTGGTTATACAGCATTGCTCTGTCTTAGCCAATGCTGAGAGAAGGACTCCAGTGGTTTATTTGGGAGCTGATTCCAGGAAATGGCTGGAAGTACATGGAGCAGAGAAGGAGAGTGTATGAGTAGGCCAGGCACCTGCATGAGCAGCTGGGGAATTCTGTTGTTGTTTTTTTTTTTGGTGCCGGGGATCGAACTCGGGTCCTTGCACTTGCACAGCAGGCAGTGAAACCACTGAGCTAAATCCCCAGCCCAAATTCTGGGAGACAGTATAGGATGTGCTCAGACATGTCCAGGTGAGGTCAGGGGAACTAGGGTGATTTATTTTCACTCCCATGCTCATTTGTTACAGATGAGAGCTGCTTCTGGGGTCATGAAAAATCCTCAGCAGAGTTGCAGAATTTAGAGAAAGCAGCTTTGGTGCTTACAAGTTACAGCAGGGGGAGGTAGGGCATTGCAGTGGCATTGGCAATGTAAGAGTGGCCAGGCCTCAGAAAGTCTTTGTCCCAGCAGCCAACAAGGCAGAGGCATTGACACCTAGAAACTGAGAACCAGGACTGTGTTCTGTGCATCCTGAACCCCAGGGTCTTCCATGAATGGAAACAAATGAGAGGATGTTCAGGAGCTGGAAGACATTTGTATTTTGCACAAGGCTATCAAGCACTTTCTGTGGACTTACCGACATCAGTGAGAGTCCCTTCTGCCTGGTGAGGCCTGTGAGTGTCTGAGAAGAAGGCAGGTGGTAGGTGCCTCCCTGGCTGGGCCCCCACTACCTGGGAAGAACAGATCCCATGTCAAAGATAAGGGCCCAGGATGATGGAAATAACTTTGTAGGTGGCCACAGCCACCAATTTCTGGTTGCCAAGTGACAGCAATGGGGTGTTCCAAGCTCCTTGTCTCCCTGGAAATGGTTAAGTGAGCCAGATGGACACTGAGGTGAAATCATTCACTACTGGATTTTTCTTCTTTGACCTAGCATCAGCGAAACTTCCTCACCTCTTCCAGGAAGCCCTCCATAATTAATATCATTCTTTGTTTCTGCTAACTGCTAGCTAAGACATTCTATTCCCCTTCCCTTGAAGTACCTAACATACTTAACACTCAGAGCAGATAATGTTTAAAATGAAATTTTAACGTATTCATATTCATTTTGCAAAAGATTTTGTATTGTGGTAAAATGTATATAACTAACATAAAGCTTATCATCTTAACCATTTTTAAGTGTGCAGTTCAGTGGCACTAAGAACACTCATAGCATGCAAGCATCACCCTATCCATCTCCATGACTTGTCTCATCCTGCAAAACTGAAACTCTGTACAGTACTCATTAACCACCAACTCCCCATTTCCCTCCCTCTTGAACCCATGGAAACCACCATTCTATTTTTTATCTCCATGAATTTGACTACTCTATGTATCTCATATAAGTGGAATCATACAGTATTTGTTCTTTTGTGATTGGCTTATTTCATTTAGCATAATTTCTTCAAGATTCATCAGTATTGCAGAATATATCAGAATTCCTCTTCTTTTAAAGACTGAATAATATTCCATTGTATGCATGTATCACAATTTGTTCATTCATCCATCAAAGGACATGTGGGTTGCTTCTGCATTTTGGCTATGATGGATAATGCTGCTAGGAACATGCCTGTACAAATTTCTCTTTTCAAGATCCTATTTCTATTTTGGGGATTTATATACATAGAAGTGGAATTGCTGAGTCATATGGTAATTCTATTTTTAATATTTTTGAAGAACCACCATATTATTTTCCACAGAGCCTGTACCATTTTTCATTCTCATAAACAGTACACAAAGGCTTCCATTTCTCCACCTGGCCAACACGTTTTTTCAGTTGTTTTTTTTTTAAATAGTAGTCACCCTAATGGGTATGAGGTTGTATCTCATTGTGGTTTTGATTTGGATTTCCCTAATGGTTAGTGATGTTGAGCATTTTTCATGTATTTATTACCCATTTGTAAATCTTCTTTGAAGAAATGTCTACTCGTTTTTTTCTCATTGTTTCTTATATTCTTTCTATATTCTGGACATAATTCCTTTATCAGATACATTATTTGCAAAGATTTTCTCCCTTCCTATGGAATTTTACTCTATAGATAGTATCTTTTTTTTGTTGTTAAATTCTTTTATTGGTACATTTTAGGTATACAGCACAATTACATTTCTCATAGGGAATTATACCTTTACATAATGCATCTTGGTTCTTATTTTTTTCCAATTCTTAGCCCTCCCTTCCCTATTTACAAAGACTTTATTTCCATTTTTTCCATTTCTCAGCATTTTTCCTTTCCCTTCTTTCCTTTCCCCTGCCCCTCCCACTACCCCTACCCCTTTGGACCTTTTCTTCCTATTTTGCATTATCAATTATTCATTCTAATCATTGTTAGGGTATACAATATAATGACATTCGTCATTGGAAATTTGCACCTTCACATAATCTCTCTTGGTTCTTATTTTTCACCCTTGCCCAACCCTCCCTTCAACCCCTCCATCCCTCCCTATTTACAAGGATTTTGTTCCTATTTTTCCATTTTCTCATATTAATCCCATTCCCTCCTATCCTTTCCCCTAGCCCTCCTACTTCCTTCCCCTTTGCCTCTTTTCTTCCTATTTCACATTACCTATTATACATTGTAGTCCTTATTTACACTTTCAGTTTCTCACACTAGAGAAACTATTCGGTATTTATACATGTGTGTCCTATTTATTGCACCTAAGAGTATCGCCTCAATGTGCATCCACTTAGCTATAAATGTCTCTAATTTCTCATTTTTTATGGCTGAGTAGTACTCCATTTTATAAAAAACCCACATTTTCTTTATCCAGTCTCCAGTTGATGGGCATTTGGGCTGTTTCCAAGTTTTAGCTATCACAAACTGTGCTGCTATGAACATGGGTGCACATATATCACTGTGGTATGATTCTTTTAATTCTTTGGGGAAGATCCCCAGTGGTGGAATAGTGGGGTCAAATGGGATTTCCAGTCCTAGTTCTTTGAGGTATCTCCATACTGATTTCCACAGTGGTTGCACCAGTGTAGATAAGTGTTTTTTGATGCACAAAAGCTCTTTTTTTCCCATTAAGTTTATTGGTACATTTTAGTTATACAATACAGTTACATTCATCATTGGGATCTTGTACCTTTACATGATGTATCTTAGTTCTTATTTTTTCCCCATTCCCCATTCCCTGCCCTCCCTTCACCCCCTTTACCCTTCCCTATTTACAAAGACTTTGTTTCCATGTTTTTCCTTTTCTCATATTTTTTCTTTTCCCTTCTTTCCTTTCCCCTACCCCTCCCACTTCCCCTACTCCTTTAGACCTTTTCTTCCTATTTCACAATATCAATTATACATTTTTATCCTTATTTACACTTTTAGTTTTTCACAACAGAGAAACTACTTGGTATTTACATGTGTGTCCTATTTATTTCACTTAAGAGTATGGCCTCAATGTGTATCCACTTAGCTATAAATGTCTCTGATAGGGAAAAGTTTTAGATAACTTAGTAGATTGAATATTAAGGTAGTTGTAGAAGCAAAATAACTAACGTGTTCCTTTAAGATTTGCTTTTCCTGTACCTCTCGTTGTTTAAGGTGATGGTAATCTGACTCTTTAACCAGTAACTTCATTAACCTAACAAAGTTGCAATGGCTGGGTGAATTCACAATGTATATGTACCTATCTTGTGTCTGTGACTTATAAATAGGAACTGGAATTGTATTTATGCATCAAAGACCACTAGGGATGAGAAATGGCTAAAAAGAATATAAAAAGGGAAATGCTGAACAAAGATGTGTGCCGTTGTTAACCAGACCGGTTTCTGGTGGTCCTGCCCACTTGCAAGTAGAAATTTTATTATTTTACCCAAATTCTGTGTCTCTGTGTATTTCTTTCCAAGATTTCTGAAACATCTCTAGTTTCTCATCCTTTATGGCTGAGTAGTACTCCATTTATAAAAAACCCACATCTTCTTTATCCAGTCTCCAGTTGATAGGCAATTGGGCTGTCCAAGTTTTAGCTATTACAAACTGTGCCACTATAAACATGGGTGTGCATATATCACTGTGGTATGGTTCTTTTAATTCTTTTGGGAAGATACCCAGGAGAGGAATAGCTGGGTCAAATGGGACTTCTAATCCTAGTTTTTTGAAGCATCTTCATATTGATTCCCACAGTGGTTGCACCAGTCTGCACTCCCATCAAGAATGAAGAAGGGTTCCTTTCTCCCCACAACCACACCAGAATTTGTTATTGGTTGATTTCTTGATAGAAGCCATTCTTTCTGGGGTGAGGTGGAATCTTAGTGTTGTTTTCATCTGGATCTCTCAAATGACCAGTGATGTTGAACATTTTTTCAAATATTTATTTGCTGCTTTTACTTCTTTGTCTGAGAAATGTCTGTTCATTTCAGATGCCCGTTTTTGAATTGGGTCTTTATATTTGGGGGATCTGATTTTTTTTAGTTCTTTATATATTCTAGATAGCAGACCTTTGTCTGAGGAACAGCTGGTAAATTTTTTTTCCCACATTGTACATTGTCTCTTAGCTCTGTTGGTGGCAAAAGCTCTTAATTTTCTTAAAGTTCATGCTCAGTGGGCTGCCTGTGAAGAGCACAGTGTCAGTGCTGTCTCAATGACTTAGCAAACCACACTGGGGTCAGTTAATCTTAATTGTCAAGTTGATTGGATTAAATGACTCTTGGGAAGGTGATTGAATCATGGGGTACTATATTCATTAGTGGATTAATCCACTGATGTTCATAACTGAATGTGCTGTTAGGAGGTGGGGCCCAATTGGAGTAGGGTAGGTCACTGGGGGTGGTGACCCTTTGGGGGTGTATCTCTTACTGGTGCTCTTCCCTTGTGCTCTGTTTCCTGGCAGAACAAAGCAGGTTTGTACCACAATGCCCTTCTACCATAATGTTTCTGCCTTGGATCCAGCTGACCATGGACTGAAATCTTTGAAATTGAAAGACAAAATAAACTTCTCCTCCTTTAAATAATGGGTGTGAGACATTTTGTCCCAGCAATGGGAAAGGTGACCAATAAAACACTCCTCACCACTACTTGTTAATCTCTTTCTTGAAGAGAGAACACCATGTTTCCATGACTAAGACATAAAAATATACTCCTTTGTGCCTGGATTTTTCACTCATCAGCATGTCTGAGATTCATCCATGTTGTATGTATTAGTCATTTCCCTTTAATTTCTGAGTAATAGTCTATTGTATCACAGTCTGTATCACAGCGTATTCATTCCCTGACTGATAGACATGTGCTCTATTTCCAGTCTTGAGTGATTATGAATCATACTGTTATGAACATTTACTTACAGGACATATATTTTCCTTAATCTTGCATAAATTCCCAGGAGCAAGATTACTAAGGTGTTTATAAGAAACTGCTGAACAGATTTCTAAAATGGTTGTACCATTCTCTTTGCACCAATGAATGAGAGCCCTAGTTACTCCACATCAAGCAGGAAAGGATTTAATGTGAAAAGTGTGCTTACAAAACCACCAGATGGTTAGAACATAAGGATTAGGGAAAGCTACCACCAGCTTTCAGAGGCTGGAAATTGCAGGAACAAGAAACCAGAGCGTCAGAGTCAGAGTCAGAGTTGCCCCAGGCCTGTGGCAGAAGGCAGGAAAATTCTCCAGAGGCTGCTGCCAAATTGAATTCTGTACCTCCAGATTCTGCCACTGCTGTTGGTGAAGCAGTGATGTGCCTCTGCTTCCACCTCCCGTTGGCCCCAGCCCCCAGAAAGAGGGCCTACTTTGCCCCATGTGCACCATCTCCTTTAACTCCCACAGTAAGTCTTTAAGGTGGAAACCATCATGGCCCTCATTTTTAGTCATTTTTTTTTTTTTTGGCACTGGGGATCGAACTCGGGTGCTTGTGCTTGCGCAGCAGGAGGCGAAGTCACTGAGCTAAATCCCCAGCCCATGGCCCTCATTTTTAAGATGAGAAAAGCAAGGCACATGAAGGCTGTACAGCTGTGCCAGGTGAGCTACCTTGGGTCCTCAGGCTTCATTTCTCTCCCCCACTGCGGCCCACCTGTAGCAGCATCACTGGGGACTGAGTCCTAGTTCTGCTCAGTAAGGAGAGGGAAGTCTATTACTGGAGGCCAGTGTTAAAGCCTCACCTGGGAGTGGGACAGAGTGGTAATAGAAGAAAAGGTTCAGGCTGGGGACAGATATGGTGAGGGCATGGGATGCCCTTCCAACCACAGGGCAAGAGGGAGGGTCCATGCAGAGACAGGTGGGGCTACAAGAGGGCGCCTGGACCCACCCAAATGCCCACAAAGGAAGAGCAGGATGAAAGGCTATGTCCACACTAGTCTTCACACCTGGGAATACTGTCTGTTTTTAGCTCTGGGCATCATTGACCTCAGGGAGAGACAGTCCTCAGAGAAGCCAAGTCCAGGGGCACAGGGGTCTGACTCTGCAGCACACACCCTCCCTGAAAGTGCATAAGGAATAGGAGGGCTGGTTTCAGGACTACTACAGGAAGAATCAGGCATTGGTTTCTAAGGCCCTGTTAAAAATAATTTTCAGAAAAAAGCTAAAATCATGACTTTCATACAGCTATGAAAATGACCACATTTTAAAGATTTTAAAGATTATTTAAACAATGAGGGAACCACGCAGATGTTTTGACTGGTTCAAAGGGAAAGTAATAAAAACACAAATTTATATATATGGATAAAAAATTGGATTATAAATAAAGACAAAGCCTGTTTTTTGCTTTATTTTGTTTTGTTTTGTTTTTTTGGTACTGGGGCTCGAACTTGGGTCCTTGAGCTTGCGCAGCAGGCGGCGAAACCATTGAGCTAAATCCTCAGCCCACAAAGCCCGTTTTTCCACAAAGGGGAGGGAAGTGATTCTACCAGACAAGAAAGACATTGGGTATCAGTTACGTGGAATTTACAATCAGTGTGAAATAACTGAAAGAGGAGGAGCAGGGCCTGAAGGCCCCCAGCTTCTTATCCCGAGGATGTCTAGACCTTCTCAGCTTTTTGGGTCTCAGTTTTCTCATCTGTGAAATGGGGTTACTAATTGCACTGTCTCCTAGGGTTGTTGGGAAGATGAAATGAGGCAGTAGAGAGGAGTGCTGTACCCTCTCTACTAGGACTGCACCTCGTCCTGCTCATTACCAAGAGTCGCCAGGTCTGGTGTGTGTTACCTCACAGAAACCTCCCCACAACCTAGAATGAAAGAGTCTGTGAGTAGGGAACCCAGTCACAATGGTGGTTGCACTCAATCAAGGCTACCCTGAAAAACCCAGGAAGGCCACCCTGAAAAACAGAGCTAAATCCCAGGTCTATCCAGTCTCACAAGCCACATGATTTCGTTGAATGCTCCCCATGTGACCTTAATGGTCTCCTCCCTGGATGGGCCTCTTGCCCATTGCTCCAGGAGGAGTGGGTCAGCTGATGCCCTAAATGCCATCTCCTCTTGTTCCTACCACTCCACGGGGCACTTCACAGCTGCCAAACTAGCTGGGACAGAACAACTCTGGGAATGGCCTGGCAGCAGGTGGCATGGGTGTGGCAGGTCAGAGCCATTGGCTTGCAGGGATGTGGCAGGGATGATGCCGGCTTCCAGAGTGCAAACCCCAGCCTGTCCAGAACCGCCATAGTTTCTGCCTTGCTAACTTGGCCTGGTGGAAAGGGCCAGTAGGCCTGACTGGACTTTAACATGAGAAAAGGAAAAGGCATTTCCCAATTGCGGGGTGGACCCCAAGCTGCTGGCGAGGATGGGCAAGATGGGGCAGAGGCTGGTTCTGTCTGCATCAGTATTTCCCTGGCCATGTCTGTGACCAAGCTGTCATCCTGCACACAGCCATCATCTCAGAGCATCCCTGTCCCAACTGCAGCAGCAAGGCACATCCTCTTGCTTTGGCTCAGGGCCTCCAATGCACTCAGCTTTGTGCCAAACCCTTTGGTGGCACAAAGGAGGAGCCCTTGTCTTCACAGAAATTTGTTTTACAAAGGAGGGGCAAAACAAACTAGTTTGGGCAAAAAAGCAATTTATTGGTTTATGTAACAAAATTGTCCTAAGGAAAAAAGCAAAGCAGGGAAGGAACAGGCAGGTTGGGACTGGGGAAGGCACATTTTAATGGGGAAAGCCAGAGAAGGCTTCACTGACAAGGGATATTTGAGCAAAGATATGAAGATAGTGAGGGATAGAGTCAGGTGATGTCCAGAAAGAGAGAATAGCAAGTGCAAAGGCCCTGAGGTAGAAGTATGCCTGGTGTGTGCATCCAGAACTCAGAGATGGAGGCAAGGGATTCATGATGAGATCAGAGGAGTAAAAGAGAAGCCAAATTTTAGCAGGGTCAAGTCAAGGAAAGGAATGGAAAAATAATCCCAGCACTCTGGGCTGCTGAGGCAGGAGGATTGTAAATTTGAGCCCCAGCCTGGGTAATTTAGTGACTTAGCAAGCTCCTGTCTCAAAATAAAAAAGTAAATAAATAAAAATGACTGGTGGTGTAGTGCAGTGCAAAGGCCCTGTGTTCAGTCCCCCATACTGAAAAAGAAAGAGAGAAGGGAAGAGAGAAGGAAGGAAGGAAGGAAGGAAGGAAGGAAGGAAAGAAAGAAAGAAAGAAAGAAGGAAGGAAGGAAGGAAGGAAAGAAAGAAAGAAAGAAAGAAAGAAAGAAAGAAAGAAAGAAAGAAAGAAAAAGATTTTTAAACATACAGCACTTTGTCCCTTGGCTTGACTGCAGGATCAGTTTCCTACAGACTTTGTTGGGGACAGAGACTGATGCAAGGAGCAGAAGTTGTGACCCTCTGCAGCCTCAGGGGGAGCCAGAAGAGGAATTCATGGTCTGTGCTCCACAGCATGGCTGATAAAAAACACTGTCACCAGTGACAATCCCTGGCAAGCAAATGCCCCCTCCACAGTCATCTAAAGCCCAGGTAACTGAGCTGGACCAGAGCAGTCTGATTGCTACTTCTGCCCACCAAAGAAGGGCTCTGGGTGGAAAGGGCACACTCTGTAGCAGCAGTGCCCAGCCTTGGCTCCAGCCAGAGTCCACAACTTCACAGAAGAGAGTATGTGGTGGGCTCTGGGGAAATTAAAATATTGAGAAAGACTAGGAAATATCAGCCAACCATTTCAATTTACATATGAGAAAACTGAGGCAGAGAGAGTGGTAACAATGTACTAAGGCTCATTTAATGAGACAGCAGCAAATTTAGGACTTCAATTCAGAATTTTTGATACCCTGGTGCAGCGGTGCATACCTATAACCTCAGTTACTCAAGAGGCTGAGGCAGGAGGATCATAAGTTTGAACTCAGCCTGGACAACTCAGCAAGACCTTGTCTCAAAAGCATAAAAATGAGAAGGAATGGGGATGAAGTTCAGTGGTATAACATTTGCCTACTATGCATAAGGCCCTGGGCTCAATCCCCAGTAATGTGAAAAAAACTTTCTTGATTTCTAAAGCCTGTGACTCTATCTCCACTCTAGGGGGACAAAAGATCCCAGTGAGTGTAACAGTCCTAGAGTCAAACTCTGTATTTGAATCTTAGCTCTATCACTGTTGGCTATATAACCTTGGGCAAGTTACTTTACCTCTCTTGGTTTCAGACTTCTCACCGTAAAATGGTGATAATGACCAAAATAATATCCACCTCATAGAGTTGTGGTTGTAAATTAAATAAGGGAATGCCAGCAAAAGTGTTGATATCAGTGAAAATGGTGGAGTTTGACTTTTGAAAATTCTCATCCATAGAAGCAATTAGAAAACTGACAACAATGGTCAAATCAACTTTTCAGACACTTGAGGTTAATCAAAGGGTTGTGACACTTGAGGGGGCATTTATGCAAGAAAGAAAACAAAGTCTTAGTTAAAATGATGACCTTTGTGGCATTCTCACTTGCCCTATTCATGTCTTCCTCTTTTCAACTCTGTGGCACTTTTGGAAATCAGCAGCCCAAATTCATGGTGAAAATAGCCTGGCAGCCACTAGAGGGCATAGAAAAGAACTGAAAATCTTTCAAAGCCACACATTCTGAGAATTATCCTTATTTGGACTGTCTGATGGTGGCTAGGAAGACCACACTTGCAAAGCTGTCCATTTTATCTGACTCAGAGCTCACCCACAACAAAAAGCCTTTTTCTCCCCCTTTCTTTTTACTGGGGGAAATTTGTCAAAAACATTTAGAGGCTATAGTTTAACTTTGGGACTGCTTTGGTAGACAGATGATATTTGGAGAAAACAATAGGCTAACCAAAAAGCTTATTAATCCTAGCTTATTTCTGGCACAACAGCAAATTAGAGTAGGCGGAAAGAGAATTGGCAAACTTGAAGTAGGTCAATTGAGATAATTAGTCCGGAGAACAGAAAAAGTGAAAAAAAATGAATAAAACCTCAAAGACCTATGAAATACCATTTCCTGGAAAGGAGAAAGTCAAAATATTTGAAGAAGTAATTTATTTAAAATCTTAATATACACATCCAAGCAACTTAACAAACTCTAAGTAGTATAAACGCAGAAATCCACATATGGACACATCATAATCAAGCTGCTGAAAGTCAAAGACAAGGAAAGAATCTTGAAGACAGCAAGAAAGAAATGACTCATCTGGTACAAAAGATGAGTCAATAAGATTAACAGCTGATTTTTCATTAGAAACTGTGGAGGCCAGAAGGCAGTGGGATGACATATTCAAAGTACTGAAAGAAAGACTATCAAGAAAGAACTCTACATACAGATGAACTATCCTTAAAAATGAGTGAGAAATTAAGGCTTTCCCAGATATATAAATATGGAGATTTGTTGTTGGCAAACTTGCCCTTTAAGAAATACTAAACAGAATTCCTCAAGGCTGAAGTGAGTGAACATCAGATGTGACTCAAACCTACATGAAGAAATAAAGAACTGCAATAAAGATATACATAATAAATACATGTAGTATAAATATATTTTTGTTTATAGGCCTTTTTTCTCTTATTTGACTTAAATGACCATCTAAATAAGTAATTAGATGGCGCATGCTGAAACTCCAGCTACTCAGGAGGCTGAGGCAGAAGGATTGCTGGTTCAAAGCCAACATGGATAATTAGTGAAACTCTGTCTAAAACAAAAACAAAACAAGTAAAATAAAATAAGCTGGAGATGTAGCTCAGTGTAGATCCTCCCTGGGTTCACTCCCCAATACTTTAAAAAAACCCCCATAATTATAAATGTGTGTTTATGGTCATAAATCTGTAAAAATACATTTTGTGTGACAAAAACAACACAAAAGAAATAAAGGCACACAGATTGAAAATGAAGATGTAAAAGTATTTCTATTTACAGAAAACATGCTAGTGATCTTGTAGATAATCCTAAGTATTACATCCACACATACACATATGCACATGCACACACATGCACGTGCACTCACATACACACACACACACACACACACACACGCGCACACACAGTGAATAAAAGAGTTCACCAAGATTGCAGGATACAAGACCAACATGAAAAATTCAATTACACCTCTGAACACTGAAAATGAAATAAAGAACCAATTCTATTTATAATAATATAAAAAAGAATAAAATGCTTAGGAATAAATTGAGCAAAATGAGTCCAAGATTTGCATACTGAAAATGAGAAGACATTGCAAGAAATTAAAGATCTAAATAAATGGGAAGATATCTGTATTTTTGGACTGGAAGGTGTAATATCGGGAATATTCCCAAAATTGATCTATGAATTTAAAAAGCAATTCCTATCAAAATTTCAGCTGACAATTTTGCAGATACAAATAAGCTGATCCTAAAATTCAAGTGGAAATACAAGGGACCCAGAATAGTCAAAATAATCTTAAAAATAAAGACAATTTTAAAGGACTCATAAGACCTTTTTTCAGAGTTTACTGCAAAGTTACAGTAATCAAGACTGTGTGGTACTGACCTAAGAATAGATATATAAATCACTGGAATAGAATTTAGAATACAGAAATAAATCTGTACATTTATGGGCAATCAATTTTTGACAAGATAATTCAGTGGAGAAAAAATAAGCTGTTCAAAAATGGTACTGGGAAAACAGTGTGCAAAAGATTGAAGCAGATGCCTATTTTAATCTATATATCATATATGTATACATATATTAGTCATACATATTAACCAAAATAGATCAAAGTCTTAAATCTAAGATCTAATGCTATAAATCTCTTAGAATAAAACTTAGGAGCAAGTATTTATTACCTGATGTCTTAGATATGACATGTAAAGCACAAGTAACTGAAGAAAAACTTAAAACTTTTTTAAAAGTCAAAATATATTACCAAAAAATAAAAATACAACACAAAGAAATGGAAAAAGTATTTCAAATCATATAACGGATAAAATTCTAGTACCTAGAATATATACAGAATACTTACAACTCAACAATAAAAGAGTAACACAATTGAAAAATAGGCAAAGGATTTGAGTAAACATTTCTCCAAAGAAGACGTACAAATGGCCAATATGTTCATGAAAAGATGCTCAACATCATTAGTTCTTATGGAAATTCAAATCAAAACCGCAGTAAGAAACCTCTTTCTATCCACTAGGATGGATATAATAAAAAAGAGACAATGAAAAATGTTGGTGAGAATGTGGTCAAGTGGGAACTCTTGTATGTTGCTAGTGGAAATGTAAAATGATACAGCCCCTTTGGAAAATGATTTGGCAGTTCCTCAAAAAATTAAGTAGAGTTACCATATAACCCATAATTTTAATCCTAAATATATACTCAAGAAAATAGAAAACATATATTCATACAAAAACATGTATATAAGTGTTATTGCTAGATTTACTCATAATAACCAAAAAGTGGAAGCAACACAAATGTCCATCAATGATAAATGGATAAACAAAATGGGCTATATCCATACAATAGAATATTACTCAGGGATCAAAAGAATGAAATGCTGATATGTGTTACAGCATGGATGGGCTTTGAAAGCATGCTAAATTAAAGAAGCCAGACTGAAAAGCCACATATTATATTCATATAAAAGATCAAGTATAGTTAGAGCCCTAGAAAATGAAAAGGTAAGCTACAAAGTGAGAGAACACATTTGCTATATGAGTAACCAACAAAAGATCTATTAACCAGAACGTAGGAAAAAGCATCTCTAGTCACTAAGAAACAGCCAAAGAAACACTTTAGAAAGGGACAATCCACAGATATGCATAGACAGGAGAGAACATCTAAATATCCAATAAGGACAAGAAATTGCACAGTCTCACAAGTTATGAGGGAAATAAAAAGTAATGAGTTATCTTTTCACACTCACCAGAATGGCCAAAAGTCTGACAGTGCAGATAAGAATAGAGAGCAACTGAAACTCTCATGTGATTTACATTGGAAGATCAAATGGAACAAAATAGAATATGCAGAAACAACTCCAAACACACTCAGATACCTTATCTTCGACAAAGGGGCCAAACACCTTCACTGGAAGAAAGATAGACTCTTTAGTAAATGGTACTGGAAAAACTGGCTTTCCACATGCCAAAGATTAAAACTAGACCCGTGTCTCTCATCATTTACTAAACTAAAATCAAAATGCATCAAAATCTAAATATTAAAACAGAAACACTAATTCTGCTGGAAGAGGGAATAGGTGGAACTCTTGAAGACATAGGTATAGGCAGAGATTTTATGAACAAAACCATGATCACATGGAAAATATTACAAAGAATCAACAACCAGGATCTCATCTTACTAAAAAGCTTTTGTACAGCAAAAGAAATCACCAACAGAGTAAAACAATAACCCCCATTGTGGGAAAAAATTTTAGCCAGCTATTCCTCAGACAAAAGACTGATATCTAGAACAGATAAAAAACTGAAAAAAAAATCAAACCCTCCAAATTTAAAGATTCAATCAAAAAATTGGCATCTCAGATGAATACATGCTTCTTAGATGAAGAAGTAAAAATAGCAAATAAATATATGAAAAAATGTTCAACGTCATTGGTCATTTGAGAGATGCACATTAAAACAACCCTAACAGGGCTGGGGATTTAGCTCAGTGGTTCTGCCACCTGCCTCACAAGCACAAGGTCCCAAGTTCGATCCCTGGTACCACGAATCAATCAATCAATCAATCAATCAACCCTAAGATTCCATCTCACTCCAGAAAGAATAGCTATTATCAAGAAATCAACCAACAACAAATGCTGGCAGGGCTCTAGGGGAAAAAAGGACCTTTCTCCACTGTTGGTGGGAGTGTAGACTGGTGCAACAACTGTAGAAATCAGTGTCGAGATTCCTTAAAAAACTAAGACTAGAGATTCCATTTGACCCAACTATCTCCTTTCTCAATATCTTCCCAAAAGAATGAAAAGCATTATACCACAATGATATATGCACACCCATGTTCATAGCAGCACAGTTTGTAATAGCTAAATCATAGAAACAACCCAAATGCCCATCAACTGATGAATGAATAAAGAAGATGTGGTTTTTTTTATTCAATGGAAAACTGTTCAGCCATAAAGAAGGATAAACTTGAGACATTTATAGCTAAATGGATGTACTTTGAGACCATTCTCTTAAGTGAAATAAATTGGACACATATGTGTAAATATCACATTGTTTCTCTGGTGTGAGAAACTGAAAGGGAAAATAAGTAGCAAAATGTATAATAGATATTGTGAAATAGGAAGAAAATGTTCAAATGGGAAGGGGCACAAGGGAGGAGGGAGAGGGAAAGTTAGGAAGGGAAAAGAAAAAAATGAGAAAAGAAAGATAAAATGGAAACATAGCTCTTGTAAATCATGTAAGCAATTTTCATTTTGTATTAACAAAAGGTAATAAATCATTTTGCATTTTAAAAATAATTTTAAAATGCAAAATAAGCAATAACAATGAGAAATGTTCTAAGCACAGTTAAAACGACGTATAACTTCTTGATTTATCCTAGGAGAAGAATAAAATTAATAATAATGTTTGGCTTTGTGAAAAAAATTGGCAGATCAACTTTGGAAACTTGATAGTGTCTACCAAGGTTAAACACATGCACACGGATGGCCTAGCAATTCTACTTCCAGAATTATACCCAACATGAATGAGTTCCTATGTGCACCAGAAGATACATGCAGTACTAAGTGTACATAGAATTGTTATATGCACTAGTCTCAAACTGGGAACAAGTCCAGAACCCATTGCCAGTGGAATGAATAAACTACAGTATATTCATATGATAGAAAACCAAAGATCCACACAAATAAATGAGATTCTGCTTCATCCAGTGACACAGATGGATTTCACAATCATAACTTTAAGTGAAATAGGACACGCATAAATATGTCCTGCAGAACTCTGTGTACTTAAAGTACCAACACAGGGAAAGATAATCCATGGTGGTAGAAGTCATGGCAGAGGTTGCTGTTTGAAGGAGGAAGGGGTAGTGGCTTGGAGGAAACCTGAGGGGTGACAGGGACATAGTGCATTCACTCTGTGACAGCAAGCTGTACAGATAAGATGTGTATATTTTTCTGGATATACATTAGGCTTGAATAAAATGGTTTATTTTTGAAAATGGGGTATGATGACATACCTAGTATTGGGAGGATTAAGTGAAAGTAGTAGTAGTTAAGATCATTGGGGTCTGCTTAAGTGCCAGACACTGAATAAATGCTCCATAGAAGTGTAACAAAGGTGAACATCTTGAAGTATCTCTATGAGATTTTCTTTTCTTCTGTCTTTGTCCAAGACTTTACTCCCAGAGAGCCAGAAGCCTCTATTTCCTTTCAGTGAGGATGAGGAGCAGGAGCTCAAGAGAAAAAAAGCTTATGTTTAACTTCAGATTCTCAAAATAGAAATTTAAGTCTTCCATAAGCCCAAATTGTTTAGAAAGAAACCAATTTTCTCAACTTTTTAGGGTCCCATTAATATATGAAGGGCCTGGCTAGGTGAGTAGGAAGCTAGATCATGACTATAAAAGTAGAAAAAAAATCTGGAGGCTGTCCCATCTGCCCAGGAGGGAATAGCAGGGCAGAGGGAAAGAAAGCAAAGCAGAAGAAGTAGAAGAAGCAAGATCCCCAGGATCTTGCTACACACATACGGACACACACACCAATAAACAGCAAGGCAGGCACAGTGACCAGACAGAGGCGTAGAGATCAGTTAGGGGAAGTAAAGACGGTATTGTCTGTGTGAATCCCAACCCTATACAAACACTCTCATCTTGTTCTCGTCACAAGTGCATTCATTACCTTCTCTTCACAAGCTCATTACTTACTGTCACTCCCATCTCTCACATGTGGACACTGAAGGTTGGAGAGTGATGTACTTGCTGGGGGTCATTGTCTGATTAGCACATTGCTCTACTATGTGATGCTGCACTAATCATAAATGACTTCAATGTAGCACCTACTATGTTAGGAAATATTATTGTTATTGTCTTCTCAGTCCTTGCTCCCACATAAACTATCAAGGACATTATAATTAGAAATCAGAAGACTTGATTTCTGAAAGACTTAATTCTCCTATCAGCAAACAAGAAGGCTTTGAGTGACAGTGACAAAAGCTAATGCTTGCATAGTTTCCTTACTGGCCACTTGGTTCTCTCTTGCCCATAGTCCTGTCTGCTTCTTGAAGGGAGCCCTTGCAGATGACAGAGGGGTCAGCACCTTAGCTTTCTGTTACTATTCTGAAATACCTGGGGCAATTAACTTACAAAGAAATAAATTTTATTTTAACTCATGGCTCTGGAGGTTCCAGTCTAAGGCTGGTATCTCCATTGCTTTGGGCCTCTAGTCAGGTCAGCCTATCATGATACAAAGTGTACAGCAGAGCAAACCAAGTATGCTATGATCCAGGAAGAAGAGAGAAGAGGAAGAGTCCAAGGTCTCATAATCCCCTTCAAGAGTGCACCCCAATGACCTAAGACTCTCCCACGAGGCTCCACCGTCTGAAGGTTCCACCACCTCCCAAGAGCACCACCCTGGGGAGTAAGCCTTCAACACCAGGACATTTGGAGGACAAACCATAGCAGTACCATTCTGTCTTGTACATAAAGAACCTGAGTGATTTGAGCTGTTTGCCACAGGTTACTTAGCAAATTAGTAAGATCTGTGACATAGCAAGTTACTGCTTCTTGTCGTCCCCATCTGTAAAATGGAGACAAGAGCACTTAGGCTGGACAATTTCTAAACTCTTCCTCCAAATGGGTTTGAAGTTTCTGGAGTGCAAGAGAAAAAAGAAAAGCAGAAAGGAAGAAAGGAGAAAGAGAGACAAGTGTTAAAGGGGCAGTTCAGTTTTCAGCTTTTATTTTTTTAGGCCGTAATGAGAAAAGATTTAAACCAGATGTTGTCCTAGTGACTTGCAGTAGCCAATAGTGGAACTGAGATGTTATAATACCATATTAGCATGAAGCAATATATCTATCAACAGCCCTGGTCAGAGCAAAGCCATTGGCATTTGCAGGAACTGTATCCCCCATTTGGTTTTGGCATTTGAGAGGACCTCAGGGCCTGAGCTTCCAACTCTTCCAGGAAAAGCCTGTTCTAGAGCATCCAATCCCCAACTTCCACTCCTACCTCACTCATAGGGCACAGCAGGGACCCAAACCACTTTCTTTGTGACATATTTGAGGCAGGCTAGGCAGGCAGGAAGAGAAGCAGCCCAGAAGAGCCAGGCACAGTGGGGGCCAATGGAGCATGGCCCAAACAGCCCAGAGGGTCAACCGGCCACATGGTTATTACTTTTTAATTAAAAAGGCATCTATTCCCCTCATTACAAAAGCCACCTCTGTTTATTTTAGCAAAATTAGAAAGGATAGACCAGGAACAAGAAAAAATTAAAAATGACTCATGACCCAGAGAGAACTATTGCTATTGCCTAAATATGTTTGGAGGTCATGAACTAAATGCCTTCAGGGCCAGGCAGTTAATGCAAATGTGAATTGGGTCTTATTAAAATTTATCTATCTATCTATCTATCTATCTATCTATCTACATAGGATGACTTAATTTATATAAAATTATAAGTGTGAGAATTCTGATATTAAAAAATCTCGAGTATCATCTGAATCTGTAAGTAATAGATTAAGTAGTCAGCATAATAGCCTTCAAAAGTCAAAGAGATTTTAAATACTGATTTAGACTCTAAGGGCTACCACTTTGAAATCTCTACTAGGTCTTGTGTGTGTGTGTGTGTGTGTGTTTGTGTGCATGCACATATATATGTTTGTATTTACATATGTATATACAAATATACATACACACATATAACAGATAAACACACGTATAGAAGTATGAATGGAATTTTCTGTATATACTCAATATAATATAAATATAATAAATAAAAATAGAGGCATTTGTGTTGAAGAAAAATTGAAGGCCCATACTTCCACCCTTTCTCCCATCTTCTCACCATAAAAACATCCCCTAAATCACCCTGCTCAACACAGGAATCTTGTTTGAAAATTAGTTATCTATTCTAGAAGTTTTCAGACTCCAGTGTTTTTTTTATGTGCCAGTAAATTCCACTTTCCAAAAATTAAGGAGAACTGGTTGCAGACTTTCTTTTCCTCAGGTGTAGCAGGTATAATGAGTCGGTCTCTCCACAGCTGTTTCCCATTACTTTAGTCCTTTCTTTTAATTTAAGAGGGCTATATACCTTGTCTTGGGCAATTAATCATCCTCAGGAAACCCAATGCAATCCCATTCTTTTTGCCAGATTCTTGATTTCCTGGGCTCCCTTGCAGCTAAGTGTGGCCTTGAGAACTCATGTAGCCAATGGGGTCATAGGAAAAAATCTGTTGAAATCTTCTGGTAAAGTTTTTGCTTCCCTGTAAAAGAGAAAATGTAATTGGCACCATCTCTTCCTCCCTCTTCCTATCTTGAATGTGAGTACTATACCAAGAGCAGTGCCAGCCATCTTGGAATCATGAAAGAGAGGCCGAAAGAATTACAGTGACCCCCAGGAACCCAGCATTGGTGAATAGTGACACTTCCTTAGCAGTCTCTGTCTCCAAACTTCTGTTATGTGAAAAAAGTGCTTCTATTTCTTAATGTCACTGTTAGATTTTTTTTATTTGGCTCTTGGAAAGAAGAAAAAATTAACATCCATTGTCATAATTAAGCCAAAGGAGTAGAGAAGAGATAATGTTACAGAAAAAACAAAGTTTTATAAACATCTTACTCTTGTCTTTGTTTTTCTGATTTTGCCATAAACTAGCAAAAACTTTTTCAGAAAGCAGCCTAAACCCATGGACGAAAGTGTCTGGAACTCATAGATCTTTAACAGAATAGCAAATAAACTAAAATATCCCCATTGTTAGACTGTTAGTCGTTACACAGCACAGAGTCCTGCTGTGAAGATTCAGGTTGTTCCAATTATTTACTTATCAACAGAGTTGCTAGGCACATCCCCAAAACTAAGCCTTTGCCTCATCTTTCTTGATTTTCTTTGACTAAATTTCTAGAAGTGGAATTTCTATGTTGAAAATGTATGTTTTAGGCTTTTTTCATCTTGCCATCTGCCTTCCAGAAAGAAAATATCAACTAACACTATTGTCATCTCCTCACAGATGTGTGTGCAACTTAGATTGGTAAGATGAGTTGCCCAAGATCCTGCCTAGACTTCAGTTTGGGTGCATGCAGTTTGAGCTGACTGGCTTCTGTCTACTAAAATCAGAAGTCCTGCTCCGTACACAGATGCCACCCTCCAGCTCTCCAATATCAAAGCCAGTGATATATTTACAAGTGGTTATTCATAATCCTAAAATCATTTCTGCCTCCTCTTCTCCCAGAGCTAACAGTTGAAATTCTACTTAGCGTCAGCAGCAGGGCTATGTCATCAGGGCCTACTGACAACCTCAGCTTCATTGCTATTTTCATCTCTTTTCTGTTGCTATAACTGAGAGCCACAGACTGGCACAGAAAGAGTGAGGTTAGAGGGCCATATCTGATGAAAGCCTTCTTTCTGGTGGGTACTCTCTGAAGTGCCTACAATGGCATGGGTCATCATAAGGCAAGATTGTGCACACAAAACACAGAGCCAAATTGATTTTTATAACAGATCCACTTTTTTTTTTTAGTTCTTTTATTGGTACATTTTAGGTATACAATTTGTTTACATTTATCATTGGGTGTTTGTACCTGTACATGATATATCTTGGTTCTTATTTTTTTTCGCCATTACCTGTGCACCCTTCACCCCCTCCGCCCTTCCCTATTTACATAGATTTCATTTCCATATTTTTTTCTTTTCTCATAGTTTTTCCTTTCCCCTTCCCCTCCCTTCACTCCTTCATCTTTGGACTTTTTTTCCTATTTCAAATTATCAATTATTCATTTTAATCATTTTAACCCTTGTTTACACCATCAGTTTCTCACACTAGAGAAACTATTTGGTATTTACCCATGTGTGTCCTATTTATTTCACTTAATAGTATGGCTTCTATATGTATCCATTTAGCTATAAATGACTCTAGTTTTTCTTTCTTTATGGCTGAGTAGTACTCCATTTTATAAAAAAACCACTTTTTCTTTATCCAGTTTCCAGTTGATGGGCACTTGGGCTGTTTCCATGCTTTAGCTATTACAAACTGTGCCACTATGAACATGGGCGCACATATATCACTGTGGTATGATTCTTTTAATTCTTTTGGGAAGATCCCCAGCAGGGGAATAGCTGGGTCAAATGGGACCTGTAGTCCTAGTTCTTCGAGGTATCTCCATACTGACTTTCACAGTGGTTGCACCAGTCTGCACTCCCACCAACAATGGAGAAGGGCTCCTTTCTCCCCACAACCCTGCCAGCATTTGTTATTTGTTGATTTCTTGATAGCAGCCATTCTTTCTGGGGTGAGGTGGAATTTCAGTGTTGTTTTCATCTTCATCACTCGAATGACAAGTGATGTTGAACATTTTTTCATATATTTGTTTGCTGCTTTTACTTCCTTGTCTGAGAAATGTCTGTTCATTTCAGATGCCCATTTTTGAATTGGGAACAGACCCACTTTTAAGAGAACCCATTAATCCATTAATGAATTAATCTAATCAAGAGGACAGAGCCCTTATAACCTAGTCACCTCTCAAAGGTCCCAACTATCAGCATAGACAAAAAATTTCTGAACAGAACCCTAATTACACAAGAAATAACATCAAGAATCAACAAATGCAAGTGTATCAAATTAAAAAGCTTCCACCCAGCAAAGGAAACAACCAACAGAGTGAAGAGACAACCTACAGAATGAGAAAAAAATTTTGCCAACTATTCCTCAAACAGAGGACTATTATCTAGGATATATAAAGAAGTCAAAAAAGTAGCCCCCCTCCCACAAAAAAGACCCAGTCAAAAAGTGGGCAACTGACAGGAATAGATGCTTTTCAAAGAAGTAGTACAAATGACCAATAAATATGTGAGAAAATATTCAACATCACTAACCGTTGGAAAAATGCAAATTAAGACAGTACTGAAATTCCATCTTATTCCAAAAAGAATGGCTGTCATCAAGAAATCAAACAATTACAAACGCTAGTGAGGCTGAAGGGAAAAGGAACCCTTCTACATCGTTGGTAGGAATGTAAACAAGTACAACCACTATGGAAATCAGTATGGAGATTCCTCACAAACTAAAAATAAAAATTCCATTTGACTCAGCTATTCCCTTTATAGATATTTTCCCCAAAGAGTCAAAGACATCATATTACAGTGATACATACATATCCATGTTTATACCAGCACAATTCATAAGAGCTAAGTCTTGGAAATGGCCTATAACATCTATCAACAGATGAATGGATAGAGAAAATGTATAAAGACAGTTTATGCACAATGGAGTATGACTCTGTCATAAAAAGAATAAATTTGAGGGCTGGGGATTTAGCTCAGTGGTTCTGATGCTTGCCTCACAAGTGCAAGGTCCCGAGTTCGAGCCCTGGTATCAAAAAAAAAAAAGAATAAACTTGAGTCATCTATGGGGAAATAAATGAAATAAATCAGACACACAAGTTTAAATATCATGATTTCTCTTACACGGGAAACTCAAAATACAAATAAGGAGCTAAATAAAAGGTAGCTAATAGGAATTAGGGAGATCAATCTTTTGCAAATGGGAAGGGGACCAAGAAATGGAGAGAGGGGAAGGGAGGGAGCAAGGAGGCAGAGGAAGAGAGTGAAGAAAGAATTGAGATGTGTTACGTACATGTACCATCTTCCCATGAAGAATATAATCACTGCACATTGCAAACATGTACTAATAAAAAATAAGA
Organism: Heterocephalus glaber; assembly: GCF_000247695.1. The sequence goes on along the minus strand of NW_004624741.1, from coordinate 2,381,213 downwards.
ATTGGGAAAAAAATGAAAGGTCCTGTGCAGCTCCATCTCTTAATACTTTCTTTTTTTTTTTTGGTACCAGGGATCGAACTCGGGTCCTTGTGCTTTCGCAGCAGGTGGCAAAACCACTGAGCTAAATCCCTGGCCCTCTTAATACTTTCTAATGAGGATGAAATTTCAATGTGAATTTTGGTGGGGACATTCAAACCATAGCAATTGCCCATTCTCACTGGCATATCCAGTTATATGGAGCCATTTACTGTTCTAACAGCACAACAGGGACTGTTATATTGTTCCCATCACTGAGAAGGCCATCCCTCTTTTCCTAGCTATGCCCATCTTTCAAAACTCAGCTCAGGGCCAGAGATTTAGCTCAGTGGCACTGTGCCTGCTTCGAAAGTACAAGGTCCTGAGGCCCTGAGTTTGATCCCCGGTACTGGAAAAAAAACAAACAAACTCAGCTCAAACATCATCCTTACCAGGCAGGCCCCTTGACTTCCCCAAGCTGGACAAGGGCCTGTGCTTGGAACCTACAACCCTATATAATGCTTCCCTCTATAATGCTAAGGTCACACTCAGTCTACCTTTCTCATTCTTCCACAGACAGTCAGTTTCTACAGAAAGAGAACCAGAGAGGGAGAACTTTGCTTGAGAAGAGCCCTGTCCTCTCTGCTCTCCACACGGGTAAACTCTAACTCAAGCTCTTGCTCAAATACCATACCTCAAATAGCTCCATACTTCCCAACACACTCTATAAATTCTCTCTAACGGTCTGAGCACTCCCATTGACTCCTTTGGAACATGGCTTATGCAACCTGATCTCTGAGGAGCAATTTCCAGAAGGACTTGGGCTCAGTACCTCAAGGCTTATAATTGTGCCTAGGCACATCTTTCATCCTTGGGTCTGATCAGAGGAAGGAATCTGAAAGGTAATTTTCAACCAACCATTCTAGCTCTTACAGTGGGTGTCTAATAATCACAGCCTCAAATGGTTGATTCAGACTGAAGATGCTCGATAAATTATTTTCCCAGAAGTTTTAGGAGGGAGTAGGGGATGAACTCTAAAGGGTTCATTTATGAATTGTGACTACATCTTACTCAACATCCATTCTCCTTTCTTCTGGAAAAAGTCCTGAGTTTCTTGTGAGGATCCATCTCTTCGCTTCCTTCTGTCTAATAGAGCAAGTGTAGAGTACTAGACCTAAGCCAATCAGTTAGATATTTCCTGAACACCATGATTAATTCAGGTCTATAGGTATGGGGAAAAAAAAATTGCTGGGGAAAAAAAAATACCAGACATCTGCACCTTAGAGAATTTTATTTTGTCTCACAGTTTCAGTGGATTCAGTCTATGATCAGCTGGCTCCAATGTAAAAATAGCATAGGAGAACAAGCATGGCAGAGGAAAGCTGTTCACCACATGGCAACCAGAAAACAGAAAGAGGAATGAGGATCCAGGGACAAGAATATACCCTTCCAAGTCATGCCCTTCTAACCAGGCCCTATCTCCCAATGTTAGATTTTTTGGGGATTTTTAAAATCTAAATATAACAGTTATTCCTGGACCACCACGATTGGTTCAGGTCTGTAGACATTTGAACTGAGAACCAATGGAGTACATATCAAAATTCCTGTGGAGATTGCTGGAAGATTGTTACCACTTTGTATAACTTTGGAATCCAGTAGCTATAGCTACCTGGGTTGCCAGGAAATGAGTCCATACAGAGGCTGTTGCCTCTGAAGATCTGCTCTAATTTTTAACCATATATTCCAGGAGCCTTGGACTGTTGCCCAAGGGGTCCCTGCCTCTTTGTACTCATTTCAATCACTCCTCTGGCCAGAGTCTCCCCACAAGGAATAAATACCAGGAGATGAGACAGTTAGAATCCACCATATGTAAGATGCAGAGCATTTTGGCTCACAGATGTGTTTGTTTGATCTTGTACCATGTTTTAAAGCAATATTTTAAAATTGGGAGATTTCACACCATTATTCCATATTTTCAAATGCACTGGTAGGATGAAAGTAAACAAAATCTGCCATCTTTGCATGGGGCATGACTCTTCCAGTTTGCCACAGTCCCCAGCTTTCCTTACTATATCCTTGGTGAGGAAAATGAATTTAAGTGATCATTAACAATATTTCCCTCCAGCTTTATCTGCATCAAAAGAAAGAGAAAAATAGACACAGTAAGAGGGCTCCCATTTTGAGAATAATCAGGGAACCCCATTTTTTTCAGGTACCAGGAATCAAACTCAGGACCTTGTGCTTGCCAGGCAGGTGTGGTGCCACTGAGTTATATCCCTGGCCCTGGAACCCCATTTTTATTACGAGGAAAATATAATTCTGTAATTTAATATTTATATAAAGTAGGCATATTTTAAACAACTATAACCACAGCTTTTAAATATTACTGCCGAGCCTGTGGAGTATAACCATCTTGGCTTGGCATTGAAATTCTTTTGGAATCTTTCCTACCTTAAAGACAATATGGCACAGAGATCAAAAGTTCAGATGCTGGCATCAGAGCACATTGTTTTAAATATTAGCTCTACCAAGTACCAGTTGTGCCCTCAACATTCCCATCTCAAAAATGGAGATAACAGTAGCCATCACATAGGGATGTGTGACCCCTAGCCCTGTTTCCAGCCCCGTCAGCACTTCAGCCACCTGAACACTTCAAACCATTGTAGACCTCTTTGTCTTTGTATATTCTACTCCCTCTGACTGCAAACCACATGTTCTGTTTTTTAACAGCAGGGTTTAGTTCACAGTGGCCCACTAAGGTTGTCCTCAATTCCATTCACCAAAATATCTGCTTCTCCTGGGCAAAATATGGGATAGTGCTCTTTGGTGCCCTTGTGATTGGGTTGGGACTATGTGACAAGATCTGGTCCATGAATTGTGGATACAAACAACATGTCTTTTCCAGGAAGAAGCATTTAATATCAGAATTCTCCAGAATTCTTTCTTCCCTCTGCCTAGCAAATGGGATCTGGAGTGAGGAGGATGATGATGTGAGCAGAGACACAGTTCAGCCATGTTAGATGTATTGAGCAAGAAAAATCCACTTTAGTAGTTTAAAACAGCCTATGGCATTTCCTGCTTCTCTTCTTTCTGTCATCTTCCCAAACATTGCAACCTCTATTGATACATTGTTCTCTTCTGTTCTGTATTAAATAACTGGCTTATGTTTATCTTGGTACTCATGGGGCCTATTCTCTCCTCAGAGTGCTCACCCAGTATCTTCCCCCTCCTGGTATCTTTTGTAAAGATCACCCATTGCTCTTCCCCAGATGAATATTGGTCTCAGTTTATTGTCCACTTCTTGGCACTGTATTCCCAACAGTGGCAGTATTTATTTACTGGCTCATTATCTGCTTCTTCTTCTAAACAATAAGTTTATCACCGTCAAGCCTAGCTTACTGCTGGCATAGAGATATTGATAAATCCATTATTGGATGAATGAATCATCGATGAAAATTGTACAGTCAGTGCTTAGCATGATGCCTGAAACATAATGCATAAGCTTGAATGAATGAATGAGTGAATGAATAAATGGCTTCTGGCATAACTCTACAGCTCACCCACCCTTGATCACATTTGCAAGCATCCTCCCTCAGTCCATAGCTCAATTTGAAAAGCGGCAGAAGGCCCAGGGTAAGGGGCTTTGACTTCTGCCTTTTAATTTTTTTTCCCTTTCTGCAAAATCTCCTGTGACTGTTTAAAGCCAGGAAGCAAAATCAAAGGCCCTGGATTCAAAGGATGCTAATTACCTTTCAAAGAGTTCCCCTTGGCTTTAGCCACACAATTCCCGATTCCCGTCAGAGGCTGTGGGAGTTTGCGGTTCCTGTGCTGGGCTTTGAAACTAGGAGGGATTAATGGGGCTTGATTAAACCACAAATGTCAGGAAATGCAGGGGGCAGCTAGGAATACTAGCCACCTCAATCCTGGAGTGGGGGATGGTGTCACTGACCTCTTCTCCCTGAATGGGCTTAATCTTCTGATAAAGGGACTGAGAAGCAGGGCATCTCCTTCCCTCCATTCTCAAGGGTACTACTTTCAGGCTTGCAATGATGCTGGTGTATGTGGAAATGATTGATGTGCTAATTGGAAAATTTAGCTTTGTCTTTTAAACCTGCCCACTAATTTTCCATGGTCCGACATCTCAGAAAAAATTATTAGAAACCTGTGTCCCAAATTCTCATAATATGTTAATAGGTAGCCTAAGGGCCCTATCATCAAACAATTTTAGGAACTACTAAATTAACAAAGTTTTCTTTACTGCAGGACTTGACTGTCTTTAACATGCTCATGTCGGGGATGGAGCTCATGAGAAACACAGTGCCAGCAGAGCTCCCTTAAGCTTGGTTTGCTCACAAAATTCTTTTCATAAAAATATAAACCCTTCTAAATATTTTAAAGAAAGCTTATGTTTAGCAGATCAGTGAGAAATGAATGTGAAGTATCGATGTACTTCCTACTAAAAGTTGTCATTTTTCCTCTAATGAAGCACATAGATGGCAACATTTAATCAATTTATTAGGTAATATTTCTTATTAGTCGGATTCCCTAAGTTATGTTCACATAACAAACTTAATCAAGCTCATTGGTTTACTACCCTAAATGTTTATTTGTTGCTTATCCTACACCTTGTATTCACCATACATCTGGCCAAATCCTCTTCCTTCTGGGACCCAGCCAATGGGATGGCTTTATTTGGGATATGGTACTCTGGTGCAAGAGGAGGAAAAGCTATGGTGGAAACACATGGCTCTTAAAGCTTCTGCCCAGAAGTGGCCTTTTATCCTGCTCATACATCATTGGCCAAAGTAGGTCACATGGTCAGACCTGCTCTCCAGCAGCATAGGAAGTAGACTCCTCCTACAGAGGGAGAGAGCAGTGGGAACAAAAATTAAAGTTCATTTTATTGTTAAAAGAAAAAACTTTAAACAAATTAAATTTAGCAGATTTTAATTAAGCAAAGAATTCATGAATCAGACAGCACTGGGAATGGAAAGGGACTCAGAGAGCTGGACATCAGTGGTGAGAGCAGTGTGCTTTTATTGGCTGAATGCAGAAGCAAAGTAAAGAAATCATGTGATTGGCTACACTAGGCCTTGGCTTTATTTAGGTTTGGTCTGGTGGAAAGTTCCTACTTAGACATTAGTTGGGAGTTTCTGGTTGGTTAAGTCTCTAATTTTGATTTACTGTTTATTGGGTGTTTACCTGCAGAGGTACTTAAAGCCCTGGAGTCATATCAGCCCAATTAAAAAAAAAATTAGCACCATCATTTTGAAAGCAGCCACTTTGTTTTAAAATACTGCCTAATATGGTTTGTTTACCAGCCCAGAAAGGCACTTCTTTACATTGGGACTTAACAATGACTTTGCATTTGTTACTCATAATTTCATTATTACAGCCTCAGAGAGTGGGTCTTGATATTTTGTAGGATTGAGTACTTTTGTAGGCTTGGTATTTCTACACCTTTATTCTCCAACATGAACTTTAGGATCAAATTTTAAAGTTCAATGAAAACTGCTGTTGGAATTTTGTCAAAAATTGCATTGTATTATAAATTAAACTGAGAGAGAAATTGCTACATTTATTATATTGAGCCTTTTCATTTGTGAATCTGCTATGTCTTACCATATGCCTAGGTCTTCGTTTATGTCCCTCAATACAGATTTATATGTTTCTCCACAGAGGTTTTACATATATTTTATTAGATTTACTCCTGGGATTCAAATTTTGAGGCTAGCGTAAGGGCTGCTTCAGGAACAAGTGATGAAAACAAAATCAAAGTGGCTCTCAAAACTGAAATGCCTGGGCATGGCTGAATCTTGGCATCTCCTTGGTGTCAGGGTAATTCTGCCTTCATTTCTTTACTCAGCTATCTTGTTCTTTGGCTTCCTTTTCAGGCACACACTCTCCATATGACAGTAAAGTTGGTCACCAAAGGCTCCTTCCATAGCAGCCCTAGAGAGAGCCTGAGACCTTCTCTCCTCCAACACCCATGTCAATTACATGTCAATTTTTGGTTAATATGGCTTGTGCTCACCCCACATAGATCTACATGATTGATAACCCCATTAGAATCACTGAGAATCAAAGATATGAGAGAGTTCCCAAGTAAAAGAGGATATGAATGAGAGTGATGTTAGATAGCCAGAATGAATAGCATATGTGCCCTGTATCATGCAGTCCCCACTTCCCCTCACTGACTGGGCAATGGAGTCAGGAGCCTAACTCCATGTTGGTCTTTGCCATTAGTACTTTACATATTGTGACTTCTGGTACTCTTACTTTGCTTATATGGCAAATGCAGAAGCTCAGCTGCACAGGTGGGAATCAGATAGGGAAATGTATAGAAAAGAAGATCTCTGTGATAGCTTCCAATTACTATGGCAAATACCTGAGATAATCAGTTTATAGCAAGAGAAAGTTTATTCTGGCTCACAGTTTTGGAGGTTTCAGTCCATGATTTGTTGACCCCATTGCCCGTAGTGAAGCAGAATGTCATGGTGGCTGCACATGGCAAAGCTGTTCACCTCATGGCTAGGACTCCAAAAAAAGAGAGAGGAGGGCAGGGACCCACTATTCCCTTCAAAGGCATGCCCTCAATTAACAGAATTGTCCTATAAGTCCCCACCTCTTACAGTTTCCACCACTTCCCAATAGCACCAAGCCTTTACAAAAATCTGTAGAATAAAACTCTATAAGAATTTTTTTGCATCATTACTGGGTTTGATTATTGGAGTCATCCCTCATCTTAAGGACCTTGAGTGGCTTTCTACTGCCTGACTCATTAAGTTTATGACTCTTTATGGAGCCTGCAAGTCTCCTCATAATTGGTCGAAACTGGCTGAGCACAGTTCTCCCTAACTCACCTCTTTCATCTACACAGGCTGACCTTTTCTTGTCCTGCCCATTTGTGGTTCAGAGGGGCTGGGGATTTAGTCCAGTGGTGCCACACCTGCCTGGCAAGTGCAAGGTCCTGAGTTCGATCCCTGGTACTGAAGGAAGGAAAAAAAATAGAATTACCACTTGTGCTTCAGAGCCAATCACATGGTTCTATTCATGAACACACCCACTTTTCTATATGTTCTGTGAGACTCAGTTTGTTCATCTCTTAAGTGGGCACAACTACTCCACAGGCTCACTGTGAGTATGAGGTGAAAAGAACAGATGCAAGAAGGCCGGCATCATGCCTGGCACCATGTCCATGCCAGCTCCTCGTCTGTAGATGAGCAAGGCTTGTTTCCCAGAAGTTTTCTCCAGCACAATCCTTTGGGATCACCTCAAGGAAGAAGATACTTATTTCCTACACAGAATAGTTGGGCCCACCTGAAGCACTTAACATCAGACTGCCTAGTGTCTTTTTTTTTAAATTGTATTTTACTGGTACATTTTAGGTCTACAATATAATGACATTCATCATTGGAAATCTGCACCTTTACATAGTCTCTCTTGGTTCTTATTTTTTCCCCTTCCCCTGCCCTCCCTTCAACCCCTCCA
>NW_004624741.1:2357680-2368987 GCF_000247695.1 Heterocephalus glaber | reverse complement strand
ACTGCTTGTAGAAATTTGTTCTTCTGTTGGGTTTCTGGAATCTTAACAATTATATCCCTAAGTGTAGATTTTTTTTTTGATCAAGGCTAGCTGGAGTCCTATATGCCTCCCTTATCTGTATGTCAAGTTCTTTTTCCCTGCTTGGGAAGTTTTCTGTCATTACTTCTGTGAAGAGTTTTTTTATGTTATCTGCATTCTCTCCTGTTTCTTCATTGACTCCAATCAATCTTATGTTATTCTTCTTTGCATCATCTAGCAGCTGCTGGATTGATTTCTCATGGTTCCTTACAATTTTAAAGGAATTTTTCTTTTCCTGGTCATTAATTGCAATCTTATCTTCTATATCTGAAATTCTGTCCTCACATTGGTTCATTCTGCTGTGTAGACTTTCAGTGGAGTTTTTAATCTCCTGGAAATCTGTTTGCATCCGTTTTATGGATTCCATTTGTTTCCTATGTTGAGATTCCATCATAATCCTCAGTTCCTCTCTAGATTTATTAATTATGTCTTGCACTATGAGCACAATCTCTTCTGTTATCTGAGAAATTATTTCTGATTTCATTTTTTCCAGATCCTCTTTTGTTGCTGGTTCCGGGAGTCCAGGTGGTTGAGTCGCAGTGTTCCATCTCGTTTCCCTTTGGGGTTGCTGTAGGTGATCTGGAAGTCTGGTTTTGAGACTTGCTTACCTGTCTTCTTATTTCAACGGGACAAGGGGAGCTGCTGGCACCTGTGCTAATCTCCTCTGCCCTGGGAGTGGTGCTACGGCAGCCCGGAAGCCTCCTAAGCCTCCTCCTCTGAGCTGGGGGTCTTCTGCAAATAATGATAGTTTAATTTCTTCTTTTCCTATCTTAATTCCTTTCATTTCTTTCTCTTTTCTGATTGCTCTGGCTAATGTTTCCAGAACTTTATTGAATAGGAGTGGTGATAGTGGAGATCCTTGTTTTGTTCCGGAGTTTAGAGTGAAAGCTTTCAGTTTTTGACCATTTAGTATGATGTTGGCTGTTGGTTTTTCATAGATGGCTTTTATCAGATTGAGATAAAGACCATCTATTCCTATTTTCTGTAGGCTTTTCAAAAATCATGAATGGGTGTTGGATTTTGTCAAATGCTTTTTCTGCATCTATTGAGGTAATCATGTGATTTTGTCTTTGTCTCTGCTGATATGACATTTATTGATTTGCACATGTTGAACCATCCCTGTATCCCTTGGATGAATCCAGTTGGTCATGGTATATAATCTTTTTGGTTATTTGCTGTGTTTTGTTTGGCAGTATTCTTACTGAGGATTTTTGCATCTATGTTCATTAGGGAGACTGGCCTGTAGTTCTCTTTTTTGGTTGGGTCTTTCTCTGGTTTTGATATCAGGGTAATACTTGCTTCCAGGAATGATTTTGGGAGTATTGCTTTCTTTTCAATTCTACTGAAGAGTTTGAAGAGTAGTAGCATTAAATATTCTCTAAATTTCTTGTAGAGTTCAGCACTGGAACTGTCAGGACCTGGGCTTTTCTTTGTTGGTAATTTTTCAATTACATTTTCAACTTTTTGACTAATGTTAGGTTATTTAGAATTTTTATGTCTTCTTGATTCGGCTTTGGTATTTCACATTTATCTAGGAATCTTTCAATTTCTTCTGTGTTTTCCATCTTATTAGAATACAAGTTCTTGAAGTAGATATTTATGGTCTTCTGGATTTCTACAAGATCCACTGTGATTTTACCCTTTTCATTCTTTTTTTTAATATCCTTTTATTGGTACATTTTAGGTATACAATATAATGACATTCATCATTGGAGATATGCACCTTTACATACTCTACCCTTTTCATTCTTAATTGCATGAATTTGAGTCTTTTCTTTCCTTTTTTGATAAGATTGGCTGAGGGTTTATCAATTTTATTTAATCTTTCAAAGAACCAACTCTTCAATTTATTGATTCTTTGTATTGTTTTATTAGTCTTGGTTGCTTTAATTTTTGCTTGATCTCTATAATTTCTTCCCTTGTATGAGCTTTGGGCTTGACTTGTTCTTCTTTTTCTAGATGTTTGAGGTCAATATTAAGTTGTTCATTTCAGTTTGTTCTGTTTTCCTGATATGAGAATTTACTGCCATAAATTTTCCTCTTAGGACTCCCTTCATTGCCTCCCATAGGTTCTGGCATGTTGCATTGGCATTATCATTTAATTATACATAGTGTTTAATTTCTTCTTTAATTTCATCCATTGGTTGTTCCACAGGGTGTTTTAAATTTTCATGTGTTTACGCAGTTTTTGTGGTTTCTTTTGTTGTTGATTTCCAATTTCATTGCACTGTGGTCAGATAATATGCATAGGATGATTTCAATTCCTTTGCATTTACTTAAGCATGTTCTATAGGCTAGTATGTGGTCTATTTTGGAGAACTTCCCATGTGCAGCTGAGAAGAATGTGTATTCTGATGTTGTGGGGTGGGACACTCAATAGACATCCACTAAATCTATTTGTTCACAGGTTTTGTTCAGTTCTTATATTTCTTTGTTCATGTTTTTGTCTAGTTGATCTATTTGTGACAGTGGAGTACCGGGAACCCCATTACAATTGTGTTAGTGTTTATTTGATTTTTTTCATGTCCATTAATATTTGTTTTAAATAGTCGGGTGCACTGGTATTTGGTGCATATATACTTATAATTGATATATCTTCCTCTTGGATTGTTCCCTTTACAGGGATGCAGTGACCTTCTTTGTCTCTCTTAATCAGTCTTGGCTTGAAATCCACTTTGTCTGCAAATAGTACAGCTATCTCTGCTTTTTTTCTGGTTTCCTGTTGCATGGAGTATTGTTTTCCATCTTTTGACTTTCAGTCTATGAATTTCTTTTTGAGTTAAATGTGTTTCTCATATGCAGCAAACTGTTGGATCTTGTTTCTTGATCCATTCTGCCACCAGTCTGCTGGGTTTTTTTTTTTTTCAGATTTGTAAGTTGAGCCCATTTACATTGATGGGTATAACTGAAATGTATTGACTTGTCCTTGTCATGTTATTTTCCTGCTGTGATTCTCTGTCTTTCCCCTGTTTACTTGCTTGCCCTGCCTGGTGGCTTCTTTCTATTGGTGTTTTTGGAGGTGTGGTTTTCATTATCTCTTTCTAAAATATCCTTCAGGGCATTTTGTAGAGCTGGTTTAGACGTCATGAATTTCTTCAATTGTCCTTTGTCAAAGAAGTATCTTATTTCTCCATTGAATTTGAAAGATGGTTTTGCAGGGAACATCAATTTGGGTTGGAGGTTGCTTTCTTTCAGAACCTGAAACACTTCACTCCAAGCTCTCCTTGACTTAAGGGTTTGCATTGAGAAGTCTGCTGTGATTCTGATGGGCTTTCCTTTGCAGGTGATTTGTTTCTTTTCTCTAACAGCTTTTAATATTCTATTTTTGTGCTGAATTTCTGGGCATTATAATGATAATTATCTGACTTGGTATAGATTTATTTTGGTCATGGTTAATTGGAATTCTATATGCCTCACTTATTTCAATGTCAAATTCTTTTTCCATTTTTGGGAATTTTCCTGTCATTACTTCTTTCAGTAGGCTTTGTACGGCATTTGCACTATCTCCAATTCTCTCATTGACCCCAATCAATCTAATATTGTTCTTTGCATGATCTTGCAATTGTTGGATTGATTTTCCATGGCTCTTTGGCATTTTAAAGATATCTTTCTTTTCATGGTGGTTAACTGCATTCCTGTCTTCTAGTGCCAAAATTCTGTCTTCACCTTCATTCAATCTATTGTGTATGCTTTCAATGGAATTTTTTTCTTTTGGTACCAGGGATCAAACTCAGAACCTTGCGCTTGTGAAGCAGGCGGTGGCACCACTGAGCTAAATCCCCAGCCCCTCAATGGAATATTTAATCTCTTGGATATGTGTTTCAATCTGTTTCATGAATTCTATTTCTTTCCTATGTTGGGAATTCATGATTTCCAGCATTTTCCTAAACTCCTCTCTCTTTTTCAAAATCTGTATCTATTCTAGATTCAGTGAGCATGGCTTTCATTTTGATCACTGTATTTTTACATGAGGGGTTATTTTCTTTATAACCTCATGTATCTTGTTTTCTTCCTTCTGCTTCTATCATCTCAGAAAATTCTGGTGGGTGACTTCAGATTTCCACTATCTCATTGTTTCCTGGACTTGTCCTAGGTGGTCTTGAGGTTTGGGATTGAATTTTGCTTCTGTGTCTTGATATTTTCTTTCTTTCTTTCTTTTTGTACTGGGGACTGAACTCCCGGCCCCAATATTTTCTATTTTTAAATTTTGTTTTGTTTTCTGTGTTGATGGTTATAAATTTCTTATGGCAGGCAGCTTTATCACTACTATCAAGGCTTCCCTAGGAAATGTCTATGTCTCAGAGATGTCTTCTAGGTATATATGTTTCTTGGTGTTTGTGTCTGTCCCAAGATCCTACCTTCCCAATTTATTAAGGATCAGAAGTTGCTATTTGGCTCAGCACCCAGTCCTTTGGTACTGGACTATATTGATCGTTATGGTCCCAGACAGTCTCAGTGTTGTCATACAAAGGAGAACAACTAATTACAACAGTTAGGATATCTTGGCTAAAGTAGTACACTTAGCAATATCAATAGCCTCAAGCACAGCCTTGAAACTGACAAATTGTGGTAACTATTAATTTTGTACTTTTAATCATAGGAGCAAGATCTACAGTTATATAACCCAATCCAACATAAACAAGGAGTTTATATGCAATGAGTTTCCCCTCAGTAGGGTGATTTTACCCTCTTGGGGTGAAATTTAAGAGAGATGGGATGCAAAACAGAGATAAATGAAGAGAAATGTAGTAGAGGCAAGACTGGAGGACAAGAGATTAGTTGCAAGATTAGTACCTAAGGTAACTGCACAAGAGAGCTGGAGAGAAAATGTGAAGGATAAAGCAAAAGAATATCAACGTGAACCAGAAAGACAAGAGATGATTTTCATTCATATGAAAATATCATTAACTCAAGAGAGATAGTTGAGGAAAGAGAGAAAGAAGATGAGTAGAACAAGATAAACATAAAGGAAAAACCTAAAAAAATTAAAACGCAGACAGAAAGTGGAAACAAAACCAACAAAGAAAGGAAAAAAAAATAAAAAAGAAAATTCCTCTGGAGTCCACATTTCTATGGTAGTGCCCAAGGCAGATAGTATCTCAGAACTGTACTGTGTATCCCCACCAAGTCTGGGTACAAATTTGATCTTGTGGGAGCTGGGTGGGGCCAGTCTTCAGCCAGCAGCTTTTCGAATGTCCCTCTCTGGCCCACCTAAGTCTCCTTGCTGTGGATTGCTGTGGCGTCCTCAGGCAGGGGCAGCCCAGGGCTGTTCTCAGTCCTGTATACCATTGGCTCCACTTGGTCACTCGGTCTTTGCACAACCTCCTCTGTTTCACCTCCACTGGCACTTCTCTATCCTGTCCTGATGCTCTTGTAGCGTGTGTGTGTGTGGGAATATGGTGTTGGGTTGGGGGGTTCTGGGGTGATGGGACGGAGGGTGGGGGTAGAGGTGCAGGGCTGTGCTTCTGGGTTCTGTTCCATCTTGGATCTCCTCTCCAGGGGGTTAATTGCTGTTGCTAAAATCTTGTACTCATCTATGTCTTTCTCTCAAGCTGCTGGTCACAACTCACTTTTTTCAGCTGAGCTGTGGCCCCAACCTTGGAGCACACAACAAAGAAAAAAAAAAGCAAGAAAGAAAAAAAAGAAAAAGAAAAAGAAAAGGGGGTGGGGCAGCGGGCAGCCCTTCCATCAGAGAGGGAGTAGAGTTCTGGTCGGCTCTGTGTTTGCCAGTGACATTGACATCTGCTGCCAGGCTGTAGTGTCCTTTGTGCAGAGGTGGACTAAAGAGACAAGAGTCCTTCTCTCCCAAATCTATCCTGTGTGGCTTGAGTTAGCTGAACCTTTTCAGTCCATGTTTCTTGGGAACTTCCCAGTATGATGATTCTTGCTCAGCACTGTCTGAGGCGCTGGTAGTCCCATGCCTATGTTTTATTTGATCTACTAGTCTCTTATTTCAGATTGGTTTTGGCAACAGGATGTATGTCCCTCTCTTTCTTCCAATTTCCTGTGTTTTTAGTTGATTTTTCTCTGAGTAGGTCCAATGTGACTCCTCCTCCTTTTAGCCATGTTGAATCCTCTTTCACTGCATTCTCACATGATGGAAGGAGCAAGGGTGACCTCCAGGGTCTCTTTCATAGAAGCACTCACTGTACCCACCTCCAACCACCATATGGGGGGTTAGGTTTCAACATATGGATTTACAGGGCAGGTCACATTCAGTCTATGGCACTTAGAATAAGGATGGGATCAAGACCTTAGGTCCAAGTTTTTAAAGAAAGATTCTTCTAGAAAAGTAAAGGAAGGGAAAATGGAACTCTTGTCCATGAAGAAGAGGATGTGTTAGGCCTATGTAAGTATGTGTTCTGTAGTCAGGCAGAGGCTCAGGATGGCTTTGAGTCTCTGGTCAGAGGAAAGGAGGCTGTGTGTGGGCAGCATGCTGGTGCATGGCACGGGGCTTGGACTAGAGGTCCCACATGGACATGTGCTGCAGGGGAAGCCCACTCAAGAGGGTATCCTCTGCTCTAGGCTCCACACCCTTGTCTGTGCTCTGGGGATGTTGCTGCTTACCTTCAGAAGGTGAGTTGGATTTCCATCTGCTTGTGTTCTTTGGAGATGCTGATGGCAACACTCTGGCCAAATCTAGGCTGCAGACCCTTTGGCATAGACCACAAGGTGTGTGGTGCCTTCCTAGATTGCTGCAGATTTGCTGATGCTTTTCCATGAAGAGATATGGACTGTGTCCTTTTTCTTTCAATCCAGGTGGGTTTGTGGCTGCTTTGACAAGTACAGTACAGAAGATGTGACACTATGAGACCTAAGGCCAGATCATAAAAGACCACCCAATGTCTGCCTGTTCTCCTGTAGTGCCCACTAGCAGGATATGCTGTTTCAGAAGCCAGTGTCATGCACAAAACCTCGGGCCACATGGACAGCCATGTGTAGGGGCTCCAAGCTGAGCCCGGCCTTCGGGTCATCCCAGCTCAAGCTCCAGAAATGTGAGTAGAGAAGCCTCCAAATGATTTTAGTGCCAGCCTTTTGAGTCTTCCCAGCTGCAGCCCCAGACACCATGGAGCTGAGTCAAGCCATCCCCACTTGCTCTGTCCAAACTTCTGACACAAAGAAAGCCATGGACATAATAAAATTGTCTCTTTACGTCATTAAAGCTGGGGTGGTTTGTTACATGGAAATATTAACTGGAAAATAGTGCTTCTACAATTTTTGATTGTGTTGCCAACATTTAAAATTGTGAGATTCATATGCACATTTGGATTTCTGACTTTTAATGAGAAATCAGAAAATCTGACATGAGAAATCAGAAAATCTGTACACTGGGCCTGAATCACTATTTCATAAAATTTGGTCAAGGCTATCCCCTTGAGGAGGGAAGTGGATGGCTTGTCTGCCTTGTCCCCCAATTGACTGTTATTTAAGTTGTTTGCCTGGTCCCTCTGGGCATTCAATGCGTAGCCATTCTATCCCTTCAAGGGGGACCTGAGTTCTCAAGACCATTTCCTCTTCTTAATGACTAGGCCATCTCTGACCTCTGTAGGTGCCCCCTTCCTTTATTCCTGGAGTGACAGAAGCCTTCCAAATCATACAGGATTCCTCTCCTCTCTTTGCTTAGGAAATTGCTTATGTGAAATAAAAACCAGGTGGGGGCTGGGAGAGGCAATGGCTGTTTCTGGAACTTGCCTGTCCTGTAAACAATTTCCTGGTGATAATCTTTTCAATTATCTTCCCAAGCTGAAACTGCTCTGTGAAATCAAGCTGGATGCCCTTGGCTTATCCTGTGCATGTTGGAGTCATTAAGATCCAGCTTTATATTTCAGGGTGAATGGGTAAAGCCACCAAGGCCTTACTTATATGATCCTTGACATATATCACAATGTTACAGAAACTTAGAAGCAAAAACAGAGCAAATTATAGACACATATTGCAAAACTTAAAAAAAACAATCAATCTATCTTAACACCAAGGATTGACAAGCCAGGTACACATTCTGATAAATGTAATTTTCCTTACTTTTTCTCACACAAATGTAATTTATTATATAAGCTTCTATTCATAGAGGTAGCAGAGACAATTAGTTAATTCAACAGATGTTTATCAAGGGCTTCTGTGTAGAAGGAGTTTTGAAGAGGGTGGGGTGGAATAGAAATCTAACAATAGACATGATGGATAAAAATCTCTGCCACTATGGAATTTAATTCAAAATTCAGTGAATGAGACAGGTGAAAGATAAAAAAGCAAATAAATAGTGATAAATGTTCTGAAGAATAACTAAATAAGGCAAATGGTCAGAGAAAGCACCCCAGTGGAATAACATTTATATAAGCACCTGTAAGATGTAAGAGAATGAAGTCCAGGGAGCCCCAGGGAGGAAGAGTTCACCCGGTAAGGGAACTGGATGTGCAAAGGCTCTAAGGCTGGAGGCTACCTAGCCCATCTTTAAAAAGTAGGAGGGCCTACATGGCTGGATGAGGTGGGAGAGGGGCCAAAATATAAAGATCAAGTTTGAAATCAGTCACTTTAAGATTCTTCTTTCTCACCAGGTTCCGTCTAATTCTGAGGGGCCTCCATAATCCCAGCATGAGAGGGAGTATCTAGTCCTATAAATCATCCTTGGCACTAGCAGCTCCTGCCCTCCTCATCCTGATTCTCAGTCAGGACTGTTAGCCAGGACTGTATTGCTTGTGGATTTTGTCAACTTTTAAAAATCCGTGATTTATTTTTATTTCCTTTTCTCACTCTAAATAAATTTTTACATTCATACCTAAATGTATATTTATTATCAGTGCTTTTCAGCCTTCGACAATGGGTCAGAGCCACCTGGAAGGTGTGTGTGCTCTTGGATTCCAGAACACCTCAAGGAGCAAGCTCCTGTATTTTTGAACATTGTTAAAACTGACAAAACAAGGTGCTAGAAATTTGGAAGAGCTCCCCTAAAGTATGACCTTATTCTAAATAACCACTATCTAAATTGTTCAGATAAACTTATTTAACACAGAAACAAACCTCAGAAAAGAATCAAGGCCAAATTCCTTACAAAATTATATAAAAAAGGAGAAAATGGAGCATAACCTCTCTATGAATGATAAAAGTGCTTCAGAAAGATGTGTCCATAAAGTAGATTCAGCCTGTGGTATATGCACATAGTCCTTGGCCTACAATGGGGCTTTTATCAGATAAACCCATAGAGAACTGGAAATATGGTAAGTAGAAAAATATCTGGGCATGTGGCACACACCTGTAATCTCAGCACTTTGGGAGGTTGAGGCAAAAAGATTGAAAATTCAAGCCCAGCCTGGGCCTCTTAATGAGGCCCTGTCTTAAATGCAAAAAGGGTCTTGGATGCAGCTCAGTGAAAAGTAATACATATATATGTTTTCCCCCATATTTATAGCAGCACAGTTCACAAAAGCTAAGCTCTAGAAACAGCCTAGATGCCTATTAGCAGATGAATAAATAAAAAATATGACATATAATATATATCATTCAGCCATATTGTGATAATTATTCAGCCACAAGGCAGAATGAAATCATGTCATTTGCAGGAAAATGGATGGAACTTGAGACCATAACGTTAAGTAAAATAAATCAGACAAAGAATGTATAGTATCACGTGATTTATCTTATGTGAGAAACCTAAAGTAAAAGAGTATAATAAAGGACAGATGATGGTAAACAAAAAGTCAGACATTTTGGAGATGGGAAGGGGATCAGGGGAGTAAAGGGACTGAAAATGGTACATATATGTACCAATTTCCCAATATGAGCATAACTATTGTGTATTATAAACATACGCTAACTTAAAAAAGAAGAAATCTGGACAGAGACACAATCCTGAAGGAAGATAATGTAAAGAGGTATGAGGAAAAGTTGTCTATAAGCCAAGGATCGAGGTCCAGAACAGAGAACGTCCCACATAACCTTTGGAAGGAATCACCCTTGCCAAGCCCTCAATTCCAGGCTTTCAGCCTTTAGAACTGTGAGACAACAAATTTCTGTTGTTTAAGAAACAATAACAACAATAATAACAAAAAAACAGAAAGAAAGAGAAAGAAAGAAAGAAAAGAAAGAAAGAAAGAAAAAGAAAGAAAGAAAGAGAGGAAGTGAGGATGTGAGGAAGTGAGAGCAGGTGTGAAATGCTTGCCTAGGGGAGTGGAAGTGTGAACTGCCTAGAGAAATATAGCAATGATGCCTAGTAGCATGGACTGGAAAAATATATAATATGCTACATTTGAGGAAAGCAGAGTAGGGAACTGAATAGCAGAGGAGGGAACTGAATTATGGATCCACTTTTATGCCATTTCATTTGCCAACTAGAAGCAAAAACAGGTTGTGAAGAACCCAGGCTTTATGCAGCAGGGGACCACTATGGGAGAAGTCAAAGAAACCTTTGGCAGATGGGGGTTCCAGCACCCACCAGTGGGTTCTCAGGACACTTGGTGGAATCTACAGCCACATGATATGGGAGGCTATAAGCTGAAGCACAAAGCCTCTGAGAAGAGTCCAGTGTGTGACTGGCTGTCTCCCCATAGGGAGACAGACCTTCCCAGGGTATATTAGGCAGCTTTACATTACTACAATAAAGTAGCAGAAGCAACTGACTTTATAAAGAGAAAACCTTATTTATCTTACACTTTTGGGGTTTCGAAGTCCAAGGTTGGGCAAACCCCACTGGTGTCTGGGCAGGGTGGATGGCAGCAAATCATGAAGAGAGTGTGTGTCAGAGGATGCAGTCATATCTTGAGCCAGAGTGAGGTGGAGGGTGTCCCACAATCCATTTTGAGGCCACACTCCCAATCATCTAAGGATCTCCACCTAGATCCTTCCTTTCAAAAGTCCACAGTACTTCCCAGCAGCACTACCCAGGGAAAGAGGCCTTTAACATATGAGCTTCGGGTGACAATGCCCTTATGCAAACCATAGCACCGGGTTACTACACCATCCTGACTCAGCAAGTCACTGGCTGGATTAAGGAGATAAGTTCCACTCTTTGCCTAGAGAAGGGCAAACCTTTTTTGGAGGACTGTACCATCTGGAGTCTCTACATTGTGCATAATGAGTGGTGCTTGATTAAAATGATTTCATTCCATAATGAAAACCACATATCTGAAAATGAGGAGAAAACAATAGACAATAGAAACAGATACACAATAATGATTTTAAAATACTAACATTAATGTGTTATATATATATATATATATATATATATATATATATATA
>NW_004624741.1:2296982-2333390 GCF_000247695.1 Heterocephalus glaber | reverse complement strand
GTGTTCCATCTCATTTCCCTTTGGGGTTGCTGTAGGTGATCTGGGAATCTGGTTTTGAGACTTATTTACATGTTTTCTCCTTTCGACTGGGGGGGCCTGTTGGCGCCTGCATGGATTACCTCCTCTGAGTTTGGAGAGGTGGGACAGGGGCTGGGAGAAGCGGTAGGGATGGTGGCCCAAAAGCCCTTTCCTGTGGGCTGGGAGCAACGGGAGGGATGGTGGCTGGGAAGCCCCTTCCTCTGGTCCAGGAGCAGTGGGATGGTGGCTCAGTAGCCCCTACCTCTGGGCCGGGAGCGGTGGGAGGGCTGGTGGCCCGGAAATCCCTTCCTCTGGGCCAGGAGCGGTAGGACAGAAGGTGGCCCAAAAGCCCTTTCTTCTGGGCTGGGAGCAGTGGGAGGGATGGTGGCCGGGAAGCCCCTTCCTCTGGACCAGGAGCAGTGGTACACAGTACCATGATCTGGTGGCCCGGTGTCCTCTGCGTCTTTGTAGTGTGGAACCAGGTGGCTGTACAGAGGAGTGGTGTGGGGGGCAGTACAGTGGATTGCTGCCGGGGTGCAGGCTGATTCAGCGTGTTCCGCGCGACTCAGCACCTTGGCAGGGCGTGCACAGACCTGCCTGTCTTCAGTGGGCTGATTCGGTGTCTTCCGCGGGACCTGTACAAATTATTAATAATAATAAGGGAAGGGTCTCACTCTGGTGACACAAGTGTGGCTGGAGTGAAGGCATGTGATTAATTCTCTACACTTGGTTTCTAATAGGAAAAAACAGGAAATGGGACTCCTTATGTGGGGACCAAGAGACAGGTCCATGTGGCTGGGGTGCAGGGATTAAGGGAAGGTAGATAAAGGTGATATTTAAGTTCCTACATGTCTCCTATCCTGGAGAGCTCTGAGGCAGAGGGTGTAGACAATGAGGATCTTAGGAAAGTTTCAGAAGAAGCTGGGAAGTATAGGATCTGAATTGGGCCTTTGGAAAGTTACTCATTTAGTTGTGAGCAGTTGGGTCAGGGTGGAGAAGGAGGTGGAGAGGTGCTCTTAAAGTTATCCCTATAGTGAAGTGACATCTGACAGCATGTTGCAAAGCAGCTCTTGGCTGGGAAAGGTCATTTCGGGGGGCACTGCATCCCTTAACACTCGATCTACACAATTGTCTCCAAGCTGCAGCAGGCCAGTGATTCCAAACAGTGAAAGATACTTCAGTGATTTGTGCAAAGTGCAGTACATGTATTTTCTCTGCTAGTCCTTGCAGTGCCCCGGGAGGTGAGTGACATGGGGATGTGGGACAGGAGTCTCAGAGCCCCTCACCTGTCACTGACAGCCCACCCCTTCCTATTTATTTTCTATTTTCCAGTATAATTTTGGGCATGTTTTTCTATTTAAAGTTATTTGCTGGCACTAGAATATAGTACTCAGAGAAACACAAATATTTAGTCTTACAATGAGGCACAGGGGCTATTTCCCTTAGGGAGATAGGGTAGGGACAACTCCAGGCTGACAAGCAAAGCCAGGCACAGAGCTGCCACTGGGAAGATGGGCGAAGACTGCTCACACCATCAGGTAGGAGGGTCCTGGTCACTACTCTTCTCTGGGGACCACAGATTCCTCACCTATATGATGGAGGGGGAGGGTGCATGAGGAAGTTTTTTCCCAATGCAATTCTCAGGACTTGCCGTGTCAATTTAAACACAGATTTCCAGGTCCCAGCATCTCTGGATTCTTGGTCACTGATCTCGGGACAGGGTCTACTTATTTTCAAGTACCCAGAATGGGTCAGGTGGGATGGCTGGATTCCTCTGACATCCAGGTTTGAGAGCAATAAGGTTGCTTATATCCTTGTCCTTCTTTCAAAAGATATTTTTGAAGTCTGGAGCTGGTCCTCAGTGGTAGAGCACATGCCTGGCGTACACAGAGCTCTGGATTTTATTGCTGCAAATAAATTTAAAAAATAAGCGAATAAATAAAATACTTTTTAAAACTAAAATATTTTATTAGCCTCCTCCCCACCAAACCACTACTTTGATGACATGATTAGAAATGTATTTCCTTGGTTCTAAGGTATCTTCCTTTCTCTTCTCAGAGTTGTGTTCCCCAAATCAGAACAAGTCTTACAATTTAATGTGGGAAGCCTTTCTTTTTTCATGGAAAAGCTGCTGGTAAACTTACAGTTCTTCTCTCAGTTCATAGCATCATGCAATCAGGGAAACAGTACAGTTGAGTTCAGAAAATACAAAAGTAAAAATCACAAAGAAGACAAAAAATTGTTCATCATCCCATTCCCAATGGGATCATATGCCAACATTTTGTAATATTTCTTTCCCATGCCTTAAGTTTGTCATTCTAGGCTTTCTTCTGCTACCAGTGAGGAACTGCTGAAAACTGACCTACAGCAGGCTTTTACATTGGGTTGGGAACTTTGAAGAAAGTAAGAATCCCAGCCCCTCTGTGGCAGCACTTTGTAATATGACTGCTTCATTTTGCAGCACAGCCCTGAAAGGTGCAGGCTTTTGTTTCTCCCAAAAATAGAGGAAGGAAAGGACTTGTCCAAGTTGTGGTAGGCAAATGGCTGAACTGTGTCTTGAGCACAGGCAGCTGCCTCTGATGCTGCCTCCCTGGGCAGTAGGGAAGCTTTACAAATTATCAGTGGGGACTGTAGTGTACGGTTGTTTCTTCTGGGCCAGAGGCATCCTACAGTATAATGCAGAGGCTGTGTTAAGCAAAAATATGGAACTGGGGCCTGAGTTCAAGTCCAGATCCTCTTTTTATAGATCCTTTAACTATTCTGAGCCTCAAAAAAAGGGGAGATAAGATATACCTCCCTCAAAGAGCTATAGAAAAATGGAAATATTTATATGTAAAGTTCAAGGCTCGGAAAGAATACTTAATACAGAAAAAATAGAACCCTGGGGTTTGGAGCAAGGGTGTAGAGGAAATATTAGAGAACTTTATGACATGCCATTAAAAATATAAATATTCCAAAAAGGTGTGGTTATTTTGGTCAAGTTCTATTTGAGATATATTGAGAGTTTCTATTAGAAATATATGTATATATATATTTGTTGTTGTTGTTGTTGTTGTTGTTATTAAGACAGAAGTCAGTCTGGTTTACAGTTAAGTAAAAACAAAAATATTTTTCAAGTTTGAGTGTATAGCCAAGGTAGTATGTATCTTTTTGGCTTGAGACTTCTGCTTCTACTCCAGTTCAACTCAGAACCTCTAATTCCTGCAACACCCAGGATGGACACAGGTGTCTGTGTTTTCAGGTGTCCCCAGGTGATCATGACAAGCCCCCAGAATAGAGCTGGGCCCATCCAAGCCTTCCCTGACCACCCTCCTGATGTTCATAGTCCAGGCTTTGGGAGTGGAACACAGGAGGGCTGCCAATCTCTGGTGCCTACATTCAAGGCCAAGAGAGGACAAAGATGAACCTGGAAAAAGGAGGTGAACCCTTCTCAAACATTTTGGGGGCCAGGCCTTGGGATGAACCTGAAACTGCACGGAGGTGAGGTGGTCAGGAATCCCATATTTGTTTCCAGGTCCTCCACCCACTGCTGCTTGTGCTCAGGGAGATCTCCACCTCTCAGCCCCTCCCTTCTTGTCTGTAAAGTGCGTAGTTGTGCAGATCACAAGAAAGGATGAAGACTGGGGCCTGAGTCAGTGCCTGGCCACACAGCAGGACTCACTGGATGCTGTCATCTTGGTCATAGTCTTGACTACTCATCACAATGCAAAGAGGTCAGTGCCATTGTTTCTGCCATTTCAAAAATGAGAAACTGAGGCTCAGATAGGTTAAGTGAGTAGCCCAAGGCTGCAGAGCTGGTGTTTGGGGTCAGATCCATCTGCCCTAGCATTCCTACCTTTTCTTTATTATCCTGCACAGAGCAAAAGTGGAGACTCCTTACTCCACTTAAAAGTGATTATAATGGGGTTAGAACTGCTCAGCTGAGTGCTGAAGTTTGTGCTTGTTGGGAGTTAAGAGAACTTCTTCGCTTTCAGCTTAGGGCACACCAGCCAGGCAGGACCCCATGGAGACAGGGCTGTGGAGGCCCCAAGATGGAGGGTTTTCAACAACTGGACCTCATTTGGGGGTAGTTATTTTGAGACAGTGGGGGCAGGGGGCACAGGAGGTATGGTCTCACCCCCAGGCATATGGGAGCCAGCTGTCAGCTAATATGGAAAATGATTAAGACCGCTTAATTTTTTCATTTGGTACATATACTAATAATGAGTCAAGAGGAATTTGGGGGGGGCGCTCTATAGAAGAAGGAAAAAGGTTGCAGATGTTGGAATTATGCAAGGGGTGGCTCTGGCCCCTGGTGCTAGGAGGGGCTGGGGGATGAAAATTCTGGTGGCCCCTGACTTGTGGGCCTCGGCAACTTGGAAAATGTCTGTGGTCTGTTCAGAGGGCAGCACATCTGGCTTGGTGGGCAGAGAACGGACGAGGGCTAAGGCCAGACTTGCTCAGTAGGAAGGTAGAGGCTGTGGGAGGCAGGTCTAAGGCGGCAGTGGGAAGGTTGGCAGGGCAGCTGAGGCCACTGGAGGGTCAGTAGACCCTTGGAGGTATAGGACAGCTGGAAAAGGGTAGAGGCAAAGCTGGTGGGATGCAGAGGCTGCCGGGGAGGAGGCTCAGCATTTATAAAGTGCTTCTTGTGTTCTGGCGGTGGAAGAGAGGGTTGACTCCATTTGCAGATACCTGTTCCCCATCCTGTGGGGTGGGTGGATGGTCCCAGACAGCTCAGTCTTCCTCAGCTTCTAGGCTGGGATCTGTATGGAGGACCAATCCCTAGGGCTCCACCTCCTTCCCACCTGAACCTAGATTGGCTCTCACAATCAAGATGATCTGATTGGCTGACACCGCCCCCCCCCCCGCCCAATCAGCTAGGAGAGGGAAGGAGCCAAGTTTTCAGGTGAGCTGGGGTGAGAGGTTCTTAGGGAGAGTAGGCTAGTAGGCTAGGAGCTGGAAAGACACTCCCAAAAGCAGTTATTAATATTGGCTTCTGCATTAGAGTTCGTCTAATGGTTTGTGGGTTATGTAGTTTCCCTCACCCTCCATAACCAAGCCCCCAGCACAGAGATGTGGTCCAAGATGACTACATCAGCCCTCCTGTCCACCCTACCTCTTTCAGCTCATCTTGGGTCTTTCCAAAGTACTACCCTAGTGGTATTTGTCCATTTCTCCCTGCTCAGGGCCTCAACCTACTGGCCTCCCCTAAAATCTGGACTCCTGACTGAGACCACCTCTGCAGGCCTCACCTCTTCTTTTATGCCATTCACTGGCCACACTGGTTCCTTTCTGTTTCCCCAAAGTGCCCAGCTCAGGCCTTCCCTGACTTAGTTCATCACATACCCTTCTGGTCTCAGCTCCAACCTCCCAGTGTGATTTAAGTGAAGCCATAGTGCTGTGATAAAATCTCTTAAAATGGGGAAAGTCTCAGCACACTGGGAGCTTATTTCTCTCTGGTTATAGATGTGTCAGGGCCAGGGGTGGCTCTCACTGTGTGGTGATGCAGCGGTCCAGGTTCCTCTGGTCTTCTGGATCCTCCATCCATTCAGCCAGGGGAAAGAAAGGAGAGCACGGAGGAGGAACATCCACTCCAGAAAAGCCAAGATCCCAAAGTGGCACACATCATTGGTGATCCATTCATCTCACTGGCAGAGCTGGTCACTTGGCCACACCTGGATGCAAAAAGGGCCAATGATACACTAGTGAAAGGGACAGTAGATTTTAGTGTGCAGTTAATGACTTCAGCCACAGTTATCTTCTCAGAGTCCTTTCCTGTTTGTCTCCTTCAAAGAACTTCCTCTCTGTCACTCACATCTCACAACCCTGTTGGATTTCCTTCATATCACAATTTATCTGCTTATTTGCCTATCTTTGTCACCTTTTAGAAGGGAAGCTCTGTGAGGCTGGGAACTCTGTCTGGTCCGTGCTGTAGTTCAAGCACCTAGATAAGGGTTGTTCCATGATACCTAGTAAGTGCTATTGAATCAATGAAAGGACAAAGGAATCATTTCCATTTGGTCAGTGGGACACAAAGGAGACCAGTGACTTCACAAATAGAAAATACTTTGCTGAAGGGCCTTGCAGAGAGTGGGAGCCACACACAGGCTGACTCTTGACTCCTCCCCCTTGCCATTGCTGATCTTCAGGTTATAGGACTCAGGGAAAGACTAGGCTGTGGTTTGTGAGTCAAGAAGCCTTGGTTGGGGGCTCCTTATCTCCTGACTTCTGTGTGTGTGCATGTCTCTCCATGTAGACCTCAGTTTCTCATCCTGCAATATGAAGGCAGAGCTGCTTTGGCCAGGCAAAACTCCACATGCCTTGAAGCCTGCCAAGAGGAGTTGGCCACCCCCAGAGCATGTCTGTACCTTCTTTTTCCAACTGCTGACCTTTAGGAGAAAGTTCCTTTTCCTTCCTTGCTCTCCCTCTGTGGGCTTAATAAGGCTTAATGAGGGGCCTGAGTGGGCCCAGAGGCCACCAACTCATACTTCCACTGCAGAGCAGAGTAGGGGGAACACAGCTAATGACAGGGTCCTGCTGCAGGGTGAGCTGACAACCTCAGCTGGCCTTTCTGGGCCTCTATTAACAGACCACACAGGGGAATGTCTTCTCAGGCCCCATGATTTTCAATTTTTCCACTAGGAAAATCATCTGGGAAGAGGTGGCCAAGAGGCCAGGGACAATTGACTATGCTCTGTCAGCATTATTCTATCCATTCCCTGATCCAGTTATCTACTCACCCTTCTACTTCTCCTTCTACCTGCCCATTCATTTACCCACTCAAGCATCCCAGCATCCATCCACCTAGCCTATGACCATCCTGCCGCCTAACCATCTACCAATTACCACCTACCCAGCTAGTAAATTATGTAGCCAAAACTCTGTCCATCTTTCTACCTACGCATCCACCCATGCCTTTGTCCATCTGTCTACACACAGTCATCTATCTGTCCTTCCAACATTCAGCTTTCCAACATCAACCCCACAGTAACTTTATGCCTTAGACTAAAACAGAAATGGGTAATTCAGCCCATTCCCTTGGCCTTTATGTTATATCATATGATGAAAAGGACACAGTGAAAAGCATTCTTTGCTGGTGGTCAGACTTGGGTTTGTCTGAGCTCTAAATTTAGTTAGCTTTGTGGCCTGAGATCATTTTGCATAAGTAAAACTATTTTTCAGTACCTACTATGTGCGGGTCTCACACTACACATTCTATAAAATGTTGGGTTTTTTTGAGTTGGCTTCCATATTAATCATTGTACAGATATAGACACTTAGCTGGGCTATGCCATAAGGCTGTAAAGATTGCACACTGAACAAACACTGAGGAATGTCTTTTACATCAGTCTATGGTAGTGATGTCAGAATTGGGACTAAGATCTGGCTGGCTCCAGAGTCAGCAATCTTTCTAGAATTCTGTCACTCTTGGCACCTAAGTGGACCTTCCACCTTATCACTAGTGTGTGATCCCATGAGTCTAAGTTCAGAACAACCCTTTTCCAAATTCTGGTCTTTCCTTCTTCAGGTAGAGTGAAGGAAGTAGAAGAGGAAGGGAATAGAAGGGGCTGATTCCATTACATGGTATAAACTCAGTCTCTGAGAGATGGCAAGAGTTGTAGGCGTGGAACTGAATTCCAGAGAGATCCACAGAATCCAAGACTTGGAGCAACTGAACAATGCATTGACTCTGATACTAAACCACAGCACTCCTACAGTATGGATCTAGAATGTCCCACAGAGGCCCATGGTCACCAGACTGTGGCTTTGTTGGGAGGTGGTGGAACTTTAAGGGGTGGAGCCTAGTAGAAGGAAGAACAAAGACTGAAACAAGAGTTTGGACCCTATGGAACCCTGAGTCCAGTCCAAGTCTGCTCCAGTGTATGCCATAAAAGATGTTCTCATGAAGGGGATATTGGGACTCTGTCTCCTTCCAGCCCCTGTCTTTGTCTCCTGGCTGCCATGTGGTGACTTCTTTCACCATGTACTCTTGCCATGATGTGGTGTGCCACCTTGGGCCCAAAGCAGCAGGCCCAAGTGACCATAGACTAAAATCATTGAAATCATCAGCTAAAATAAACCTTTGGTCCTTGTGAGTTAACTCAGGTATTTTGTTACAGGGATGGAAAGCTAACTAACACAACACTTTCTCTATCTGAGCTGAGGCCATATAGTGTCTCAATTTCTACAACTCAACCACAAAGATTAATAACAGCACCAATATCACAGGGCTGCTGTAGGACTAAAGACCTTAAGACACACGAAAGACCTAGAATGGCACCTGCCATGAAGAATGTGCTCAGTAAATGTTAAGCTCCAGAAGGAGACCTCTTTTCTTCCTGCAGGCCTCTTTCAGTCTGAGGTCCCCACACAGGCTGGGGCTGGGCCTCCAAGCTCTTTTGGCTCCCCAGCTAGTCCCAAATGACTTTTGTCTGAGTCTGGCTTTCATCTGAGCCACTGCCACCAAGTGTTAGGCTGTCTGAGTGGGTGTAGGTAAAGTCCCCAGCAATGCCATCCTTCTCATTACCCTGTGCCACACCAACTCAACACAGACATGATCAGAACAGCAGGATGGTAGCATACTGGAGTCTTGGTTTGAGTGGTGGGTGTGAAGCTTGTCTCTGGCCCTTCCTGAGGGTGACAGTGACTTAGCATCTCTGAGATTCTTTCCTCATCTGTCAGTGGGCAGTGAGAACAATCACTGCCTAGCAACAGTAGGCCCTTCAAAGCTTTCTTCTCAGCATCCATCCCCCCTTCTAACTGCCTCTGTTTGTAGAGTTCCTTGCCCCCCCTTGGTTGGTGTGATCAAGGAGTGGGGGAATATAGCCCCCAGGCTTTCGCAAATCAGAGTGTTGCGCTCCTGGCCATGGTGCTTGCTTCCGATGCTACCATCTGGCATCCATAGAGACCCAGAGAAGGAAGCTGACTCTGAAAGATGCTGAGCAGAAAAACAAGAGAAGCTCCACCCTAATGACACATGGAGCCCTTGTAACTCCAGCCCGGGCTTTATGTTCAGTAAATCCTTGTTTTTTCATGAGCCAGTTTTCTGCAACCAGAACAGTCACCAGACACAGACTCAGGCAACGTTTGCTGTAGCGCTTCAGCAGGCAGGGGGTCACTTGCTTTTGTGGTGAGCACTGGGGCAGGCTTGGTTCCCTGGATCCAGGGCTCCATAGGGTCCAAACTCTTGCCTCAGCCTTTTTGTTCTAATGACCATTCTAATTAAGGGATTTGCAAGCCCCTCTGTGAAGAATTGTGCTGTCTGCTCCATGAGAATTTAGGGACTGTCCCCTGATACATCATTCCCGTTTCTAATTATCCAAATCCTAAGCCCCAAATTCTACCAGATGTTGACTCTTGAGGCCCAATGCATGGGACTATGGGTGTGGAGAGGTCCCACCTGCACTGATCCCAACACACCCTTGCTCAAAGGCTTTAAGATTCCCCATTGGCTCACCACTCAAGAGTGTCAGAACCAGGATTTGAACACTGACCTCTGCAAATGGAAGACCTGCCTTAAACTGAGAGGGGAGGGAGAGACCCAGCAGGGCAAGGCAAAGGCCCAGTGGCCAGACTTCCCAGATGAAGTTGTGCTCAGATAGCCAGTGAGAGTGGGAGGACGTGGACATGCCAAGGGAGATGAGAGGGCTGTCAGGTGGGGGTATAGCTCAGTGCATTGCACAGAGGAGGAACATGAGTGAGTTTGTGAGATGTGCTGAGAAACCTCCAGTCACTGGACTCAAATGGATTAATCTCTCTCTCTCTCTCTTTCACACACACACACACACACACACACACACACACACACACTTCTTCATCTCCATGGTCCTGAAGAGTTAGACCCATTCTCTCCTACCTGGACTCCTCTCTGGTCTCCCTACCCTGCTCTGGATTCTCCAATCCCCTCCACCAGTAGCTTTCTACTCATCTATTCAGCAATACTCATCAGGAAGGGGCTCTGTGATGGACCTTCTTCACCTTCCTAACCTATCTCCTCCCCATAAACTATTCCCCATTCCTTGCTCTTTCATATCTTTGCCCTTGCATTCTCACTGCCTACTTCCCTTCCAGAACATTCTCCTCATCCCTTATCCACTGGGGCTAAGCTCACCTCTGTTTTGCCAGATGACCCAACCCCCACCTTCTGATTACCCCTCAGAGGCATACCTACTGCACCTTACCATCTTTCTGGTGTGACATCTTGACTTCCCCTGACCTGTGAGCTCCTTAAGGGCAGGAAATGTGACTCAGATCTGAGTTGGACTAAAGGAAGGAGTTCTTAGAAGGGACCAAGGTAGGGTCCTGAGGTCCCACTGCTTGGGCTAGGTCCCAGTTCAGCATTCTCCAGCAAGCTCTCGAGTCACTGAGCCTCAGTTTCCTCATCTGTAGAGATAAGAATGTCTCCCTTTCATGGTTGCTATGGGGATAAAATGATGTAATCCATATGTCACACATAATGAGATGCCTCAAAATTAGAGTATCCTGCCTGTGGGGACTATTGTGCTGGTGACTGTCATTGTTAGATAAAGGTGGACAGGTTAAGAGCAGGGTCTTCTGGATTCCTCTGCATCCTAGCTGAGGGACCATGTGTCATGCATGGCTTCTAGGAAGGGATTGCTTGGCTTCAGGGAATTGCCCTGGCCAAGGACACATCTCATCCCAAGGGAAGGTCATGCCAACAGCTAATGGTTGTCCAATACAAGCACTCAACCTCAGACTTCAACTAGGACCACTCCTGAAGGCCCATCTTGGTTCCAGCACTTCTGGGGGGACAGCTGAAATTTTTGCTGCTGCTCTTTTGAGTCAACTTTTCCCTCATTCCTGTCCTATCTTCCTCATTCCTGCAGCAGATACTACTCCTGGGTGTTCACCCCAGCAACACTTGTACACATGACTCCATATCAACATCTTTCTCCAGGAGCTACCCAAAGAAAATGTGCATGGCAGGAGCTCCATGGAGAGAATGGGCAGGTGCCCATGAAAGTGGCACATGGAGAGAGGTAAAAGAGGAAGGCTGAGGTGCAGGCCTGGATCAAAACTAACAGTCATATCCTAGATCTCTGAAAATCTTCCAGCCTTATCTTCATGGTCTCCCTTGTTCCTTGATGACCAATCACAGTGGTTGGAAGTGCTGCCTTTGATGCTTTCCCTGATTTGAGTCCTGACAACAAGGGGTGCTAGACAGCTCTGATGATGACACCTGTAGCCCCAAGGCACACAACATAAAGGCTGCCTCCTATGTAATCCCTCCATTGGGCTGAAGAAGGCTATTTACAAATTGACCCCTGTAGGTGCCATCTTTACATTGAAATGTAAAGATGGCACCTACAGGGTGCCTCTTTACAGGGGCCTTTTTTCTAGGCCTCTTCCCTACCATCTCCATAACTGATGAAGTTCCCAGGACTTTCTAGAAATTGCAGGGATTTGCTCCATTTGGAGAGGTTTATTATTCATTATTTATTATTTCATAATAGCTGTCAGGAGCATGATGTAGGAAGCATTTTTAAAGATAAAGGAATGGAAGCTCGGGGAAGTTAGGCCATGTGCCCTCATCACACAGCAAGCAAGTGGAGTAAGGCTGTGTGGGGTAGTAGCTAAGATGTATGATAGACAGGACTGGATTGGAATCTGGCTCCAGCTCCACTATTTACTGTGTGTTTGAGGGTAAGTTAACATAGCCATGCCCATTTTCTCTTCAATAAAATGGGGATGATAATACTTTGACCGTGGTAACCATCAAGATGAAACAAGGTAATACATGAAAAATGCATAAACAGATTTTTATCCCTATTACACCATGTACTGAGTACTGACTATGTGGTAGGCACTGCGCTGGGTTTCTGGGGCAGAGCAGAGAATAGACAGATGTGGCACCCATCCCCAAGGAGCAGACATCCTTGGTTATACTTAATTGCATTTCATTATTCAGTTATTATATTATTAGCCCTAATGTTGATAGGTAGGATCTGAGTCCACATCTATTTAACCCCACAGAGAGGCTTTCCCAGCCCATTCCCCTGTAATCTTCCTCACTATTTCTCTCATCATCCTAGATATAGTAGGGGTTTGTGGATTTGCTTATGATAGATCTCCACTAGGAAGAAATGAGAAAATGGTGCTTAAGCTGCCTGGATATTTCTTTTTTGGTACCAGGGATTGAATTCAGGACCTTGTGCTTTTGAGGAAGGTGCTGGAACCACTGAGCTAAATCCCCAGCCTGCCTGGATATTTCTATAAGCTAATGTCTTCAAACAAGGGTGGTTGTCCTAACCCAAGATCACTTAGAGCACAGAGTGGCTTGTTCTACTACTCTGAGTCAGGGAAGCGCCCTATGAGGCAGTCTTGAGCTGAGCCCCATCAGAGAAAATGGGCAGGCATTGCAGGCAGGGCCATTGCCTCAGCAAAGGCCAGAAGGCTGCATTTAAACCCCAGCTCATCCAGGTTCTGGCTGATTCCCCCACCAGGCCAGTCTTCCTCTTCTCCTTCTGTGTCAACGCTGATGGGTCCTGTCAGCATGCTCCATGTATCCTTGGTGCCTGACGCTTTCAATGGCCTGTGTTGTTGTGAGTCTCCTAGTGAATGCAGTTGGAGGGCTTTGCTTGTTGAATCATTTATTTACTTATTTAGTCATTCATAATTAATTTGCTCAACAAACATTTCTCAAGGACCTCCTCCATGTCAGGCACTGTGTCAGGTGCTGAAACTCACCTGCTGGGACAATTAGTCTTCCTGCCCTGGAGGAACTCATGGGGAAAATAGAAGAGAACCATCCCCACCAACAAAGAAATGTAAAACAATGGATGATTACGTCTATAAAGGAAGCAAACAAGGGTGTTACAAGAGATGGTGTCACATAAATCTTACTTGAGATGAGGTGGTCAGAGAAAGCTTCCTGTAGGAGATGTCAGTCAAGAAGAAAGTTGAAGATGACTACCATAGGATCCAGAACTCCTGAATATATATTCAAAGGAAGGAAATCAGGATGTCAAAGGCCCATCTGTACTCCCATCTTTATTGTGACACTGTTTACAATAGCCCAGAAATGGAAGCTAACTAAATGTTCATCAGTGGATAAATGGATAAAGAAAATGTGGTACATACACACAATGGAATACTATTCAGCCAGAAGAAGGATGCAATTCTGTTAAGACAACATGGAGGGAACTGGAGATCATTATGTTGAGTGAAATAAGCCTGGGACAGAAAGACAAATATTGCATGATCTTACTTGTAAGTGGAATATGAAAATGTCAATCTCAAAGAAGTTGAGAGTAGAATGGGAGTTACAGGAGCTGGGGGCAGTAGGAGGGATGAGCAAAGGTCATTAGCAGGTACTAAGTTATGGTTAGACAGGAAGAGTGAGAAATTCTGGTGTACTATTGCACAGCAATACGCACTACAGGTGACCATAATGTACTGCATATTTCAAAAAGGTAGAAGAGGGCTTTTGAATGTTCTCATCACAAAGAAATGATAAATATTTGGAGAGAGAAAGATGTTTACCCTGATTTTCACATGACACAATATATCCATGTATTAAACCATCACATGGCACTCTGTAAACATATGTACTTTTTATGATTTTTGGTATCAATTAAAAATTAAGCTAACCATGTTTAAAAAAGAAACTTGGAGGATGACAGACATAGCCAATGGGAAGAAGAGCAAAGAGGATACTATTCCAGGCAGAGGGCACAACATGTGCCAAAGCCCTGAGGTCTGTGTGTTGAGGAACAAAAAGAGGTCAGTGTGGCAAAAATGGAGTACGCCAGGGCAGGACATTGGAGACCCAGCCAGGACCCCCAGGGCCTTTGGGCCATGGATAAGGGTTTGGGTTTTGCTCAGAATACAGTGTTAAACCAAGAAAGGTTTCCAATGGGAAGATAAGATCCTTTTACTGCTAGGGTTACAGGAGCAGCAGGAAGCACTGAGGCAAGAAATGCTGGACACTTGTCCCCTGCCCATGCCTGATTCTTTAATGCTGTTATACCCACTTGGAATGTAAACCCTTCCACTGTTATATAGCTGAAGCTGAAGGAATATTATTCCTTTGATGAGTGATTCTCATTTTGGTCTCAGGATCTCCTTTCTACCCTTAAAAATTACTTAGGACTTAGGAAAGCATTTGAATTATATCCTGAGCCAGGAGTAGGCAAGTTCAATGAGACACTTCAAATGCAAAATTCAAGTACACCAAATATCTAAGATAAATATGATAAATATTTCAATGCAACAGTGTGGAAAATCCAGTAAAGCCTGAGGCAAAAGGAAAATGAATAATGTTGAGCTGGTCTTTATTTAAAATTTTGATATTTTGTTATTGTGACTATTTATTCCATTACTTTTTTCATGCCATCAGAATGATGGTGCCATAATGTGTCATATCAAATTTGGAAAACTCCACTACAGGTGACAAGGACAAATGATGTCTTATCATCGTTATGAAAATAGTTTTGACCTTGTGATCACCATGGAATGCTCCTGGGAACCCCAGGGGTTCCAGATCCTGCTTTGAGAACCACTGGTTTTGATGAAACTGAAATCTTCTCAGTCTGCCTTCCACCCTTCAGTTTGAGGTCCTCTCCCCTAGGCTCCACCCATCTCTGATTTCAGGGGTCAAAGCCTCCAAGGGTTCCCATCCAGCTCCTCTCACTCCTCCTCTATACAAGGTTAATATCTCTGAAAACTGGAGACCCCCAAACAGGACTCTTATTTCAGGTGTGGCCTGAGCAACACAGAGACTGTGGGCCCGCCACCCGCCCTGTAGCGTTATGTCTTTATCCCTGCCCGGCCACTTGTCCCACATTCTCCAGGCCCCTGGGAGCAGGCTTCCCCCCTGGGAAATAGCTTGCAGGCTGAGAGAGCCTGCAGCCTCTGAAGCTGGCTTTCTTCGGTTGGGAGGCCAATTTCTGAAAATTCAATTTGTCGGTGGTATAAACAGGATATGGAGCCTGATGAGGGCAGTCTCCGAGGAGGGTATCCGAGGGGGACGGAGCAGGCAGTGACCTGCTGTGGTGGCTGAGCGGTAACTAATGGTGGGGCGCATTCCTGGGCAGCATTAAAACCCACTGCTAATCACAAACAGATCCCTGCTTGCCCAGCCCTTTCTTTGTTCGCTTGAATTTCTCTCTCTGAACACCGACATCGAGTCCTCCAAGCTCTGCTTCTTTTGGGCAACTCCCTTCCCCTGTGTGGGCCTCAATTTCCCCTTCAGCCCAAGGAGAGGACTTGGCTTGGATCTGTTGCCTGAGGTTCATTGCATCAGGCTGGGATCCCAGGATCCGAACAGCGCTAACTTAAAGTCTCAAGAACCTGTTACTACACGATTTAAAAATGCCTAGGTTTTATGACTGCAGAATTTGATGAGCCAATGAGGACAGGGTTGCTGTGATTTTAAGATTCTGGGGCACTAAGATCCTGCCCCAATAACTTTCTGTGATTCTAAAATGTGGAGATTCTAAGTCTCAATGATTTCCAGGGCCTACAAGGCAATGCAATGTGCTTTCCAGCCAGATGGCCTGGCTTATCCTGTTGTGTGCCCCACCCCTTTGGCAAGTTACACGAATTTCTTGTGCCACATGATGCCTGTTTCCACATCTGTAAAATAGGTATCCTAATGGGTACTAACCCAAGGAGGGACTTGAAGATTTCATAAGTGCATATTTGTAAGCAGTGCTTGGAGTGTAGTAAGTGTTCAATCAACATTTTGCATAGGCCATTATTCCAAGGTGGAGCATTTCTACAGCCTCAAAGTCTGAGATGGGTGTTTTGGGGCCTCCCAGACTCCCAGGCTGTAAGTTTCATGGACATATCATGTTTTGGTACCCCTGGCCCAGGATCTTGGACATTTGCCCCAGGTAGACTGAGGAGCCTGGCTGTCAGTCTGATCCTGGTGCTCTCTGCCCACCACTAAATGAACATGACAAGTTTGTGGCCCTCTACTCCTGAAGATAACTTGACTTTCTGGTGAGGAGTTCACTGACCTTGACTAACTGCTATAATCCACAAAGGCACAGAAGACCATCATTCCCATAGCTTGAGACTTCCTTACTTAAGAACCTGCTGCGGCTCCCTACTATTCTTTAAATCAAGTCTCATTTTTCAGTCTGACTTTTGGACCCCCTTTATATTTCATCCACCCTAAAGTAACTTGGGATCACGTGGAAGGGGAAAGGGAGAACTGGGATGGTTTCTTAGTTGTTACTTTTGGGATTAGATACCTAGGTTCATTCTTATTCATACCATAGATATTTATTAAGCATCTACTATTTGCCAAGCTCCATTCTGGACCCTGGAGATACAGTAGTAAATAAGGAGGACAAGGTCCATACCTTTAGGTGCTCATAAAACTCATTTCAGTCCCCACTAGCTGCACGGCATTATTTTCAGGGGGTAAGACTGCAGAATGTCCTGGCTGCAGAACTGTGGACCCACACTCTGTGCCTCATTTGGAAAATGGGTCAGTAGTACCACCTACTACATAGGAGTCTAGTAAGGGTTAAGAAACATGGTGGCAGCAGAGAGCTCAGCACAGTCTGGCACACAGTAGTCTACAACTCATGGCACCTGCTATTATTGTTGTTGCTATCTTTCTACTCCCAGTTCCCCTTAGAGCCCTTAATGTGGTGGTGAAAAGCCCTGGGGTGTAAAAGATGGATAACTGTAGTCCCTGCTTTCTATGGCTGGTTGCTGGGCATGTTGGGCATACCCATCTTGGGCTCAGACAGTAACACAACACATTTTTACTTCCGCCCAGTTCTCCCTGAGAGATCCTAACTGACTTCATTATCTGCTTCAGGTCCCACCCAACCCACAACCTGAACAGCCTGCTTTCCCCTTTGGGGTCCAGTGACTTCCCTATAGGGCCTGAGTAAAGTCAGCTTTAAGATATTTGGGCATGATAAAAAAGGCAATAGGGAGCCAGAGCCAGCTCCAGAGAGAGGAGTCTAGACAGAAGACATCCACTGTCTCCAGCAGCTCCTCTATTCTTCTTACATCTTTCTTCATGGCTGCCAGGGGCTCCAGCCAATGCCAGCCATGAGTCCCTAGCCTGCTTTAGGGTTAGATTATTTTTTCATTAAGTTTGTAATTATTTAAAAGTGCAAGTCAAATTTCAATGTGCAGAGTTGGGCCGGCAGAAGGTTAAAGCATTTTCCCTGCCTGCGGCCTGCTGGGCCCCCACCCTGTTCTGGGTAAAGGAGAACATTTTGGGGAAAATAAACAAGGAGGCCTTGATCCTTTAGGGACTTTATGAACTTGACCCCACCCCCAGTCCCTACCCCATCCCATTAGCAGCCCTGGTCGCTCTCCTGGTAATTAAAGAGAAGATTGTTTCCAAGGAAATTTCAGCTCTGGCTAGCCTGCTGCCCACATCATTTGAGAGGGAGGCCGTGGTGATGGGCTAGCTGGGCAGTTGGTGGCCTTGGAGGTAACAATTTGTCTTGAGATGGAATCCATTTCCCAGAATAAATGGAGTTTGTGTTCTCTGGCTCTCGTGGTACCCTGGCCTCCAAGGAGGGGACTATTGGGGGGGACTTCTGTGTGTCCCCAAGAGCAGAGGCTGCCACGGAGGCAGCTCCAGAGCTCCCTATGTGGGCTAGCGAGACTTTCTGAGTCTCCTTTGGCTTGCATCTGTATTTCTCATGGAAAACCATGGGTTCGAGCTCTCATTCATTCTTTTGTTCATAACACAACTCTTTTTTGAGCATCTACTGTGTACCAAGCACTGTCCTAGGCACTGAGTGCCAGGAGGCAAAAAAAGAAAACATCTTCTCCCTCCAAGC
This sequence comes from Heterocephalus glaber, assembly GCF_000247695.1. The sequence goes on along the minus strand of NW_004624741.1, from coordinate 2,315,610 downwards.
TGGAACTCAATTTAGTGGGGCTGACAGGCACTAAAGAGGAACATGTCAATATATAGTCTATAGTCAATAGCCAGATAGGGACAAATAAAGCAGAGTTAGTAGCTGGACAATGATGGGATGGCAGAGGTCCCCTGAGGAGGTGACATCTCAGCAGGGATCTGCAAGGAGAGGGAGGTAAACTCTGAGGACAGTGTCACTTGTAGCTTAGCAGGGAATGGTGAATCTTGTGCTTTTGCCCACTTTCTCACCTCTAGGCCTTGTGGCCAAAGCTACCCCGACTGTTCTTCCCTCTGCTTGTGGCCCAGGCAGCAATGATTTATCTGTGTTTCCCTTAATACTACATAATTCATTATTTTATTAACTGGATGCAAATCATGTGTGAAACCAGACACGAAACTGTCTTCTGCATCATACAGGCCATCCAGTGAGAGTCTCAAAACCCACATTCTGACATGCTTCCACTCACTAGAGTAGTTTTTCCATTGAAAACTCTAATGAACTGGTTTGCTGACATGTTTCTGCCCAACAGAAGGATGTTTTTCCATTTAAGTAGCTAATGAACTGGAGCCTTTTAAGTGGCAAATTAAAGACATGTCTACTCCCCTTGTTGAGAAAAATCTCCCCCAAACAAGAACAAGAAATACGAACTCTGTGTTTGAGAATTTGGACCATTTGAATCCCTAAAGTGCAATGTACAAAGAAGCAAAGTGAGTGGGGAAACCACCAGTGACTTAGCAGGGAGGAGGACAGCCCAACGCCAATGGTGACAGGTGGCTGCTTTAAGGGTGGGTTGCTGCACAGAAACAAGCTGATTGGCCTCAAAAGCTAAAAAGTTGAAGGTACTAGGTATCAGAGGAAAGGCTGGTGAGTTGGGGACTGAAAGGAGGGGGATGGTTCAGAAGTCTGTATAAGTCTGTACTGCTAGGTCCCTGACCCCCACACTGCCCACCCAGCCTATAGCCCCACTCACATATGGGCCAGACAAGGGAGGTCACTTTCTGGAAAAAGGTAGCCAAATAGGTTCTAAAAGTAGGGACTACAGGCCCAGAGAAGGTGAATGCCCTGGCACTCTTCACCTATCTCATTCTAGAATGTCAGTGGGAATGCTTATGTCTTCCCTCATCTTATGATTTGGGTCTAGATGTCCCCCCAAAGCCTCATGCAGTCATAGGTGGTTTTTTCAGAGGCGGCTGAATCTAGTGTGTGATGCTAGGGTTAAGGGTGTGTGATTACTAAACCAGTACACTGATTGGTTTGGCATCACCCTAATCCTGGTAGTCTGGATAAGATAAAGGGGGCAAAACGATGTTGTTCAGTTTTCCTTGTTGCTTTTGCTACCATGTGGCTACCTTGAACTGTTCTCTTCTGTGAATCTCCTATGCCAAGTAATTCTGCCTGGAAGCCAGCTGATTATGGACTGAAACCTCTACAAACTATGAGTTAAATAAACCTTTCCCCCTTTGACTTTGGGTGTTGGGTATTTTGCCCCAGGAATGAGAGAAAAGTAACTGACACGGAATTTTGTACCAGGAGTCGGGCCTTTGCTGACATTAACTGGCCATATAGCTCACGAGCCTTTAGAACTGGCTTTTGTGGGAAGGGAAGAGTTAGGAAATATTCTGAAATGTCAGCTGAAAAAGTGAGCTGGAATGCCTTAGGCTGACTCTATGAGAGATTCGTGTCAGAGTCAGAAGACAGAAGGATAGTAAAGATCAGGCTCAGGAGATTTCTGCTGGGAGGAAGGATCGCATTGGCTGCTGGACTCCATACTGTGTAAATCTTCTAGGACAACTTGACATACAGGAGACTGTGGATTCCACACAGCAGAGACATGAGAGAATTCCTGGCACTCTCTGTGTCTCAAGCATAGAGCAAACAGAGTCTACATGGGTGATAAAAATCAGAGGGCCCAAGAATCAAAACTGGCAGCAGCATTGTTTTTTTTTTCTTTTTTTGGTACCGGGGATTGAACTCCGGACTTTGCACTTGTGAGGCAGGCAGCAGAACCACTGAGCTAAATCCCCAGCCCCAGTGTTAAGTTTTGAGACATGCTTGTCTGTGAGGAAATCTTGCTGAGGGTTGTTTTACAGAGCTGCTTTGAGGGTGGCATTGGGTCAAATGTTCAAAGAAAACAGCTATTTTTGAAAAGGCAATTATAATTGAAAGAGAAAGGACTGAGTTTGAGAGAAATGAAATGTCATTACAAGGCAATACTTACACAGCAAGAACCAATATTTGCATAGTTATAATGAAAGCACTGAATATGAAGTTAACAAAAAATCGATATTAATTATATTGTGTGGAAGGGAGAGGAAAATAGGTATAACTGACCTAAAATTCCTCCTCTGTTATAAAAGGAAGTCAAGATATGATGCCTGAAATGGGTATATATGGAGCCACATATTTGTAAGATTTAGAAATATGGATGTGAATTCCAGAAGATAGAGTGAGAAGCATCCAAAAGCATTTGAATTAGGTGAGGTAAGAGTTAAATGCTGAAAAAAAAGGCCAGGTAAATGTGAAATTTCACTGTATCTTGCAAGAGTTAAACAGGTGCCACAGGTACCAGACTCCAGGTTCCACCATCATCACACCACCAAGCCTATGCTTATGCCCCGAGTCCCCTGAAGAGATGTCCCTGTCCCCTGTCCCTCTGAGAAGGGGCATCCCTTACGATCCCCAAGGCACCCTTCATGTGTTTCCTGGAGGACAACTACATGGTAATAGTGTATTTGGGGCTCCTCTAGGCTGACTTGAATCTATCCACCCCTTGGCTTAACATGAGGGGAAGCTAGAGTTCCAAGAAGGATCCAATCATGAGGAAAGTAGACCTTTGTGAGGGGCATGGTTGACAGACAAGACACTGGGGCCCACAGCTTTAATTTCTAGTCCCCATTTTGCTGCCTGCTTAGCTATATGGACCTGAACTGCTACTGTTTGAGGTTTAATTTTCTTTATGTGTTACATGGAGCAGCACCTCTGATTCTCATAGTATTATGAGCGTCAAATGGGATCATGGGAGTAGGTGACACAGTGGGTCTTTAAAGCTGCTGGTGTCTCCTTAGCGGGCAATGTTGCCCCCCCCCATCTTCATACTTATGGATTTACAAAGTGAGCACATCTCACTGTACTTATTGTTAACAAGTTATTATGGACACAAGTTTTATTATCATGCAATTTATTGTAATTTTATATAACATACACAGAAATGGAAATTTCTCAAAGATTAGATTAAATATACAGATAAAATTACTAATTATTTTTCTTGCAACCCAATGAAGTACATCCTTCAGTACACGGACTCTATTTTGCAAACTATTGGTCCAGGACAGAGTAGGTCCTTAATAAATGTAAGTACTTAAAATATATATAATAGTTATCATTAAAAGAAAATTCCATGTTCTTCTCCTAGACCAAAGCTCAGTGGGGACGGAGACCAGAGAACGTTTCCCTGTAGAGTATACAGTAGGAGATCAACAAATGTTTATTGATGGATGTGCCCAGGGTGGTTACTAATTTTTTTCTTTTTTCAAAAGGTGTTTTGAGATAGGGTCTCACTATGAAGTTCAGGCTGACCTTGAACTTATTATATAGCCCACGCTAGCCTTGAACTCACAGCCACCTTCCTGGCCCAGCCTCCTAAGTGCTGAGACTACAGGTGTGTACCATCACGGTCAGCTCTTTTGTCTCCTTGAGACAGGGTCTCACTGTGTTGCTCAGGCTGGCCCCTAGCTCCTGGGCTCAAGTGAACCTCCTGTCTTGCCCTCCAGAGTAGCTGAGACGGGGGCATGTGCCACTTTGGAGATAAAACATTTTGGGCCCAAATTCCAGATTAGTCACCAGCTCAGACCCTCAGTCTCCTCAGTCTGTTTAATGACATTATCAAGTGATCCTGGTGGGACAGAGGTGGGTGTGATAGTTTGAACATGCTCTGTTCCCTGTAGAAATGCTGCTGCCTGTCAATTAACATCATTTCCCCAACACCATTCACCTTCTGAGCCTCCAAGGTGAGTTAAAGAATATATTGGGGTGTTTTGGGCTGCAGCTAACAGAATACTTCTTAAACCACAGAGGTTATTATTATTTTTTAACTTTTTATATCAGGGTATGGGAGTGTAAATTTGTACAATTGCTCAGAATATTTTGGAGTAATAGCTACTATAAGTGGGAAGAAAGGCAATGATCAGGTTTTTTTTTTTTTTTTACAAGTAATATGCACAGGTCTTAAGCAGTACAGTTTAAGGAATTTTTCACAAATGCACTCATTGCCCAGATCAAGATCCAGAACATTCCTGACACTGTGTTTGGGTCTTTCATGCCCCTTTCCCAACTACTTCTGCCATTGCACACTTGACCTATTGGTAAACAGAATGCATAAGTATAATGTTGTCCCATTTAGCAAATCTTTTCTTTTGTGAATACTCTTTTTGCATTCTCTATCAGATATCTTGTGATGATTGAGAATATTAAAATATTTTCCTAATGGATATCAGTTGTCAAAATGCAGCTGTACAGAAGTAATAAGTTCTAGTGTCCTACAGCACCAGGGGTGACTGTAATTTACAATAACATATTATATATTTTTTGTGAAGAACCAAAAGAGAGGCACTCTAAGCTTCCAAACACAAAGTGACAATATGGACATGGAAATAAGATTAGCATTTGCACTGATTTGCTCAGTATATATTGTATACATGCATTGAAATATCATACTGTATTTCATAAATATGTACAATTATTATGTATCAATTAAAATGTTTAATGTGTAAATAGCAATTCTACCTACTCTGATGCGATTATTGTAAACATGTATCCAGTTATCCACTGCAATTATAAATGTGTATAATTAATCACTAAAAAGTAAAATATTTTCCTAATAGAAAATATTTTCCTTCTAGAAAAGGTGAATTAACTCCAACAGGATTTATTATCATCTCACCTAATAAGAAATATTTGTTTCTATGGTTGTTCAGAGGGCAAATAATGTCATCAAAGAATCGGAATCCTTTTATCCTTCACTCCTTAAGGGTATTTCTTTTTTTTTTTTTTTGAACCAATCTTTACTACAACAAAAACAAAAAAAAATTATAAAATTTCCCCATACCTTACTACTTGTAAAACATGATAGAAACACATTACTAAGATAATTTATATCATTTAAAGATTGTGCAATTTGATGATTTTTTTACACATGAAAATAGTTTTTAATCTCTCATCCCATTTTTCTAAATAGTTTAAGCTTTACGAAAAACAATTTTTGGAATGATTTTCTAAATATGTTTAGTTCTGAGGAGTGATTTTTTTGTGTGTACTTTAAAAAGTCTTTTTTCTTTTTTTTCCCCTTAAATTCTTTTATTGGTACATTTTAGGTAAACGATACATTTACATTTATCATTGGGTGCTTGTACCTGTACATGATGTATCTTGGTTCTTATTTTTTTTCCCCATTACCTGTGCTCCCTTCACCCCCTCCACCCTTCCCTATTTACATAGACTTTGTTTCCATTTTTTTCCTCATAATTTTTCCTTTCCCTTCTTTCCTGGTATTTATTTCTTTCTTATTTTAATTTTTATTCTTATTCTTTATTTCTATTTTATTCTTATTCTTTATTTATTTATTTCCTCCCTTAAAGGTATTTCTTCATGGTTACAAGATGGCTGTCATAGCTCTAAGCATCACAGCTTTAAATGACAATATCCGAAAGGCAGAGGTACAGTAGAGAGAGACAGAAGAAACTTTTTCAGAGGGTGCCAGAAGACTTCTCCTCATGCCACATTAGTCAAAGTGAGTCAGATGGCCATGTTTATCACCAAGGACCCTGGGAAAGTATCTGCCATGTTCAGCCTCTACTTTGAAAGACAGGCTCTGCCAGCATGGGAGAAGGGAAGGAAAGAGAAGGGTAGCATCTGATAAGTGAGCAATTGCAATGTCTTCTATAGAAAATCGGTGACTAAAGTAGCCCAAGTTTATGTGGCAGATGGGTCTTCTAAAATGAAAACCAAGAAATTCCTGAGCAGACTGGAGCCAAGCAGTCTTAGACTTCATCTCCAGAGAGAACGGGAAAGCCATTTGGATAAGGGCCTGGCCCTAGAGTGAGGTCTGCCTGCTCTGTCCTTTCCCCATCTCTGATTCCAGCCCTGATTTGCCACCTGCTCTAGCCACTCAGCCACTTGCTCTGCTCTAGCCACTCAGTCCCTTACCATTTCCAAGGGCCTTATATGCACCAGGCCCTGTGTGATGTGCTGAAGTTTCCTAGATGAATCAAATATAGTTCCTGATCACAAGAAATCCAGACTAGTTCCTGTCAAGAAAACAGATTGTGTTACCAGGTGCCACGATGGAGGGGGCATGATGAGGGACAAGTGTAGCTTGGCTGGGCTTTCTGGGCCAGGGGTGTGCAGGAGCCTGCAGGTAGGGAGGAGCAGATAAGCCATTTCAGGCCTGAGTCCTGTCCTATTTCTGTCTTCTTTGAAAGCTGTGGGATAGCTCATTCTTGGGGGTTTTATTTTTCCCTTAATAAGAATGGCACCTTCTGCGTGCAGGGCTTCTTGCAAAGCCCTTCCTCACCTGCTCATATTTGGTCCTTGCAATAGCTTTGTTGGGTGAAGGAAAGCCAGGATGACTCTCCTCACTTCATGAAGGAGGAAACTCAGGTCCAGAGAGGAGGCATCACCTGCCCAAGCTCACATGGCCACTAAGTGTCAGAGTGGAGACTTAGACTCAGCTCTGTTTCCTTGCAGCTGCTTTTTACAGCTGAGGCTAAGTTCATTCTGGTGCTTAGGAAGAGAGGTCAGGTTTCCTGTGATGCACTCCTCCAAAAGCTTTGCAGGGCCCCTCAGCAGAAGCATCAGTAGTGATGAGGGTAGCTGACGTCCAGTGTTGGATCCAAGACCTTCCCATTAAACTCTGGCCTGCCACAGAGAAGGCCTGCCCCGTCCCTATCCTTGGAACCCCACTTAGTCCCCTTGAAAATGGGGTCTTTCCCACCGCTCAGTGATACAGGGAGTTTGAGGGTCTAGAAGAACAGGTAGTGGAGCCCTTGGGGGCCCGCTGGAGTCACTGAAGTGACCAGTAGCTTTACCAGATAGCATCAGTGAAAAACCTCATCAACATATAAAGAAGGAAAGTCTATTTTGCTCTCAGTTTTGGCAGTTCCAGTCCACGATCAATTGGCCCCATAGCTTTGAGCCTGGGATGAGGCAGCACATCATGGTGGGGGGTGCCTGGGGGAGCAAAACCTCTGCCTAATGGCCAGGAAGCAAAAGGGAATAAAGAGAGAGACAGGTGGGGTCCCACAGCACCCTTCAAGAACACATTCCAGTGGCCCAAGGACCTCCCAGTAGGCTCCAACTGCTAGGCCCCTAAGTCCACATTACCACTCAGTTGAGCCACACTGGGGACCAAACCTTTAACTTGTGGACTTTGGGGATATTTATCCAAACCATAGTACACATCTTGACAAAAGATGTTAAAGTACAGATAAGGTAATTATCTTCCTACAAATGATTTGTTACTTACAGAAGAAAAAGTATTAACTTCATGGCGGAGAAACCAGATACAACCTGCTCCATGTGATCAAAGTTAACACCAATAAAGGTACAAATTGACCTCATGTAGCTCATGATGTCACTGGGGAAGACAGCCTCCCTCCTAAGATATTGCTGCACAAAATATATGTTTTGTGGAAACATCATACAAACCCAAAGTGAGAAACACAACATTCCATACAACAATTAATCTGTACTTTTTAAAAAATATTATCATTGTGAAAGTTAAAGACAGACTAGGGACTGTTCCAAATTAAAGGAGATTAAAGAGACACAACAACAAACTGCAAAATGTGATCCCAGACAACATCCTGCAGTGGAAAAGGAAATAAAAAGTTCTATACTGAATATTACTGGGACAGTGGACAAAAGTGGAGTGCAGGCTGCAGATTAGGGTAAAACCACTGGGTGGCTGGGTGGCAGGGACAGACATTTCACTTCACTGGTTGTAGTGTCAGGCCATTTGGCCACATGGACTTGGGTACAAATACATGTTCCCTTTGCCCCATGGATCCTACCTCTACAAGTTTATTCTACAAGTTTATTCTCATAGTGGTTGCAAAATGACATCTGCATAAGGACAGGCATTGCATCCTCATGGTAATAGCAAAAAGCAATAGGAAACAAGCAACATATTCATCAAAAGGAGATCTGTTGAATTATATCTTAGCCAAGTAATATAGGCAGCTGTTAAAAAGGAAGAGCTTGCTCTCCAAGGATGACAAAGACTGATCTCCAACATGTGTTGCAAAAAGTGAAGTGCAGAATGATTTGGTAAAGAAAAATAACAGTGGGGCAGAATGTATGTGCACATGTTTGTAAATGAATAAGCCACTTCTGGGTGGAAACTCAAGAAAGAATTTGTTGACAGTCACAGCTGCCTGGAAGAGGAGGTGGGTGGACAGTGTTGGAGTGTGGATTAATTTCCCCCTTATGTACTTTTAGGTGTTTTGGTTTTATACAGCATGTGTATATTACCTGTTTGAAGAAGAAGAAAGAAGGAAGAGGAAAAAAGGAAGAGGAGGAAGGAGAAGTAATAATAAATAAATGCATACCCACAAGCAAAGATGCATAAACAAAACAGTAATTTACCTTAACAATGCACTGTTGGATTGCATCACTTCTTGGCACACTGTTGGAAACGTATGAAAAGGCTCACAGATGCCAGATGAGAAGGGGTGGTTCAATCCTATCTCCCCTTCAAGGACTAAGGAGAGGCTAAGGCTCCTGTGTTTCTAGAGGAAAACAAAGAGGGGCCTTGAAAGTGTGGGGTGAGTGCAAGGCCTCCTGATCCCAATCACCTAGCACACTACACTCCTGTCCTCTTCAGCAGGAGGCCTTTCCTTGTATTTTGCAACAGTGACCCAGAGGTCTTGTCCCATTTTCTCCCCACACCATGCCTCATCTTGCTTCCTGGGTATGGATTTCTGTTCAGTCTCCTGTATCATGCCTCAGTTACAGAGTTTTCCTCTTTCTTGGCTGCCTATTGGAGCATCATCACTGAACTCTAAAGTACTGGTGAAGGATTCAGGACCTCAGTTTGACCTGTCCCCTTTGAGCTTCCTGTGAGAATAAGCTGATGCCTGCAGACATGGAAAGGTATCTAGCACTTGGCAGTGGGACAGGCCACATGGAAGCTGTCGTTACCATGGAAAATGAACTCCATCCACCAACTCTTCCACAAGCCCCAGTAACAGATCAAAGAAATCCCCAAAGCAGGTTTCAGGACCCTAAGTGCCTGGTCCGGGATTGAGGGGTCTGGGAGGAGTAGCCTGCTGCCTGCCCCACTTTGGCACCCCCTGTGGCTCTGTGAAGGCAGAGTTAGTGACATCAGCCTACATCACACACAGTGTGATGCTGTGCTTTGTGGCTTTATGTAATAAATCATAATTATCCAACACACATAGGTAGAATACATTTGATGCACTTTTTGAATATCATACAAACATATTGACAAAAGTTAAAAGTCATGAAATAGCAGAATATTGCACAAAAGTAAGACAAAAATGATATACACCTTATGATTTCATTGATAGAAAGCTCGAAGTTTGGCAAAACTAGTCTACAATGATAAAAGTAATAGGAAGATAGGGATAATTTCCCTCCTGAGGATAATGCGTAGTGGACCCCGGATGCTTCTCTTTCCTTGTCTGAGTGCTGGTTACAGGATGTGTACAGTTTGCAAAACTTTAAACTTGCACAACTATCTGAGCACATTTTAAATGCATATTATTCTTAAATAAATAAAGTAAAACTGGCCCTTCACACATCTCCCTTTCCATTCCCTTTTTCAGGAGCTACTAGTGTTAACAGTTTGCGGTTTCCTTTCAAGATACTTTTCTATCTGTTATATTGATAGGGCTGGGGATTTAGCTCAGTGGTTTCGCCGCTTACCTCGCAAGCGGAAGGACCCGAGTTTGATCACCGATACTAAAAAAAAATGTTATATTGATAGATGTTAAGTGGATGGATGGATAGACAGACAATAGCTAGCTAGATAGAAATTGTTTTGTTTTACCATAGATGTTACATACTTGTTCTGCAACTTGTTATTTTTATTTTAATAATATGCGTTAGAGGTCTGACCACATTAGTATCAAACACCTGTTCTCCATGTGTGTGCGTGTGTGTGTATGTGTGTGTTGCTTGTATTTAAACCCTGGATCTCACACATGGTAAGCATATACTCTAGATCACTGAGCTACTCCCAAGCCCCTGTTCTCTGTTTGTAAGAACACATGGTATTCTGCAGTGAGAATATACCATACCACTCAGTATTGCAGTGTTGCCAGGCATTTGGGTCATTTCCAGTGCTAGCCATCTAATCAGTACTGCAAGACACATACTTCTGCCTAGGCCTCTGGGTGCTGCCATGTTTCTATTGAGCACAAGGCTAAAGGGGGAGTTTCTGAATCAGCATGGGTGCATTTGAACTCTAACAGGTGTTGCCAGACTGCCTACCAAAACATTTCACAAGCTTACATGCTTCCCATACACTCATTCATGCATGTATCTGGTGAACATATATTATGCACCGACTCCATGCTGGCAACACACCCCAGGTTTCAGAAGAAGAGGAGAAGAACTCATGGAGTTCAGTCTGGTCAGGGAAACATCCCGCAATAAGTAAAAACATAAACACATCATATATCAGGTGATGAGGAGCACAAAGGGTAGACAGACGTGTATGAATGCCATTCTGTTGATTTTTGTGGATTTCATAGCTATTTCTTCTATTATGAATTGGGTGTTTGTTCTCCTTTGTCCATTTTATAATGGAATATTTTGTCTTTTCTGTATTGATTCTTAGGGCCCTTACTGATTTATGATGGATTTCAATCTTCCAACAGTTGACTGTGTTGCAGTGGTTTTATTTCAGCCTGTTGCTTGGCTTTTATCTTTGCCCAGCATGTTTCACAAAGTTCTTCTCATGAGGAACCACAAGGATATTTATTTCAGACTTTCATCCCAGGAAAACTGGGGGTTCTTCTCAAGGACTGTTTTTGTTGTTGTCACTCCCACCCCCCTTAAATCCATTTAACCGTGTTCCCTTGATCTTGCTCTGGATATGAGGAGTCTCAGAACAAATATCTCCACATACCTCTAGCAACAGTGCAGAAGTTCACAGAAGACATTCACTAACCCAACCTCATCTTGAGCTCACCTGTTGTGTTTCCTGTTCATGATTTCATTTTCCCTTTCTTTCCTGGCCTCTTGTTTTATTACATCTGTTATAAACACGTCCCTAAAGTTTGCCTAAAATCATCTTTGCAACAAGGTGTGGGAGTAAAAAACTGTTCCCTGCTCACAACACCAATTACACAAATGGTGCAACTCAGGCCCAGAGAGGGACAGCACCTGAGCCAGGGCTGCAGGGGGTCAACAAAGTAGACTCTCTCAGCCTTTCCAATCCTGGTTATTTCTTCCCTACCTCTTCTCTGTCTGAAGAGGCGCTCTGTTTCTCATGTGACAACTGCATGAATTAGAGTACTTTCAGTTGCCACGTGTTGGAAATCTTGTTAAATAATCCAGGGGTAACTGTTTATTCACAAAAGGGGCAAATCAGATGGGCTGCAGGCATGGTGTAATCTAAGCACACAGGCAATCTCAACCAGCAGGCTTCCCTGCACACTCAGTTTTACTCCTCTCCCTCTCTCTTTGCTGGTGATAACCATCCATTCCTGCTTCAAACAGTTTCATTCCATGTGGTATAAATATGACAGGAACATGGAAAAGGAAACCCTCTCCTACAGCCTCAACAGAGGAGAGGATTCTGTTTTCTTTTTTCTTTTCTTTTTTTTTGGTACTGGGGATTGAACTCGGGACCTTGCACTTGCGAGGCAGGCGGCAGCACCACTCAGCTAAATCCCCAGCCCAAGGAGAGGATTCTGATTGGCCCACCTGGAAAGCACTTTGCTGCAGGCAGAATGACAGGCAGAGTGACAGACATTTGATTAATACTGATCATGGGATTAGGGAAGACAAGAAGGGTGGGGTATGATGGGCAAACACTGTAGAGACCAATGCCTAGGGCCCCAGCGAAGAAGAGGACGCTCCCAGGGGAGGAATCGATGTCTGCCCCAAGCACAAATCAGCAAGGGGCTGACTTTGCTCCTTCTTTAATGGAAACGTTTTCTTTCCTCCTGCTCCAGGGCCTTCTGTGGCTTTGGGGACTAATCCACATGTTCAGTGCTGCCTCTCCATGCTGGCTTTCACCAGCTCCTACCCCTTCCCATCCCCAGCCCAGGATATCTTTCCCTTCTCCACTTCCCGCCCCATCCAGAGACATGTTTTATAGCAGTGATTTTGTTCTCCACTCTGCTGGAAGAGACAAAGCTATGCCACTGTTAGAAGGTACATCGGGCTTGATATGAAATACCATTTCAGAGAGGTAGTGAGTAGTTTTTAAGAGGTTAGAGTTCATGGTGGAGAAAGCAAACGCTATCTACCTTTATTCCAGCGAGACTAAAGAAGCAGTGAATATTGGTTAAACACCTACTGTGTGCCAGCACTGGCAAATATATGCATACAATTGATTTCAGGGGTCCAATCCCTGCCAGGTAAATATTAATTTACAGACAAGGTGTTCAGAGAGGGAAAGCGGCCCACCCAAGATCACACAGCCAGTGATTCAAAGAACTGGGCTTGGAATTGTCCAACTGTTCTGTCCTCTTTCTACCCATTTCCTAATAAACACCCCCCCATTATTATTATGATGATGACTCACACTATAGAAACATCTCCTAATTAAATGTGAAAATAGGAAAAGCCTTTGGAATGTACTCTGAGGAGGTTAGCCTTAGCAGAATTACTTCCATACCAAAAATTTGTTCCCTAGCTATGGTGCAGCTGGGATTCTTTTTTCTTGATGTTCCCAATGAGTGGAAAGTAAGAGGCACAGAAGATGACCAGCTCCCACCTTCCACTTCCTGCCCCAGCTGCCTCAAACTGTACAACATGGGCACAAGAATCAACCAATCAGTCAGTGAAGTAACCTATTGATGAATGAGTCAATTCACTTTCACCAGACGTGCCTGTTGGGGGCAGTTGGTGCCCACAGTGGACACAGTGGAATCCTAAGCTCCATCCCCCAGAACACAGTGACAATCTATGGGGAAAGTTGCTTTGCTTTGCAGCCAACAGTTCCAGAAGACATCTTCTGTCAAACTACAAGTTAAGCCTCTGGGCTCCTCTCCCTTTCTTATCAAGTACAGTTGTACTAATAAAAGCTGAGCTAGAATGTCCTGGCTTCCTCTTCTTTAAGCTGTATGGCCTGAAGGATGTACTGCCTCTGAGGCTGTTTCCCCACCGGTGGCTGGTGGGCCAGGCTGTGGCTGCGAGCCCTCCTCCTGGACTGGCTGAGAGTGAGTCTGTGAGCGCCACTCCTGAGTCTGGCACCTCACAGGCATTTTAATGAACAGCGCTTTTAACCCTTTTCATAGAGGACTGCTTTAGTCAGTTTTCCATCACTATAACAAAATACCTGATCTGGTGATGCCACCTTTATCGGGTGGCAAAGACGAACTGGGCTGAGGTATGCCAGGTTTGGTCACTGGCCTGCTGTAGAAGGTGATGCCCAAGTCTCAGCTTCCTAAATCTCCATCCTGGCACCTGTTGTGGTTGCAGGTATGAAAACCTTGCAACTAGCTGTTTAAAAAAGGAGAGACGTAGAAGCACCCATGTCCAGGCCTCTGTGGCCCCTCTTCTGGCAGATGAGAAATCCTTCCACCACTGGGAGTCACTGTAGGCCAACCCCAAATAAAATTCCATCACCCACAGTGACTGGGGAAGCCTGCCGGGGCCCAGTCCTCACCAGCCTCTTCCCATCCTTTCTCTGCTCCCTTGTGGTGCTCCCTCCACACTAACCTATCGAGCTTGTTCCCACCTCTGGGCCTTTGCGCAGCTGTTTCCTCTGCCTGGAATGCCTGTTTTCCAAGTTGTCACAGGGCTCAGTCCCAAAAGGTCAAAAAAGTCAGAAAGGACTTTCCAGATGATCATTTTGCCTTAGTTACTCCTGGCTTCACTTCCTCCTTCATTTTTCTTTGCAGCCCTTATGCCTCAGGTACAATGTGTATTTGGCTGTTGTCTGCTTTCCAAAACCAAATTGTGAGCTCCATGGGGCAGGACCTTGTCTAGCTCAAAGTCATATTTCAGTTCCTGGAATGAGGATTGGTAGGAGGATGGAAAGATGGGCAGTCATGAATGAAAGGATGAGAAGATGGGTGACTGTAGGTGGGTGATTACAGGGGATTATCGAGGGCAGATGGGAAATCAGATAGCTACAGATGCAGGGATGAGGTGATGGGTGGTTATAAATCAGAGGAGGGCTCAATGAGTAGAATGGAAAGAGGGCTGGGTTTTGAATCAGATAGACTCTGGCTTTTCTCTGTGTGACCTTAGCTGAGTTACTCCTATTCTCTGACCCACGGTTCATACCTCTGCAAAACATACAAAATGGATTCTTCTGTCGGGCTTCCGTGAAGACAAAATGACAGGATTGCCTTGGTTGTTCCTGGGCTGTTCACTAGTTGATTAGAATACAATCTTTCTATGTAATGATCTTGAGGACATGTTAGGCACAAAGTCCAATAATTCTCAACATTGTTGGTTCCCTTATAAGCAAATGAACGCTCTGCATCAAGGGTCTGGCAGTTATGATGCACCAGGCTGATGCTGAGCACTTCATGGAACAATGATCTCTAACTCCCTCATGGTTTCCTAAGATGAAGAAGCTGAGGCTAAAGGGAAGATCGTGACCTGCTCATGGACACACATTAGAAAACTGAGCAGGAACTCAAACCGCCTCACCTGATACTGATTTATTAACAATAAGCCTTGACCAGAAGTGCTATTTGCAGTATTTTAGGGGTGTGTCTAGGGCATTCCTGTGGCTCGGGGATCATTTTTGTATCCGCATCTTCCAAGAAGATGGGCAGAGGAGAGCTGAGGGCACACCCTGGGCATAAAATCCAGAAGCAATGGCAGAAAACAGCCTCCTCTGATTTTTTCCTCAGGTGGAAGACCAGCTGGCTGAGGTAAGGCTCAAGTAGAGGAGCTGGATGACAAAGACATTGGGAAGGAAGGCTGGGCAAGTCTCATGTGATAGAGGATCTGAGAGGCAGTGGAGCCGCACGTGGAGCTGGTCACTGGGAGAGAGTGGCACCATGTACCCAGTAAGGGGAGGTCTGGTTTGAACCCAAATGATTCACAGTCCCCAGGCACAGAACCTTCGCTGGTTCTCTATGATGGTTCAGAAAGACAACCCTGTGGTGCAGGGCAAGGTTTTGGAGTAAGAGTGACCTGAGGCTTTTTCTTAGCTCTGTCCTTGACATGGGCAAGCTCTTTCCCCTCTCTGAACTCTTGCTTCCTCTCCTGGGAAAGCAGAGAATAGTCATATCTGTGAAGATTAAATGGTCTATTTGTAAACTGACCAGCATGAAGATGCTTCCTGGAAACACCAGCTGCCATGTTGTAAGGAGAATCAGACTGTCCCTCAGAAAGGTCCCCATGGAGAGGTTCCTGCAAAGAAGCCCCTGTGGAGAGGGGCCACACGAGCTCACAGTCACAATGGCCTGCTGACCATGGAGTGGGCCACAATGGAGGCAGATTGTCCAGTCCTCCCAAACCTTTGTGTATGTGCAGTCCCAGCTGACACCCAGACTAAACCTCCCCAGGAACCTCAAGCTAGACCCACCAGGCTAAGCCACTCCCAAATTCCTGAAGGGTAGGTACAACCCAGAAGAGTATTAAGCAAAGGGAAGCATATTTCAAGCTAGATACTGCACTTGATCTTAGCCAAAAGGCTGAGAAGTGATAGCACATTTCAAGCTAGAGGGAAAAGCATGACCCTGGTGTGGAAGGATGGACACATGGTAGTGGGGTCATTGTGTTGACAGCCTTGAAAACCAGGCAGGGGTCTTGGATGTCATGCTGGAAGCCAGTGCTTCTCTAGCAGAGTTAGAGGTTTTATGGATGGGCTCTGGGGAGAGCTCCATGGCTTTCATAAAACTTTGTGGCCCAGAGATAATGAATCACTGCAGTGAGCCATTGAAGCCACTGATGTGTAATCAAGCAAGTTGCTTCTGTGAGTGACAGTAGGGCAGGCCCACTGGGGACTCAGGAGGCAGTGAAAAGCACACCTCAGAGGTGCCCCAGCCAAGGGTGGGGCTGGGTTCACCTACCACCTCCCATCAGTCACTGGCCAGGCTGCTGTTGGACTTGGACTCTCCAATACCCCCAACCTTAGGCGGAGTTTCAAGGGTTGGCATAAGCCTTACCGGGCATGGGAAAGTGAGTGCTGAGGGGACAAGGGCAGGTCAATGACAGTGTGCACTACATGTGCTACAGGCATAGTCTGTTAGGAACTATAATTGGGCAGCTGTGCATGTTCTGGGGTGGAGTGGGCAAGTGGGGTGGGGCCCAAGAGGCCCCTGGATGAGAGATCCATCCCATAGGACTTCACATGAAGCTGTCCAGCCAGGACCACAAGATGTGGCAACATGTCAGAACATGGTCGTGGTGTTGGCTGAGTCCTCAGCTTAGGACCAGGGCTCAGTAAAGATTTGTTAAATGAACGAATGCCTCTTCTGCAAACTGTTTACAACTTAGCTCAGATACCAGCTCCTCTATACCTCTCTCACCCCTGGGTGCCTACCACCATTCACAGACCTGGATTTTAGAACTCACCTGCTCCATTTCTCTGTCTCCTCACCAGACCATGAGGACTTTGACAGCAGCTACTGTGTCTTCCACTCTTACTTACTGCTCTCTGGCCCCGAGTGGGTGTTTGGTAGTGAATGAGTAAATCACTCAATCAATCAATTTCTAATGGCAGGAGCTGAAGTAAGGGATATGAGGCAGGAGAACTTGGGGGCCCAGTGTTCTTACTGCAGCTCATGTGAATTAATCTTTCTATAACTGCCACCTTCACATCACAGGTATGCATGACACATTTTGGAACAGATAAGCGCTAACACCTCATGGGCATCTGTACCTGGAACATTTCTAAATGCTTTATATTTGTTAATTTCTTTAATCATAAGTTTCTATCCCTGTGTTACAGATGATGAAACTGAGGCACACAGTGCTTCAGCAACTTGCCCAAGATCACATAAGTAGTAAGTGGCAAAACCAGAACTTGAATCCAGGAGGTCTCACTCCGGCTTCCACCAATCTCTTCTGCCTCTCAGCTGACAGAGAGTGGATACAAATAATAACAATGGCAGCAGCTACTATTACTTGCACCTGCTTTATAGCCACCTAGTCATCTTTGGACAGATGTTCTGAGTCCATATGATAGATGAAAAAGTGAGACTGTGTGATGGGCATATGAAAATAACCAGCCTTGGGTCTCAGCTCCTTCTTGAGTGGGAACATTCAGTGGCTTGATCTTGGCTCCTCTCCACCTTCTCAGCCCCAGCTTCACATTTCTGTCTCCTTCAACCCATCATCACCATTGCACAGACTGAGAACCAAGGCTAGACCCTATGCTGCTGTCCCCAGCCTGGCAGGGACCTACTGTCCTTTCCTTCTCTTTGTCTTTTCCTTCTCTCCCAGCCAATTACCAAGGGATCAACTTGATTGTGAACATAGTTTGGAGATATTTTCACTGCTGTTTTAAACATGTTTTCCTTTGTTTGAAAGAGTGCTACAACTTCAACCACAGAGAGAAGAAAAACTCTATTCTGGGCTGACCAAGATTGTGAATATAAAACCAGAAATGACTGTATTAAATAATGAAAACTGAAAATCACCCAAACAATGAGATTTCTCAGAGTTCTAGAGTTGGGAGGACTTAGTTCTTTGAGGTCAATCCTCCTGGGTACAGTCAGGAAGGTTGTAAACAGATGAATAGGGATCTTGCTTCCTGCAATGGGTTGTAAATCTTACTCTGATGCCAGATGTTCTTCAAAGAATGCTGAGTTTTCTTTTCCAATGTTTCCTGGGTAAATGGACTGAAGCATGGAAAGACAGCTGATTGCATTCATACCGTAGATCCAGCATGGTGCTAGAGTGAAGTTCTAAGTTAGAGGTTTCTATTGGAAAGTCAGGCTGGGGCCAGAGTTGAGGCTCAGTATGGAACCAGGATCATGAGTCACTATGGAACCAGAATTAAGATTCAGTCTACAACAAAGATCAAGTATCAGACTGCCACTAAGGTCAGGGCTCTGTCTGAGGCTGGAGTCAGGGCCTGGTGTGAAACAAGATTCATGGTTCTGTAGATGCAAAAATCCTCAACAAGGTACTGGCAAAAAGAATACAAAGGGTCATCAAGAAGATCATACACCCTGACCAAGTCAGATTTATCCCAGGGATGCAAGGATCGTTCAACATTCACAAATCAATAAATGTAATACACCGTATTAACAGAGTGAAGGACAAAAACCATTTGATCATCTCAATAGATGCAGAAAAAGCATTCGACAAAATCCAGCACCCATTCATGATAACAACCCTACAGAAAATTGGAATAGAAGGTTTTTATCTTAACCTGATTAAGGCTATCTATGAAAAACCAACAGCCAACATCATACTAAATGGTCAAAAACTGAAAACTTTCATGCTAAAATCAGGAACAAGT
>NW_004624741.1:2250376-2290597 GCF_000247695.1 Heterocephalus glaber | reverse complement strand
AAATGCTGAGAAATGGAAAAAATGGAAATAAAGTCTTTGTAAATAGGGAAGGGTGGAGAGAGTGAAGGAAGCACAGGTAATGGGGAAAAAATAAAAACCAAGATACATCATGTACAGGTACAAGCACCTAATGATAAATGTAAACGTATTGTATACCTAAAATGGACCAATAAAAGAATTTTTAAAAAAAGTTTCAGGGTTCTGACTAAAACCAAAATCATGGCTTAACCAGGACTTCAGTCTGTGATCAATAACGAGATGAGAGTCCCATCAGGAACCTGGTTTATGATCTGATCTAGGGTCAGGTTCAAGTTTCAGTGTGTGATGTAGGATCAAGTCTCAGTCTGTGACCAGATCCAGACTCAGGGTATGACCAGGATCAGGATTCATCCCGGGTCTTCAAAATGCCAAAATGGAGACTTGGCTCCCCCACTTCCTAAGACCATGAGTCAGTTTGCCTAGTAGACCTCAGTTTCCTCTTCTGTAAACTGGGGTAATTACAAACCCTGTCCTAAATCTTTCCATAGTTGAATGTTAGGCAAAATAGGATAGCTGATGTCAGCAAACTTTGCAAACTGCAAAGTGTTGGGTAAACATTCATGTAAACATGCAGGGGAACACTCCAAAGAAGTTAATTGTGGGAAAGTCAAAATTTCACTGTGTCTCCTGCCAAATCTTCTATCCCAGTTTCTCTTCTTCCTGTAAAACTAATAGCTAACAGTTCTGCAGCATGTCCTAGTACCATGTTCTAAGAACGGCATGTATATTTAACTAATTTAATTTTCAAACAACTAAATGAGGAAGATATTAATGCAACTTCTGTTTTCATGATGAAACTGAGGCAGAGATAAGTAACTTGCTTGAAATCACACTGAATAATTGGGAAATCTCTGATTCATATTGAGGGAATTTAGTCTGAAGTCTATGCTGAGTGCAGGAACTGGGGAAAGGTTTGGGGGTCAGTCTTGGGAATTCTTCAAGGAGAGACAGACAGCAGTAAAGGTATAGGTCACTCCAGAGGCCTAGGGGTGACTCATGGCCCCCAGAAACCTTCCTTTGCCCAGTAGGCTGAGTCTCCCAGCAGACTCCACTCCCACATGAGAACATAAAAGTTTGGAGAAGAATTGGTGGGTTGCATTAGGCATCTCTTTATACTTATTTGTTTATGGAAAGAAGTTTCAGGCCAGATGCTGAAAACCTGTATTTTATGGGTAATTTTTCAATTTATTTCATGCTGGTATTAAAGCAACAGTAACCCAACACACCACGGAGGCTGTGCCTCCCTGGGCCAGGAGGGAGGGTACTGACTTGAAGCAGCTGCTTTGTGCTCCTGAGCATCCCACAGGAACAGGAGTATTTGCCTTCCTTTGGGAAAGGGCAGCCCAAGTGAGGAATGAAGGTGGGAGTTACAGAGTTCTAACTGAAGAAGAGAAAGAGATGAAGTCCAGAGGAGAATGGTGAGGATCCAATGCTTCTATTTTATAGATGGCGAGACTGAGCCACAGATAACAAAAGTCATTAGAAAGAACTTATCTGGGTTGAATGTGGTTCTAAGTTTTCCCCGTACTACCTTATTGGTTGTCATGAGAATTCATAAGAAACTGTTTTGGTTTGAGGTTGCCAAAAGGAGACCCTGAGGTCAAGATTTGAGTTCAAATTTATTTGAGAATTGACACCAAGAAACAGGGTATAAGGCATGAAAGAGGAAGGGAAGATGGCCACTAAGGTTGAGTTGTCCAGACAGTTAGCACCAGAGACACCTGGAGCCTAGTTCTAGGAATTCTGGGAGGTAGCACAGAACACACTTCAAGCCATCCTGCCCCTCAGATGAAGGAGTTGGGGTATTGGTCCATCATTTCTCACCTCTATCAAGTCCATTAGCAAATTATTTTTCCCAATTATTGTACTTTTCAGTTCTAAAATTTCTATTTGATTCTTTTTAATAACTTCTGTTTCTTTGCTAAAATTCTCTATGTTTTAATTTGCTTCAAGAGAATTCATAATTTCTTGCCAAAGCACTTTTGTGATGGCTGCTTTAAAAATCATTTTCAGATAGTTTCAATACCTTAATCATCTGGATATTAACATCACTTGACTGTAGTTTGTCATTAAAATTGTGGTTACCCTGATTCTTGTTAGGGCAGGCAGCTCTCTGTTTTGGCTTTGATGTTAGGAAAATTTGGGTCATATTACATCTGCTTATTTTAGCAGCAATCTTATTGTTCAGATGTAGTATATAAGTTCTCATCTACTTTTGTGGACTGTAGTTGTCAGAGCCTGTGCAATTCTATTCTCATATGCCTTGTTTTTTTGGTGCTGCTGGGATTATACTATCCTAATACCAAAATCAGAAAAAGACTGACCAAAAAAGGGGAAATATAAGCCAGTGTCTTTCAGGAATATATTTCCAAAAGTGGTTAGCAAAATTTTAGCAAGTAGAACTAAGAAATATATAAAAAGTATGACCAATTGGGGTTTATTCCATTAAGGAATATGATATTTGAAAATCAATCAATATAATCCATAATATCAATGGATAATAAAAATTAAATGTCTCTTAATATATAGTACAAAATAAGACAAAATTTAACATTCACTCATGATTTTAAAAATCTGTCAGAAAAATAGTAACAAAGATGAACTTCCTCAACTTAATAGAAAATCTACAAAAACCCTACAGGTAACATCATACTTAATGCTGAAGACTGAATGCTTTCCCATGAAGACTGAGAACAAGACGGATGTCTCTCTTTCTTTCAGCATAGCTCTAGCCAGTTCAAAAAGGCAGGGAAAAAAAAACCAATAAAAGCCACAAAGATCAGGAAGAAAGAAATAGAATTGTCCATATTTGCAAATAACATCATTGTCTATGCAGAATTTGGCCCGCAAAATTTGCAAAAATACTCCTAGAAGTAATAAGTGAGTTCAGAAAGATGACAGGATACAAGATAAACACATAACAATCACTGAGTTTCTATGCACTAGCAATTACAGTGAAATAAAAAATTACAATGTCATTTACAATTGCTGAGAGAAGAAAAAGAAAGGAGATGCTTTGGCCCAAATTTAAGAAAACTTGAAAGATTTGTATGCTGAAAAAAATGAAACACTGATTTTAAAAAATCAAAGAAGATGCACATAAATGAGGAGACATGCCATGTTTATGGATTGGAAGACTCAATGTAGTAAAAGATGTCAACTCTCTCCAGATTCCTATACATGCTTAATGCAATTCTGATCAAACTCCCAGCAATATTTTTTGTAGATATAAACAAAATAAACATAAAATTTATATGTAAAGTCAAAGGAATTAGAATAGCTAAAATAGTTTCAAAAAATAAAAATAAAACGAGAGGGCTTGGTCTAATCAATTTCAAGATATATAACTGTAATAATCAGGAAAGTATGGTATTGGCAAAAACGAAGCTACAAAGTCCACAGAAAAGATTAGATAATCCCAAAATAGATCCACACAAATATGCCCAATTAATTTCTGACAAAGAAGTAAAAGCAACTCAGTGGAGCTCACACCGGAGCAACTGAACACTCACAGGCCAAAAATGAATCTTAACTTAAAACTCACACCTTACACAAAAATGAATTCAAAATGGAACACTAACTTAAATGTGAAATTATATAACTTTTAGAAAAAATAATCAAAAGCCTTTGAGATTTGTGACTCGAACTTGAACACCAAAATCATGATCCATAAAAGGAAAATTTGATAAAGTAGACTTCATCAAAATTATACAACTCTGCTCTGCAAAAAACTCTGGTAAGAGGATGAAAAGACAAATTACAGACCAAGAGAAAGTACTGTATTTGAAAAATCACGTATTCAACAAAAGGCAACTAAGATATATAAACAACTCTCAAAATACAACAGTAAAATTTAAAAATCTAATTTAAAATGGGCAAAAGATGCACATATATCACCAAAGAGGACATACAAAAATGTATACACATGTAGATGTGGTAGCTGTATTCTTAGTAACCAATAATTGAAAATTACCTAAATACTCTTCAATGGGTGAATGGCTAAGCAGACTATGATGCATCTATACCATAGAAGACTACTCAGCAGTAAGAAGCAACTAACTACAAATGCATGCAAAACATGGAATGACTCTGAAGGAAATTATTCTGAGTTAAGAAAATCGATCTCAAAGGAATATATACTACACGATTCCACTCCATAATATTTGTATAACAACAAAATTATAGAGATGGAGAACAGATGAGCAGTTGCTAGGGGTTGGGGTTAGAAAGAGAGAGGGAGAGTGGAGCCATAAAGGGCACCATGTGTGTACCATGTGCAAGTCTTGTGGTGGTGGCACTTTTAAGTAGTTTCTATCAAGCTATGTGAGATAATATTGCACCATGGGAGACCATTCCATCCTTGCAAACCTAGAGAGTTAGTCATCCTAGTAAGGCCATTGTGCAGTTCTGAGAGGAGGAGTTTAGGCTTCACCTGATGGAAAATCCAGGTCCCCTGGCTGCTTAGGAAGAAGAACTTGTGTAGGAGCCAGAGCAGATACAGACAGAGGCTACTGCATCACTAGGACAAGAAGTGAGGGTGACCCAGTGTGGCTGATGGACAATATGTTCACCAGACTTTGGCTTCTTGTATAGTCTAGAATATAACTAGACTACAATTTCCAGTCACCCTTGCAGGTAGGTGTGGTTATATGACTGAATTCTGGCCAATAAGATATAGGTGGACAAGTGGCTACCTTTCTTAAGTCCTACCCCTTCTCTGCTGTAAGACCATTAATATATAATGGGTTTTTCCTATATATACATACCTAGGATAAAGTTTAATTTATAAATTAGGCATAATAACTGATAAACAATAACAGTTACAACAATACACTGTAATAAAAGTTATGTGAAAATGGTCTCTCTCTCTTTTTACTTAAAGGAAGCACTTTATGGCTTCTCTTTGGCATATCCAAATTTCCAGCATCACTACTCTTGCACTTTGGGGCCATGATTACATAAAACAATGGTAACTTAAACACAATTGCTGCAATACAGCCACAGTGGATGTAATAACCCAGTCAACTAAGTAACTAGAGGCCAGGTGGTATATACAGTGTGGATATGCTAGGAAAAGGGATGATTCATGTTCAGGGCAGGATGGAGTGGGTAGTGTGAGATTTCATCACAGTACTAAGAATGGTGCACAATTTAAAACTTATGAATTGCTTGTTTCTGGAATTTTCCATTTAATATTTTCAGGCTGTTGTCAACTGTGGCAGGCTGCAACCATGGAAAGTGAAATCATTGATGAGTCAGGGCTCCTGCCTCACACAGAAGAGGATTTTCTCATTAGGAGCATAGTCTACAGTGTGGTCCAGCCACTATACTTGTCTTTGTCTATCTGTGACAATGTCCAGTGGTTTTTCACTCAGTGGCCCTGGGCTACAGAGCTCCTGGCATGCCATCAGCATCAGTAGCTTCAGTGACTTCTTTAGGTACCTGTATTGGAGATGGGGCCTGGGAGGCAGGCTGAGATGCCCACACAGCCCCCCATAGTTACAGAGAACCCAAGACCCTCTGAGCACCCCAGAGAGGGAAAGTTCCCTGAGGTCTAGGCCATAGAACCCTAGAAATCAGATTTTAGAAGGAATAGAAGAAATCTCACAGAACACAAACTCCCATCTGTGCCACTGAACAAAAGGAGAAACTGAGCCCACAAGAGGAAGAGCTTAAGGAGTGCTCATTAATTAATTCATTCATTCTTTTGTTCATTCCACAGATATTTTGTAATCACTATATGTGTCAGATGCCCAGGGATAAAACAGAAGATCACTACCCCATGGAACTCGCAGGCCAATATGTTACAAGGCAAGCCAGAAGTGCTTGGCACTTTGGAGGCTGACAGGTCCAGGCGGTTAGAAGAACAAATCCTGTGGACAACTGAGGAAGAACTTTCCAGGCAGTGGGAACTACCAAATCCCTGGGGAAGACAAGGAACCGGAGTTTAGGAAACAAGAGGAGGCCCAGGTAGACAGAGCAGAGGGAGAGGGGAGTAGAGAAGGGGAGAATGCAGAAGGGATGCAGGTTGCACCCTGCTGAGCTGCCATGGCCTCAGCTTGACTTATGCTGACAGGGTTCCCCCTGGTCTGACTCACATGAAAGCTTCCCGCTCTGGATTTGGAGGCTCCAGGGCTAGGGGTGGTGAGGTAGGACTTGATGTTCTGGGGTCATCTCATTTCTCCAAGGACCTGCATTTCAAGTCCAGACAGGGAATGAATGGAGAATTCATTCACTCACATGCTCATTGATTCATTCATTAAGTCTATAAAACATTCTGAGCATGAGTTCTGTGTTCGGTACATGCTGGGCTCCAGAAACCCAGATATGAACAAGTCTCTGTCTTGAAAATGTTGAGAGTTTAGAGAGGACAGAGACATCCATAGTTACCACCCTGCATGATCAGAGGCCTGGCAAAAGATTGCCCATGCCCAGAGGAAATACTGGGCCTGGCCTGATAATCAGGAAAGGAGGAGGACATGTTAGGGCTCTGGAGAAGGGGAGTGGGTCTTAGGTCATTACCCCATGGAGAGGGCACACACGAAAGGCTCAAGAGGCCCGAGAAGTCTGTCAAATACTGCAAGGAGCTGGAGGTTCCTGGGGTGCACAGGGGAAGGATGAGGCAGGGGAATGCCTAGGATCAGGGATGTCAGAACAGGAGGGCTGGACAAAGCATGGAGAAGAGTACGCTGGGACACCTCGATTCCCACCTCAGTTCTGTCCTAGACTCGGTGGACTGCCTAGCCTAGGACCCACAGTTCTGAAGCCTTGGTGGCCCCATCTGTGAAAGGGGACTGGTTTAGGTGGGGTGGTTATGACATTCCAACAAGATCTCTGTTGTCTGCCCCTTGCTGTGTCTCCTTGCCCCCTGACACGACACCCCTCAAGTGTCCCTTACTGCACAGGGAGAGGACCGGGACAAGATACCAGCAGACATCGTCTTTCTCTTTTGGATCAAACCTCACATGGAGGAAAAAGTTTCCTGAGGACAATTGTTCAACAAAGGTAAGCTCCTCAGGGCCCCCAAGGCTCTACTCTTCCCATGAGACTGTGTCCTGAGTAGTGTGGGACTCAATAGACTGGTGACCAGCTGTGTGCCCTTAAGCAGGTTGCTTGGTCTCTGAACTCCTCTCTTCTCCTCCTGAAAAGTATGGTTAATCAGACTAGAAACTCCTTGAGTCGTTCTGAAGATTAAAGTGTAAAGTGCCCAGCATAATGCTAAGCACAGGCCTTCAAACCCATGGGTACCATCATGATTGTCATGGGTGGCAGAGCTGAGTTGGGTTGCCTTGGAGGAGTGATTTGACTCTGAAAGGGTTAAAATGGAACCAGATGCTCCTAGTTTTGGTGATAAGATCGGAGGAAACACAGTCCAGGTCCCCACTCCTGTCACAAGTGAATTTATGAGGTGCTGGACACTTTGAATCAAAGAGTAGGGGCTTCCCTCCAGGCTTCAGCAGGAAGCATCAGGCTCAGTGGCCAGCATGGACTCAGGACCTTCTGGAAAGAATGAGAAAACACAGAGATACAAGGAGGAGGGAGGTCCTGCAGGAGAGGAGAGGGATGGGGCAAAGGGAACCCCGGAGGGGAGGGAGAGCAGGGTGGAGACAGAGGCCCTGAGCTGGGAGAGGGGAGAAGGCTGCCAGGCGTCAGGTAATAAAGGCACCGGCCACAGAGAATGGATAGGGAAGGAGACAGCAAAGGCACACGCGAGGCAGACCGGACCAGAGTAGCTAGGAGCTGCACTTAGAAGTCCAGAGGAAGAAACGGAGGAAGCGGGGTTGGAGAAGAGACAGAAAACCACAGTACTGGGAGACTGTCTCCGAGCGCCCACCCGCCTGAACTTGGGTGCGCGCGCGCCTGTACTTGGAGCCTCAGCCCTCTGTGCACTTGGGCGGTGTGGGGGCGGGACCGTCACGAGCCAGCTGAGAAGGTCGGGCAGAGCTGGGACCCGGCCAGGCGACCCCTCTCTGCGCCAGCTCCGCTCGGGTTAACGCGCCGCCCCGCGCGTCGGCTCCTCCCCTAGGCCGTGCCCAGCGCCTCTGCTGCCCTCACTCGACCTGGCCGAGGGCCCGGGGCGGAAGACGGCTCCCGGTGGCCGCTTCGACCCCGCGCCTCGCGGATGAGCCTGGCGCACCCTGAGCAGCCCCTGCGCCGCCCTGGAGTACCCTCGCGGGCACCCTCCAGGACAGCGCTTCCCAGATGCGGGTGCCACTGTGTCTGCTGCTGCTTGTCGCCCACGCGGTGGACATGCTTGCCCTGCACCGAAGGAAGAAGCAAGGTATGAGGCTCGAAAGCAGGGTGGCCAGGTGGGCACCATGGGGCGTGACCGGGTTTGACTCTTGGGACATGGGCTTGGTGCTTTAAGTGTGGCTCATTGGCTTGTCCCGGTAAGCATAGATCCTACCTTACAGATGAGGAGACAGAGGCTCCAGGGCACCCAGTAAGAGAGCAATTGAGCAAGCACGGCCAAGGAGGCTCTCCAAGCAGGGAAGGAGCTAGCAGGACTTTCTCGGTGCCCCCAGGGCCCATAGTAGCAGCAATGTGGGGAGGGCGCCTCTGTTCAGACACAGAAGTTTCAAGAGCCAGCCTGGGGGCCCCAGGGATAAGGAGATGGAGTTGGTGGCTTAGAAGCCATCCCAACCATCGTTGCTGAGCCAGGAGGCAACATCAAGAGCCCTGATCTAGAAGCCCAGATATCCCACTCCCAGCCAGTCACGGCCCTGACTCATAGTGTTGTCTCCCAGAAGTTAAGGTGAATCCCTCTCTGGTGAGCTCAGCCAATCCTAAGACCTGAGTTCAAGTTCACTTATTCTTGGGCCAACTTGGAAGAAGTCTGACCCCTCCAAGAGCCCCATTTTTTCCAGAGACCAAGGGCCACTAGAAAGGTGGAGCAAAGTTCAGGCTCATTATGTACCAGGGACCTTGCGCACTCTCCTTCAGGGTCCTGTGCCACTGTTCCTTGCTATGGTGGTCAGTCAGAAGAGGCTCTGGCAGTGGATTTGAAGCTGCCCTGCAGGGTGAGATTTGGCAGAGCCTGTGCCACTGAGAAAGACAAGCAGACGTCTCAGTGAGCCCTTTGCCTTGGGCTGCCTGTCTGAGAATCAACTGCCAAAGGCCAGTCACTGTGCTAGGCACTGTCTCATCTTATCCCTACTACATTCTCATCAGGGACTTATTTTATAAAGCAGGGGACCTGAGGTCTAGACAGGTAGATAGTTAAGTTATCCAGCAGGTGGGTGGAAGATGCAGAGATTTCTATCTTTCCAGCTGTCATGTGGGTCTGAGCGAGGCTGCATGGGTGAGAGTGAGAGAGCACAGCCTGGCCTCTGGGGGCTTCTGGTCCCTTTGTGCACAACGCCCTAGGTGGACGTGATCACTCCTGAGAAAAAGAAGGAGGCAGAGGGGGCTGGGAAGGTGGGGTGGAGTAGGGCAGCAATATGGCTTGAGGGATTGCAGCTCTGTGGGGCTAGGCTGAGAGGTCTAGGTGGCTTCAGGTATCCTCGGGTCTTGGGAGCCTCTGTGGACACTCTTCTCTGAATGGCCTTTGTTCCTCTGAACATGGTGTTCAGTGTTCAGAGCACTGCCTCTCGAGCCAGCCTTCCTGAATTCAAATCCCCACTTCCTGAGTTATTAGCTAAGTGACCACGGGCCAGTCACTTTGCTGCCCCTGTCCCATCTGAAAGTCTTTAGAAAAATCTCTAAGGTATTTCTCAATTCTGAAACAGATTTTTTTAAAAAAAATTCTCTTGGGCTGGGGATTTAGCTCAGTGGTTTCGTCGCCTGCTGTGCAAGTGCAAGTACCTGAGTTTGATCCCCGGTACCAAAAAAAAAAAATTCTCTTAATTGACTCATCTTTAAAATGGGAATAATAATCTTAAATCTCCACCTCATCAGGAAGACACTGAGTAAGGCTAAATGAGTTAGTGTGTGTGTTAAATGAGTTCCTCAGTATTAATCCACCCCGTTTCTTGTCCATTGTGTCATTGGCTACTTATAAGAGCCAAGCAGAGGGAAAGGGAGACACACTTTCCAAATGAGGAAACAGGTTCAGAGAGAGGAACTAATTTGTCTAAGATTGCACAGCAGATGAATAGCAAAGCAGCCTAGAATCTGTCTTTCTGATATGATGCAGAGATATTTCCTGAGCTGTTCTTCCCTTCTCAGAGTTTCAGTTTTCCATTGATTCAAAATGTGCAGTGGAGAGAGCCTCGAATATCTGTCCCACTCTGCCCCAGTGGTGCTGTGTGATCTTGGGTGAGTGGATCTCTCCCCTGCCCCTCCCCAAGCCTCAGTTTCCCCATTGGTACTGGAGGTGTGTGGAGGGTAGACGACACTTTCCTATAGCATGTTCTGCAAGGAAGTCCATAGTCTTAGCAAAACAGATTTAGCATGTGTTGGATTTAGCAGTGCTTGCCTGTAGGACTTATCAGAGCACGTGAAGTGGAGTAGAATACAGTGCTCCTCAGACTTGTCATAGATCAGAGGCTGTTTCTAGAAAGGCATCTGCTTAGAAACTCCTGCACACAATTCCCAAGGGTTCTACCAGCTTTGACCTCATCTAACTTTGGCAGGAGAATGTGTCCTGAACACACTTGGGGTTGGCAGTGCCCCATTTGTTCATTCATTCCTTCACTTGCTCACTCAAGTGTTATCAGACAGCTTTCATGCCAGGCTCTGCTTGAGGATTTGGGGGTGCCAAGGGAGCAGACCTGGCCTGCCCTTGAGTTGCAGCAGTGTGGAGGGATGACCCCCAGCACCCTGTCTGTGACTAAGCCTTTGGCTAAGTCTGCAGGGTCAGGAGGAAGCCACCTGGGCTGAGCCAGTGGCCTGGGGCTTGGCTGCCATAGACCTGCACTTCCTAGGGCTCCAGCATCACAGTAGTCTTTTTCCTGTTTTTTGGACGAAACTCATTTTTTTTGTTGTTTCTAAGACAAGAATGAAAGAAAAGGCTTGAGAAAGGTTCTTGGATCTCAAGTGTCTCTTACAAAACAACATTTTGATTAATTAAGTATAAATGAATAAGAACCAGATGGGACATTTCTCCTTAAATCTGCTGGAGTATCCAGGCAGTGGGACCTTGGGGAGAAGTACAGGCCTCTGGCTCAAGTCCTCCACCCCTGGATCTAGGCCTTCATCTGGGTGATGAGGCAAAGCTTCATTTAGGAGATAGGACTCTGCCCTGCTGGGGAGGAGCCCCAGCTTTAGATCCTCCTGGACTCAGTGAGGCAAGGGCAGAAAGAGGCTCCTGGACTTTCTGGCCCAGATTCAAATCTGGAGTCCTCTCCTGGCCCAAGTATGGGATTTCAGGGAGGTGGCTGCCTCTCTGACCCATGGTTTCCTTGTCTGTGAGATGGAAGCCATTGTGCTACATCTTTGGGCAGCTGGGAAGATTTGCCTCAGTCCCATAGAGAAGCTGCCAAGAAGGGCTGCATAAGGATCCGGCTGCTTCCTTCTTGGGCCAGGCAAGGCTGTGCTGGGGCTGGGCAGTGGGGTTTCACCTCTGTCTCTTGCTTGCTCTGTGACCCCCAAGCCTCATCCCTTCTGAGCTTCTGTTTCTTTGTCATGAAACAGCAGCGACAGCTCACAGTCCAGCGCACAGGTAATAGTGCTATGTGAAGTGTGCAGCTGCATTAGAGGCCAGCTGCCAGCACCAACTGTGTCTGTGCATGGATAGGAGCTGATATCAGGCAGCAGATGCCTGAAGGCAGGGGAAGGGACAAGTGAAGACCTGGCTTTCTTGGCCCTGGCTTTGACCCTGGCTTGGCCCAGAACAGCTGTGTTCTTGAATGATGGCACCCAAGTAGAGCCAGGTCTTGCCCATTGAAGCAGTGCTGAAAGGGATCTCAGATTTCCACAAGGTGGAGTCGGACATGAGGGGGTGATCACTCTGCTCTTCTTGTAAAATAGGGGCTGGCTGAGAAGTAGAAAGGAGAATATTCAGCACAGAGTATGTGACCAATCAGTCCCCTGAGCCTCGCTTGCCTTCCCTGACTATGTTCTGAAGCCAAGCCAGGGATGAAGCAGGTGCTGCTATCACTTCAGAAAGCCTGCCTCCCTCTCCTGTGGGTGGAAGCCATTCCTCCCCTAGGTGTGCCCATCCTCCAGAGATTCTGGAGGCTATAGAGAGAGGGGGCCTGGCCATGGGTCAGGAACACTGCATATGGGATGTGAGTCTTCACTGTCATTGCCGTAGGTCATCCTCATTTTCCAGACAGGGAACCCACCCTCAGAAAGGGGCAGTGATCTTCCTAGGAACTCACAGTAGCTAAGATGGGATGGGATGCAGAGCTCTGGAGGCTCCATAGCCTGTGCCTAGAACTAGGAATGAATCCTGCTGGGGACTTGGGGGTCACAGCCTGGCTGCAAGGTGGAGGTTATGTGAAAAGAGCCCATTTGGGGGCAGGATCAGTATTTTGTCAGTCAAAAGTGGCAGTAAGGTGGGGCCCACAGTGGGGAGGGGGAATCTGGCCAGGTGGGAAGGGCTGAGGGACTGTGTGGCCAGAGGAAGCAGAGGTCCTGTTACAGACAGCTGGGATCCAGTCATGGTGGCCTTGGGTGCCATTTACTTACCGCCACCATAATGAAGAAATATTTCTTGAGCCTGCGCTGTGGGCTAGGCCCTGCGCCAGGAGTTGAAAAGGACCACAGGTACGGGTGCCATGTTGCCACTGCTAGAGGGCACAGTATCTCCTTGAGGCCCATCAGTGAGAAAGCCACAGGTAGGAACCACCACTCCTTGGCACAGCCTTGTGGAGCTTTATGAAGGGCACTTCTGGCCCAAGTGTCTCATGGGTAGGGTCTGTTCATCCATGCATTTATCTGGTGAGTACAATGAAGTTCACATTAATACAAGCTGAGATTTGCAATGTGCCAGCCAGTCAGGGAATTGTATTTAGTAAGTTGCAGCCAGCATTTTGGAATGGAATGGAATGGAATAGCACAGCACAGCACAGCACAGAACAAGAAATAGAAGGGTGGAACAGGAAGAAGTCTTTTGCACTGAGCTACATATCGAGCTCTTCTTTTGAGTCGAGGTCTCACTGAGTCAGTAGGTGGCCCAGGCTGGGCTCAAACTTGTCATTTGCCTGCCTGAGACTTCCAGTGTGCTAGGATTACAAGTGCGTGCCACCACACCCACGCAGCAAACTTCTTTTTTTTTGGTAAAAGGTCAGAGAGTAAATATTTCAGGCTTGGTGCACTACATAGGATCTGTGGCATGTCCTGCTCTTCTTAGAGGCCTGCAAAAATAGTCACAGGCTAGAAGACATCAAAGTGCATTGCAAATGTTAAGAATATTATTTTGAGACATTTGAGTTTGCATACATACATGACTGTGTACAAGGGTGAATGTGCATGCAAATATGTGTGAGGATGTGTATACAATAAATATGTGAATGTTTGTGAATGAACATGTGCATATGGGTGTGGATATGTTTGTGTGCTGTGTGTGCACTGTTACAAAAATGTATTTCTCACCATTGCTTTTGAGTGTGGCTGCCACTCTGTCAGCTGTGCCTATTTTCTGTGCTTAGCTCAGGTCCTCATTCATGTAAGATGCAGGTCCCCATAAAGGTGGGGGGTTCTCTATGTTCCAGATGAGGAGACTAAGGCCCAGTGAGTCACACAGTGCTAGGGAGGGAGCCAGGAGGTGAGATCAGGCGGTTTGGCACGTGCCACAGGAAGCTGCCTCAGGGAGCAGCCTGGACATGTTCTGCAGGCCTGTCCTCATCACCTTGACTCTGGTGGCCATTTCCTCCCCAAAATTCATGGATTTTAGCCCCTGAAAGGTGGAATGCTCCATCAGGGCCTAAATGTCCTCTTGTATCAGACACCTTGAGCAGCCCATGTGTGCCAGACATTTCATATCCATTTGACCTTGATCTTCACCCAAGCCCCATCTGGTGGCCATGTTTGCCCTCCCTGACTTACAGGAGAGGAAAGCTGATTCAGACGAAACTTGGTCAAATAGCAAGTATGCATGTGACCTGGGTTTTCCTGATTCTACAACCCACAGGAGCAAATCCCGCCTACTGTAGATTTTTCCAGAAAACCCATCCAACACTGCTGCTAGACAGGCTGTCATTTGTACAACACTACACAGTTCTTGAAGCAATTCTACTTGAACTTTTTCTCAGGAATTCTTGAGCAGGGTCATAGAAGAATAGAGTATTAGGGACCCAAAAGCCAATTAAAACCTTTGTGACCAGTTCTAGTATGGAACACTCCACTCAAGGTCACCCACCTGTGGGCAGGAGTGAAGGTGAAAACAGATCCAGGGTGAAGACAACTTTGAGAAGTTCAGGACAGCATCCTGGGCCAGGGTCTGGCAGGTCTGGATGGGGCTCTGAGAGTCTCAGTTTCCTCCATGTGGCTCTGCCTTGTCTTCCAAGTGTAAATGTCAGATGAGAGGATGGCATGAAGACAACCTTCTCATATTGAAGGCTGTCTGCAGAGGGGGCTGGAGACCAGAGGCCGCCTAGTGTTGCTGCATACTCCTCAGGACCCCTTGAGTTTACCTGAGTAACATGGGGGTGCCACAGGGGGCCCATGAGGGGACTGGGCTGAGGCCTACACCAGACATAAAGCCATCATGGCTCTGGGGCCAGTCTTTTCACAGGACTGTGGATGACTAGGAACCTGGGCCTCACCTGGTTTCCACATATGCATGTATGTTCCTTGAACACAGATTTTTCTTTAAAATATAGGTATCCCTCAGTATGCTGAGGGAGCTACCCAATTATTCAACCTACAAAAATAGCAATTTCATATACTTCAGCTAAAACTTGTCAGTTCTCCTCTGTAAAATGTGGGTAATAACAATCCCCTTGTCGGGGTACTGTGAGCACTGCATAAGGCTGGGAGGCTGTCTTACTTTCTTGTTGCTGAGGCACAACCCACAACTCTAAAGAAGGAGGGTTTATTCTGGCTCAGATTTTAGAGGTTTCAGTCCATAGCCAGCTGGGTCCAAGGCAGGGCAACATGGCAGAGGGACCTGGCAGAAGAGGCTTGCTTACAGCATGGCAGGCAGGAAGCAGAGAGAGAGAGAAAGGGAGAAGCAGGAAGAGCTAGATCCAGGCCACACCCACAGTGAGCCACCTCTTCAGGCCAGATCCCCCCTCCTGACCACATAGCTGTAAGTCCCCACAATCCAGTAACCTCCCTAAAGCCCCATCTGTGAGCACAGGAGGCTTTGAGGGGTATTTGAGATGTAAACCGTAACAGAGGCCTTTTGGATTGCCACAAATTGGGGGATTTCCCAGTGTGGTATTTTAGTGAATACCAAAATCCTAGGATGTCTTGTATAAAATGGTATCATATTTGCATACAACCTACACACATCCTCTATGTACTTTAAAGCATCTCTGGATGTCTTATAATACCTTGCACAAAATAAATGCTGTGTAAATGGTTGTTGTGCTGTATTGTTGAGGAAATAATAAGAAAAAAGGGTCTGTACATGTTCAGGACAGATGCATCTTTATTTTTTGAATATTTTCCATCCAGTTCTCAAATTTAGAACCCAAAGACATGAAGACCCCAATATACTTAACTTTCACTGACATCAGAGGTATTAAAAAAATTCTCTTTGTGACTTGGTTTTATGGTTTTATGGTCTATATTGCTCTTACCTGCAGTATTACCTTATTTAACAATATTAAGCACTGTTCTAAGGATGTTTATGTATTAATTATCTCTTAATAAACCTGTTATGTGACTACTGTTATTATTCCCATCTTATAGATGAGGAAACTGGGGCACAGGGAAGCTAAGTAACTTTCCCAAGGCCACACAGCCAAGGTTCAAATCCTGCCTGGTCCCAGAGCCCAAGCTTTAGCTACTGAGTTTAATTTCCTCTCAGCCTTATTTAGACCTCGTGGCAACCCCACATGGGACTGTTATTAGCCATATTTTGCAGAGAAGGAAACAATTAAGAGAGAAGCATTAGTTGAAGTATATGAAATTGCCATATTTGTAGGTCAAAAACAGCCAAATATTAGCCATTTCATATTTTAACCTTAACAGAATAAGTTTGATAAAACCAGGATTTAAATCCAGACATTTGATTCCAAAGCCTGAGAACACAACCACCATGTCATATCAGGTCTCCTCCTAGTTCATTTACATTATATCCCAGAGGTGGCTTTATCCTGTTCTCCTCCCTATTTTCCACAGAGGAGACCCACTGTGCTCAGTGAGGGGACTCAACTTGCCACACAGCCAGGCCAGGGAGACGGTGGGATGTGCCTCCAGATCTTCCTCAGCCCTGAGCAAGTCATCCTTGTCCAGGGCACACCTGTCCCCCCGACCCCTTGAGTCCTCTAGATGCCACAGGGGACAGTCTGGCTCCTGGCTGTCGATAGCTGAGTTGGCCTCCTGGGTGCTGCTCCCTCCAATAGTTGCTACCCTGCCATGGGATGGTTACGGTCACATGATGCATAGGCCCCTCTCTGTGGCCCTGCGTAGGGATGCTGTTGACCTACTTCAGCCTAGGGACTCTCCTTTCCCAGCTCAAAATAAAGGCATTTCCACACTTGCCTGGGACCCAGACCACATGCAGACACCACGCCCTTTCTGCAGAAGCCTTCACTTTCCCCAGAGCCCTGCAGCAGAGCCACATCCACAGGGGTGGAGACTCCATGAGGAGAAATGTCACAGCTACCGCTCAGAGATGGCTGTAGTGCTGGGGAGTGGGCACAGCTGTGTTTGTGGAGTCTAGATGAGCACTGGGTGGCCAGCAGCCCATGGTGAACACTGTGAGACCTTGGGAAGGTCCCTTCTGAGTCTCTTTTGGTTCCTGCAGGATGGACTGTGCAGCACAGACAGCACGATGTTCCTAGCACACAGGAAGCCTTCAAAGAGTGACTGTGATGGTGTCTGGTGCCAGGCAGGGAGGGTGGGATCAGGGCTGTGACAGGCTTGGGCTCAGCTCCCAGCTCTGCGACTGCTGTGCTTGGGTGACAGTATTTCCGTCCTGAATGTCAAGGTTGTGTGTCAGGATAAAAAGACCAGTAATAGCATCTGCACCATACAGATGTTCTGAAGGTCAAGAGGACTATGCATGTGAAACCACTCCAGGAGACACTAAGGTGCTCAATTAATGATGATAACTCTCCTTCACCATAGGAGATTAGCTTCTCTAGTTTACAAAATTCAAATCTGATATCTCACGTGGCCCTGACTCTCTGTGAATGTCCTCACTGACTTGACTTGTCAAAGAAGGTCATTTTGAGGAGCCCAGATTCCAAGGATAGTGTCCTATGTGGTGTGTGACTGTGGCATAGTGACCCAGCCTCTCTGAGCCTCTGTTCACTCCTTTATGAAAATGAATCTCAAAGGATGACAGTGAGAATGGATGGTGTGTGTGTGTGTGTGTGTGTGTGTGTGGTATTTGGTGTGGGTACATTGCAGATGTATAAATGATCTGTCAGCTGTTTGTGGGTAAAGCTCTGTGGGGCTGACGTCCTGCCTGCTCTGCACAGCAGGCTGCAAACACCCAGGTGGGTGGACATGTTTGGGATATGTCTGGTGTTGGGGATGCACTTTGCTGTCCTCCTCACCCCTACTTCAGGCTTTGAAGCGAATCAGGATCCTTAATCCACAGCATGATGTCAGCATCAGTCTGGCCAGATCTCTCTTATGCATTGATTTGATTTGACTTTTTGGTCTTTATTTTTTAAATAGTTACAAATAGCTGATTTTTCATATTTTACCCTTAAACATCTATTTCACTTCTTTTAAAATTTCAAATTCTTACTTTATTTAAACATATTAATGTTATTTTTTAAGTTTTTATTTTAATTAATTTAAATGCAGCTAAATGTAATTTACAAAAATGTTTTAATTTTATTTTTATGTTTATTTTCAGATTTTGATTAATTGTTCTTAAATATTTTATTTTAGAATTGTTAATTATTTTTATTTAGTTTGTAACTTATTTTTACATGCTATAAAATTTTAACTTTTTTTTAGTTTGCTCACTTTTTAATTGAATTTTCTAAATTTTCTTTGTCAATTTATAGGGTTTTCTCATACACATCAATCCAGTGCCTTTGGCATTGAAAGTATTTTTTTTCAGGCTGACAACACCCACTAGCTTTGCATGTCCTTCGGAGAGTAGAAATCACACATGACATTGTTGATGGGCTCAAGCCCATTGGTTTTACTGGGGAGAGAAGAGATCATTGTCCCTTTTGGTCTGGGTTTTGATCTTATCAAAGTCCTGAAAAAAGCTGCATGTGGTGGTGCACACACCTGTAATCCCAGCACTTTGGGAGGCTAAGGCCGGAGGATTGAAAGATCTAGTCCAATCTGGGCAACTTAGCTACTTAGTGAGACCCTAGATCAAAATTAAAAAAAGAAAATTTATAAGAGGACTGGAGTTGCAAAGGCCCTGGGTTCAATTCCCAGTCCACACACATAAAAAAGACCTTATAAGAAGAGACCTCAATTCTCCTTCCCTGGCAAAGGCCACCTTTACTGTGAGGGATTTGTCCCCTTTACTGTGAGAGATTTGTCCTTCTTGGAGGCTCAAATGCAGATAACACGTCTGTCCCCCTCCTTCCTGCTGTCAGTGCACTCTGCTGACCAACACTGTGCGTCAGAGCCTGTCCTGCGGCCCCAGACTCTGTTGGAGGTGGAGGCCCCAGGGCAGTGAGTTTTAGAACAGAGGGCAGCTGGGGGCTCCCTGCCCAAGACAGGTGACCCTGGCTTGAGTGAAGTCCTCCCAAGGGTCTCGGGCATCCCCAGCCAGGGCTCAGGCTCCCTGCTCCCCTCAGCAGAGGCTGCCTGGCTGAGTCACCGCAGCTGTGGATCATCTCATTCTCCTACACCCACAACCCCATAGCAAAACACACACTGAGGAAGTTTCTGTGCAAAGCAGAGCGTGTGGAAGGTCTGGGGACTGCTGCCCAGGGCATGGCACCTGTGCACAAATGTCCCAGTCCCCAACTTACATGATTGTGGAGGGTCCCAGTTGCCTCCTCTCGCCCTCCTGCTTCACATGGCTGCTGTGACCTCCTGTCCCATCTGCCTTTGCAGACCATTTGGGGTCCATCCCTAGGGATCCTTGGGCTCTGAGCCAGGTGTAGCTTTAAACGGCACCTGTGAACTTTTGACGGCCACCAGGCAGGAGTCAGCAGGGAGAGGCCACAGAGCACCAGAGAGGCTCAGGCCTAGCAGTAGGAGCTGAGATCCTGGTTTGCATCCCACATTGCTGTTTGCTGTGCCTGCTTGGGCTGTCACTTCTGACACTGTCACTTCCCTGAACCTCAGCTTTCTCATCCATGAAAGCAGAGTAAGTGTAGCCCCAGCCCTTTAGATCTGTGGTGGGTTTTAAACAACTTAATACAAGGACCTGGGTACCACAGGTCCTCATTTCCTGGGGCTGGGCAGTTTGTCTGGGGATCTGGCCTGGAAAGTGGGATTGACTCACAACCTATTCTCATCTTTGTTGTCATTCTTTTTCTTTTTTTTTGGTACCAGGGATTGAACTCGGGACCTTGTGTTTTCAAGGCAGGCGATGGAACCACTGAGCTAAATCCCCCACCCTTATTCTCATTTTTGGAAGTGACTTAGGGAGCCACCTGAACAGGGCCTCAGAGTCACACCAGTTTGGGGCAGCAGGTATGTGAGCTGCTTAAAAACCGCCACCATAGGGAACCAGTACCCCGTCTGGGAGGTGTATGAAGATCATAAGGCAGGAACAGGTCAGGGAGACAAGACTCAGACCCGTGACAGAAAGCAGTGGAAATGGCTGGGCCTGGGTGGAGGAGGCTGTGGGGAAATGTCCATGGGAGTCTAGGATGAGGTCCCTTTAAAGCTGAGGACAAGTAACAGTGCTTCCTGTCACCTGCTCCATCCTGATCAGTGTCGGGGGCATTTGCCCATTAATTCTCATAATACCCATGAGTAAACTCAACAGTCTACCTTCCCCTGCTCTCAAAGCCACCGGCCTGGCTTTAAATGATCATGGCCCTCTGTGAAGACTCCCAGACCCTACTCCTATTACTGTAGTCCATTCCCCTGTCCACTTCCCAGGGTGGCACGTGGGTAGCTCCTAGCAGCCTCTCAGGAGCTCCCAGGAATCATCTGTACTATCTGAACCTCTGCTGGGCCTCCTTGGCCTGGTGGTGGGACCCCTTCACCCTGCCGAGCTCGTCATCTGCCTCTCTGCCCAGTCACTGCTCTCTGGCCTCTCTGCCATCTTTCATGCCAAGCTCTTTCGAGCCTCTGATCAACCTTTGTCCTTGCTGGGCTCTCTGCCAATTGTGCATCTCAGACAGGCCCTTCTACATGTCCCAGGCCTCCCTCCTAACACTCTGCACACTCTGATAATTCCCTATCACTGTCTGTGATGGTTCCTTGCCTCTTTAGGATGGAAGCCTTCCGAGGGTGTGGGCTGTCTTGTTTGCTGACATCTCCCAGGTGCCTGACACAGAACAGTTCTCATGGACATTCTCAGGAATCTGGTTCCAGGACCCCCATGAATACCAAAATCTGCAGATGCTCAAGTCCCTTGTAGGAAATGGTAGATATTACCCACACCCTCTGCTACTTTAAAGCACCTCAAACTGCTTATAATATCCAATACAAATAAATGCTATGTACATGGTTATACTATATTGTTGACAGACTGGTGATAAGAAAACTGTCTGCACATGTTCCATCCAGACACATTCTTTCACATATTTTCAGTGTGAAAACTACAGATAGGAGGGCAGACAACAGTCAGCCCTCAATTAACATTTGTAAAAGGACAGCTTTCCAGTGCCTCATTTTCCATATGGGCAAACAGAGGTAAGGTAACTGTGCCAGGGAATGAAGTGTGGAGCTGGCATTTGAGAGAAAAGGTTTCTCTGATCCCAGACCTTGGTTTATCCTATAGGTAACAGGAGTATTTAATTCTGTTTTAATCTTCAGTTTGAAAATTGTTAGTGACATGGAGCAGGGTTTCATGTGTTGACTGGTTCATTTGTCTTTCTTCTTTGAATTACTTGTGGCATCTTCACTCATCCCCCCTTTTTATTGGTTTATAGGAGCTCTTTGTACATTAAGGTGGTTATCCATGGCCTGCTTTGTGTACAACAGGCTTAACAATCAGACAGAACTCTAACAGAAAGCCAGAAAGTTTTGTTCTTTTCCCCCCTCCACTTCTGTTTTATCTCTAAAGCCCAACCTTTGAGAATGTGGGGAAATCTCAGGTCTTTCTGGTAACTTTCAGGTGCCAAAAAGTTAAAAGGTTAAATAATAGATTTGACCCAAAGCTCTTTCCTTTCTGATCACTGACTTGGGTCCTAACTCCATGATCTGCCCCACTGAGGACATGTCACACTCTCCCTTCTTTTCTCCCTTGTGATTTTTATCATGTGTATTATTCATCAATTTGTCACTATAAAAAATACCTGACATAATAAACTTATAAGTGAAAGTTGTGTTTGGGTCATAGTTCTGTAGGTTATGGTCCACACTGGGTGGACACATTGCTTTGTGGCCCTGATTAGGGTGCCAGAGGGCAATGACAGGGAGCTCTTGGGCTGCCCCAAATCCCTCACCTCATGGTCAGGAACCAAAAGGAGGAGAAAAGGATCAGTATCTCAGTGTCCTTCAGGGCACAGCCCAGTGACCTAGGCCCCATTTCCTCAAGCTTCTACCTCCCAGGACCAAGCCTTTGACAGGGGAGCCCTTGGGGGACGCTTGTCCGAACTGTAGCATCCCTGAGTGTTGAGAAAGAAGAGATGAGGACAAAGCTGACATTCATTTTCCTGGTGCTGCTGTGACCTCCAAAACTCCCAGTGTTGGCAAACCCAAGCCCATCACTGGCCCACAGAAGGGGCTGGGGTCCAAGTGTTCCCATGTCTCCATCTGTGCCCTCTAGGTTTGAGGTGCCCTCAAATTCCTCTTTGAGTTGAGAATCTTTAGTATTCACTGGTCTGAGACAGGACATTGATCAATAGGTGACAGTGCCAGCCACCCAGGGAGGCTCACTGATTTGCTCCTCATCCTCAGCAGACATGGGGCCGAGAACAAGTGTCAATTGGAGAATGATGTGTCTCTTTCCTTGTCCTTCAGGTCCCTTCCACACACTGAGCACCTTGGAGAGGGAGTTGGAGATATGCCCTGCCCTACCCTAGACCCTGCAGGACCATCTGCCTTAACTGTGCTTCAGACTGAGTTCATATGGGCTGAGAGACAGAGTAAGGAGCTGAGCCCCTCCCAGTAAGTCCAGGATAGGCATCTGGCTCCAGTTTTAGACTCATGAGGTAGCTTTCTTTAGAACATGATTTGGTGGAAGGAGAGGACTCAGAGACTTTATTTCCATCCTTAGGTACATGACTTGGAGCAGTAAAATAAGTCCTGTTGATTTGTTCATTCAGCAAGCATTTGCAGGGCACAACCAATATGTAGTAGGTACATTATGGGTCCTGAAGAGTCATTGTTAAATTCCCAGGGAATTTGACCTCTCCATGTGTCTTTCTAAAATGTTCCTGCAGGGCTGTGATTTGTCTCTTAACTTTCATTAAGTCAAAAGCAAGTGAAAGGTTTTTTTCCCCTTATTTTACCTTTATATACCTGGAGTCCTAAAAAGATCCTGGCACATAGCGGGTACTCATGAGATATTGAGGGAGAGAGGGATGGATGGGTGAACATTGGGCACTTAAATAATGAGTTCAGCCATCTATTTGACAAATGGAGAAACTGATGCTCAGGAGGCAGGAAGGACTTGCCTGAGGATACACAAAACTGGATAATAGTCCACATCGAGAGTCCTTGCCCTGTTACTAGTATTTGAGGTCAGAGAGTCTGTGTGGACAGGCAGAGCCAGAATAGGGCCCTGGAGATGCTTCCCCTCTTCCGGGGATGGCAGGAGGCCCCTCTGCATTCCCAACTCTCTGTCACCCCTGAGAACCTGCATGCCCCCAAGTGTCTTAGTTACTTTTCTCATTTCTGAGACAAAATACCTGACACCCAAAGTTAAGGGAGGAAAGGTTTATTTAGCACAGTTTGTAGAGCTTTCAGTCTATAATTGGCTGGCTCCAAGGCAGATTGTGTGGCAAACAGGCATCACAGAAGAGAAACAGTTCATGGCAGACAGAAGGTAGCAAAACAAGCAAGGACAACCACAGCTCTTTCTATCCCTTATATCTTATTCATCACTCACATTCATCGCTTAATCCTAGTGCCCTTGATCTTGCACCATCAGGATCACTGCACTATGAATCAATTCTAGCACCACACACTCTAGTTCCACTCAGCTCTGAAAAAGCCCCACCTATGACTGCATGAGGCTTTGGGGGGACATCTAGGCTTGAGCTATAACACCAGTGGTGCTAGCTGGGAGGGTCTGATGTGGTCCTGAGCACTGCCCTGGCCAGTTGACATGTAGCCAGCCCCTTCCAAGTGCTCACAGGCCAGTTTTTCAGGCCTCCTCAGTGCTGAGAGCCCATCCTGCTCCAAAACTTCCTTTCATTTCATGAAGCAAGGAAGGTGCTTGGCTCGAACCTATTGAAGGATGTCGGTTCTCACAAGGACTTAATAATAATAACTACCAGTTACTGAGACTGCCTGGCTTTGTGCCCCAGCTTGCCACATGGAGCTACACGAACCTGGACAACTTATTTCCCTTCTCTATGCTTCAGGTTCCTCGTTGGCAAGATGAGTTAGTATCACCTACCTCCAGGGTTGCTGTGATAATGTGACCCATGTGGAAGGTCCACAGCTGCTTACAGTTGTCCCATTGCAGTGGACCTGCCACTGCCTGACTGTTCTAGAGCCTGTCACACACAACAGTGCTCTGAACCTTCACAACAATGTCTGAAGACATTATCAGGCCCATTTGGCAGAAAGGGAAACTGAGGCTCAGAGAGGTTAGGTTGGATCTGAATCCAGGCTGCCTCCTCCAGAGCCAGTACTCCTGACTGCTCCAAATCCTGCACCTTCTCTCCTCCTGCCTTCAGCTCTGGAGCACCTTGGAGGGTGCCCAGGCCCTATGGGGCAAAGAGGCCAAAGGAACTGAGCATGAGGGTCATCCTGGCCTCAGCCACAGCTGCTCAGCTCTTCACTGCTACATTAGTTGATCTCCTGGCCTATATCACTTTTCATCTTGGAAAAAATGGAGCTCAGTGACTGAGAAGAAGCTCTAAAGCCACATTATCAAAGTCAAGCCTTTCAGATGAGGAAACAGACATGAGGGTGACAGGTGTTCTACAGAGGTCATGCATGAGGCTAAGCAGTAACAGGATTTGGGTCCTAATTTCTGGTGCTGAGCTCTGCTCATAGCAGCAAAGTAGGACTTTAATAATGGAGCAGACAGACCTGGAAAGTTGGGACCTTTCTTGGGAGCTTAGTGTTAGGGATCATGGGCTTTTGGCTTCCTGTGGACAGTTCTCCTACCTACCCTGGGATCCTGGAGTTCATTGCCTCACCAGGGCTCTCAGGACCTCCTGGGTTTGGATCACTGGCATCGCCTTTCCTCCCTTTGGACACTGAGCATCGTCATTGGCTGGAGGTGCCCTGCTAGGCCTCCCCTGCTGCCAACTTTCTGTTCAGGCAAATCAGAAGGCTTTTTTTGTGTGTGCCTGTGATACTAGAGCTCGAATCAGAGAGCTGTGAGCTGCAGTGTCCTCAGTCCTTTATTGTTATTTAGAGACAAGATCTCACTAAGTTGCCCAGGCTGGCCCTGAAACTGTGATCCTCCTGTGTCAGTCTCTTGAGCAGCTGGGATTACATGT
Source organism: Heterocephalus glaber (assembly GCF_000247695.1). Next base: position 2,265,827 of record NW_004624741.1, on the reverse strand, counting down.
ATGCACACTGCATCTGACCAAAGCAAAAGCTTTTACAACACCCAAAAGGGCCAGAAGAGGCCTCTGGGACCAGATAAAGCCCTGAGGAATCCTGTTTCTCAGGAGGAGAAAGGCAGATGTAGCTACCGCATCTTGCCCCTTGTATTGCCAGCACTTTGTGTATAGGTCTCATGGCACTTTGTGACAACAAGGTAGCCTCAGAGATGATCCCAGTGGGAGAGACTAACCCAGTCACCTACCCACACCACCCTGTTGTGGGAGAGACACAAGCAGAAAGAGCCAGATCCTGTCTGAGTCACTCCAAGCCCTAAAAAGTCATTTAACAAGTACTTATTGAACACCTACTGTGCACTAAGCATTGTCATTACAGAAGAAGAAACTGGTACACAGAGCATTTTACAACTTGTTCAAGGCCACACTCACAGCAAACCCATCCCTAGGACAGGAAAAGGGACTGACTTCTCAGCATTTTTTTTAACTAAAGTCAACCACATGCACCTGACATTTCATGACAATAGTTTTACCTCTAAAGCAATTGCAAGACAATTTCATATACAGCTTCACATACTTGACAGCATTATAACATTGGTACACACATGACAAGTTTCTGACATTTCTGAAGACATTGATTTGGTGGCAGTTTCATACTCAGGACAGACTGATGTTCATAGGTAACAGGGTGCTGAGCTCTGGGAAGAGGAGATGTGAGAAGCCAGCTAGAGGCTGACTGACCCGTCCCCCTGTGTCCTGGTCTCAAGGTCTCAGCTGGCTGCTCCTAACCCCAAGATCACCCAGATCTGGCCAAGTGATGAGGAATCCCAGAACAATCCTATTTCCCCCCAAGTGCAGTGTTTCTGAAGGTCACGGGGTAAGGGGCTGCTCTGGGCTGCTCGGCACCTCCGAGGCTCCACTCAGCACCTCCAGGGCTCCCTGCTGCCTAGCACAGATGCAGCTTCTAGTGAGCAGCTAGTGGAGGCAGAAGGCATCTGGAAGGCGCAGGGTGGACCTTAGAGAATGAGACAGCAGAGATGGGGCTTGGCGTGGGGAGGGAGGCTGGCTCTGCCTTGTGTCCATCTGCTACCACTGAGGGCCCTAAAAGACCAGGCAACGGTGGTCCTACGGGGGCTGAGGACTTCTCTATGCTTCAACACCAGGACACTCAAGTCCTTTAGAGATGGGTTTCATCTGTCACCACAAACCTTCCCCTGTTTTGAGGCATACATAGGCCCAACCAGCATTCCTGTCAGCAGGACTATCCTCAACTCAGGCCACTGTGGAAATGCCCATCCTACGAGTGGTGTGAGAAGTCAGGTTGCTCCTTCCAGATATAACCCATACCGTCCCTCCCCACCCACTATCATCAGCCCACAAGGGTGAGACCTGTGACAATGTAGACAGAGTTGGGGGGGCACTGGCCATGGGTTCTAGTCAAGCTTCACCACTCACACTTGGTCTTGAGCTTGGCTACCTCAGCCCTGAAGCAAAGGTAACAAAGGCATCCCTGTCCTTGCTTCTCACATGGGCTGTGAGGTCCTGCCAGCCTCCCCAGATCTTGCTAGAAAGACTCTTGGCTCCCTCAGAACTTTTCCATCAAGATCTACCTTTAAACCCAGGCCTGTGGTATGCTCATTAGAGTTTGGGAAATCCTGGTGACCTCCCCAGGAGTTCTGAAGACCTCATGCGTCTGCACAGGTGGAACACTTGGGATTCTCTTGGTCCCCTGCACACCCTGGCTTGGGGAAGTAGGGGAGGGCCTGCTGAGTTCAAGATGCCACTCGGCAGTCTGGCAGGGATCCTTTTTAGAACCTGGCAGGGTGAATATAGTGGTATAGCCAGGGTGCACACCCACATTTGTCCATCTCCTGGCCAGCACTGAACTTCAGATTAACAGCCTACCAGGATTACCCAAGGCTGGTTATAAAAAACAAGAAGGACCCAATACCTCTCTCGACAAGATGTTGGCCTTAGTGGTGCTTCATCTCTTCATTGAACACAGCTTTACTGATGTACTGAGTGTCTAACCAAGGATGGACACATGGATGGAAATGCAGAAGGGCCAGCCCATGCTGGGCAGTCTGAATGGCCCATGTGGCCAATTTCTTGCCTTGGTTAAGGTCAAGTGAACACAACTGGAGGCAGTAGCCTAGCATAGCACAGAGTGGGGAGAGTGCTCGGCCAGGCGCCAGGGGGCCCTGTGCCCTGTGTGGAGGATAAAGGGAAACCCTGGAGGCACTGGCAGCAGGGTGTATCGCCTTGAGTTTACTTCTTCAGGTTCTGCTGAACTCGGGCCTCCTAGGTCCCCACCCTAGTAATGAGAAGGGGCCAGTGGGCTGAACACCTCTGGTCATACAGTCTTGGAAGCCTCTAAGCCAGGAGCCACCCCCAGGACCACCCCTTGCTGGGGATAGTGCAATCTGCCCCCAAGGCAGGAATGTGCAGAGCTACTCTATGCCAGCCCCCAGCAGTGGTGACTGCCTCCCAGATGTGACAGTTTGGTAGGCAAGCGGTCCAGATGTTGTTTATTTCCTTTGGTCATCAGTGATATTTATCCCTACAGCCAGGAGGGGATTGCAGGATGCACTGCCCAGGGCTCTGTGGGGGCTCCTCAGGCGAAGTTCTGGCTCTCTTCCAGGGACAGAGCAGGTACTAGGCCAGGGCCTGGCTCAACTCAGGCTCACTGCTATGGCGAAGGGGATAGCGATCACTTTCTTTCCTCCCATCTCTCTCACTCCCAGGGAGTCCTCACACCAGCTGTGTGAAATTCTCAGTCCACCATGACCAGCAATGTTCCCATGCTAGCACACTTCCCTGGACACAGCCCCATTACAAAGAAACCTGACCCCCAAAACTGTGGATATCAAAATAAATAGCCCTACCCTGATTGTCAAAAGAATCCCAGAGTCACAGACATCAGTGGAGGCCAGGCAGGTGGTGAGAGTGACAGTGATGTCACTGAGACCCCTTAACTGTTATCTTCCCAGCTCCTCATAACCTGCTTGTGAGGCTGGCCAGTAGTATTCCTGTTTTACAGATGGGGAAATGGAGGCACAGAGACATCAACCGGTTCAGAGTCACATAGGGAAGGGTAAGGAGCAGAGCTTGGATGTGAAACTAAGCAGTCTGGCTTTTCACTGTGCTCCCCACCAGTGTTTCTCAAAGTGTGGGCCCAAGAGTAGTACCAGGACCTCCTGGGGACCCATTAGCAATGCAGATTCCCAGGCCCATCCAAATCCACCGAGTCAGCAACGCTGGGCCAGGCTCAACAGTCTGCTACACAAGCCCTCCAGGTGACTGTGGTGCACGCTCAACGTTGAGCACTGCTGCTCTCCTGGCACAGCAGCACACACCTCTAGTCCCAGCTGCTCAGAAGACTGAGACAGGAAGATCACTTGAGTACATGAGTTTGAGGCCAGCATGGGCAACATAGCTAGATTCCTTCTTTTCCCTCGTTATATTATTTCCTATTATGAGTGAAGTGGGTGAGGGCTCCAGCCCAAGCATGGTAATAGACAGCACCTGGCCTTTGCCCTCAGTTTCAGGGGCAGTACTAGGGAGTGGGAGGGTCTGAGGCAAACTGGAGAGCACACGCTCCAATTATGTAACTGCAGCCACTTACTGCCCTGTGAGGAGGCAGGCCCAGCACTGGCAGACATCCTGGCTTTTTCCAGAAAAGTCTGAATTTCAGCTTTTCCATGTGAAATCTCTTGTTTTATAATGCTGTCAGTCTGTCCAAATTAGTCTTTGAAAAAAAAGAATAAACCTAGGGCTGGAGTTCTTGACCTGGGTACTGAGGATGTTTCAGTGACAGGCTCACTGGGCTGCCAAGGAGATGGACTTGTCTGGGAGAACATGTGATTCTCAGGAGCCCAGATCACAGCCTGAGCCTGGTCTCAGGCCACTCTGAGTTAGGTTTTCTGACCCCAAGGAAAGTGCTGTAGAGTGAATGTGGGCCGGAAGTGTGATGATGCAGAGGTGACCTTAAATCCACTCTCAACTCCCCAATGGAAGCATTTCAAGTGGTCACTTGCAAACCTTGCATCATTGACTCCTGTTAGTGCAAGGTGTATGGGACTATTCTCAGGATGTGAGTGACCCTGAGGCTGGACATTTCCCTGAAGAGCACAAGTCACTCCTTGTCCCCAACAGAAAGAATAAACCTGCCCTTCACCCAAGACAAAAGCTGCCTGCTAGTGTCTCTGCCAGGGCCACTCACTCCGCCGCAGGGGAGCAGCCACATCCCTGTCCCAGCTCTCCACAGTCTTGTGGGTGTCAGGACAGTAAGGGGACAGGAAGGGAGCTTAGGTGTACGAGGAGCAAGTACTATGTGCCGGACACTTGCTGGTTTGTTTGCTCCCTTTCTTAACAAGGCCAGTGAGGGTGGGAGTTGCTGCCAGTTGTTCAGATGGGGAAACTGAGGCTCTCAGAGATGAAGAGACTGGTCCAAAGCCATTCAGTGAGCAATGGAGCTAGGATTTCCACCAGAGCACCTGGCCATAACCCATGTCCTTAGTATTTCTTAGACCCTTATGGGCAGAAATCTCATCCTCTTAAACATAATGACACTAGCTGCAATTTATCAGCTAAGCGTTTCCTGCATGATCTCCTTTAATCATGACATGTATTATTACCCTCATTTGATATCTAGAAATTTGAGGCTCAGAGAGGTAAAGTGCCTTGCCCATGCTCACACAGTGAGCCCCTGCCCCCAAACACATAAACAATGAGCTAGTACTGGACCTGACACACAGTAGGGCTCAGTAACTGTCTGATGAAAGGAGAGATGAATGACTGCATGGGTGGGTGTTCCAACCCTGGGTTGATGAATGTATTCAGAGTTGTCACAGCTTGCATCACTTTGTCAACTGTGAGGCCTGGCATGCTTATCATTCCCCATGAAATAGACATCCAAGTCTTAGCTCCCCCTGCCCCCAAGCACTGGGGAAAAGATGAGGAAACTAAACTGGAGGCGGCAGGAAAGGGATAGTTGACTCAGAAGTCATTCAGGCTTCTCCAGCTGCTGGATGCATGCAGGGCCATACACTTGGGGCCAACTGGCATGTCATCTGGGTAAGGATGGTCTTGATTATGGGAGACAGTTGCTAAGGGAACTTAAATGAGGTGCCATCCAATCTGATACCCCAAGAAACTCAGGAAGTTGTAATTTAGAGAGTAGATGCTTTTATGTAGAAACTTGCAACGGAGCTAGGAGAGGTCAGCAATGGGAGCCAAGATCTGCCTGAAATGTAAAAGGACTTGGGGGTTTTCAGTGTGTTTCCTGGAATCAAAAGGTTCCTTTTGGGTGCTGTGGCAGTCAGGGTGTGTAGTTGCTGCTCCAGATCCCTCTACTCTGCAGAAACAGAACTGCTTCCACATGATCTATTTCCTATCTACCAAGTAATACCCCGTTTGTGAGAGCTAACACAATGAGAGGCACAGAGGATGCTACCCAGGTCTCCAGTGACATTGCTCTGTGTTTACCTGCTGGCTGAAGACCTGACACCATCAGTCATTATGAAGCATCAGAAAGGCCAAGCTACCTAAACAAGATTATCACAATTTCTTGCCATTCCCATAGAATGCACAGTAGGCACTCCTGGATTGATGTGGCTGCAGTGATCTCTTTTTATGAGTTCTCCATCACTGCACCCTACCATGGCTTCAGCTGTGGATCCTGCAATTACTCTGTGAGGGGATGTTATGGCTTGTATCTAGATGTCCCCCAAAGCCTCAGGCAGTCATAGGTGGGGCTTTTTCAGAAGTGGCTGGACCTAGAGTGTGTGATTGATTCATGCTGCAATGGTAGGATTAAGGATGTGTGATTACTAAATCAGTCCACTGATTGGTTTGGCACCACCCTAATCCCAGTAGCCTAGATAGAGTATAAAAGGGGTGGAAAAAAGCTGCTAAGGTCCCTTGCTTGTTTGCTTTTGCTGTCTTCTGCCTGCCATGAAATATTTCTCCTCTGTGATCCCCCTCTGCCAAGCCATCCTACCTTGGAGCCAGCTGATTATGGACTGAAACCTCTACAAACTGTAAGTTAAATAAAACTTTCCTCTTTTAATTTGTGGGTGCTGGGTATGTGGTCTCAGTAACAAGAAAAGTAAGATGGAGAAGAAGAGCAGGCATTTCCTGGGTGTGACCAAGGAGATGCCCACTCATATCTCATTGGACAGTTTGTGGACATGTAGCTTCAAAGGAGCCTGGGAAATCAGTCTTTGCTTGTACACAATGTGAATTGCTAGAAATCAGTTTTAGGATCTGAGGCAGAATGCACTTGGGAGAGGACTAACTCAGTACAGGGTGTGGGTCTCCACTGCTCTCAGAATCCCTTCCCATAGCTCCAGAATGTGTCACTTCCCTTGTCTGCCACTTTAGCTCTGGAAGGGGAGCTGAGGGAAGTGAAGGGGGAGAATTCAGTCTTCTCCTGGACCAGGGCAACATAGAGGCTAAATGCTTTTTTCTTTTAATGTATTTTTATTGTGGACTATTTTAAACTTACAGCTAAGAATAAAAAATAGTGTAATGCACATCTGTGCACCTGCCAGCCAATTTGATCAAATCTTTTCATTTTCACATTTGCTTCAGCTTTTAAGAAGGTAGACATTACAGACATAAGGGAAGTCTCTAGTCTTATTTCCCCATCTCTTACCCCACATTTGACCCAGAAGTGCCACCAGCTTGGATTCGGTGTATGTTCATCCCTTTTATGTCTTCTCTGAGTACACATTTATGTAACATCAGTGTTACAAAGCTGTTCAGCAGGCTTTGAACTTGATATAAATGGTTCTGCTGCATGATTCATTGTGCAACTTACTTTTTCTTCTGGGCATTGCCTTTGAGTTGCGACCACAATGGTAACTATAACTCTACCTCCATCATTTATCATAGCTGGGTTGTATATGTGGTATATGGCTGTGGTATATGACTATACCACCATGCACTTATCTATTCTTTTGATAGTGAGTTAGCTTTTTGCAATTGTTTGTTGTTAAATCATGCTGCAATAAACCTCTTTGTGTACATCTCTCTGTGCACAGTGCCAGAGTTTCTGCAAGCGAATGGTCCCTGAGCAGCAAGATCAGGTCACCCAGGAATCTGTTAGAAATGTAGATCTCCAGGCTCCACCCAACCTGAATCAGAGGCTGGGGTGGAACTGGGTGGTCTGTGCAGGAACAAGGCCTCTGGGAGTGATAATGTGCTGGGGTTTTATTCAAGAGGCCAAGTTGCTATGTTTGAAAAAGGCATGTCTTCAGATTCAGTAGATGCTGCTAGGTTTACCTCCCAAGAGCACATGGCTATCAGAAGTAAAAGTTTCCTTTTATCCTTAGCAGCCCTTGGTACCATCAGAATTTAAATGTTTTGCCAAGTAAGTGGGAAGACCAGGCCCTGTTAAATTCTGCTGAGGTGGCTCTCTCTTGGGCCCTGGAAATCCCTCCGACATCTGCACAATTTCTCTTTCCTCAGGTCCCTGCCAGCTCTACACTTTTGGAAACACAAATCTTCACTCTGTTGCCCTGCTGCAGTTCTCTTCTCTGGGCAAGAGAATCAAGGGCACTGCTACCTTGCCCATTGCCTTGGGGATAGGGCCCAGAGTGCTTGTCATTTACCTTGTACTTGTGGGCAGCATACATCTCAGGTGGCTCGGTTGTAAGCAACAGAAACGAGGTTCTCAGCAGGATGGAGGGGGGCTGTTCACAGAATTCAGGGAGCTGAAGATCAAGTTTGGGAGGTGGCAGGATGCATTCCAGGAGAAGGAGAGGAAGAAGCCTGGCCTGGTCTGGGCAGAAGAGCCTGCTCTGCCTCCACTACAGCCCCACCTGTGTTGGAAAGCTTTCTGTCACTATGACAAAATGCCTGAGAACTTATAGGAGAGAGAGGAGAGAGGAGAGAGAGAGGGAGAGAATATAGGACCCTCAAAGTCACACCCACAAGACCACTCCCTTCAACTAGGTCCCAGCTTCTAAGGCTCCATCACTGCCCAGTGGTCCACCAGCTATGAACCATCAATGGATTCACCCAGTGGTCAGGGCCACATGATCCAATCACTTCCCCAGAGCCCCACCACTGAATGCTGCTACACTGGGGACTAGGCCTTTGACTCAGGAGCCTCTGGGGGACATTCCAGATCCTAACTATAACACCACCCCGGGCATCCCGGCACTTTGTGTTGGACTCACAGGAGTGAGAATCTGGCTAGGCTCTGGTGGGGACCCACCCGACTTGAAGGGTTGAGGGCTCAGGGGAGCAAGGTGTGTGACAAGTTCATTGAACAGCTGACCTTGATGGAGCACAAACATGGAGTGTTTAGTGTTTGCCCTGTTGCTTCTTCTAAGGAGATGCTCGGCCTTTCTTGTCCCTCTTTGAGACCTGATCACTTTCTGACACTTTGCCTCTCACTGCTGGGCAGCTGACAGCTATGGACCCCTGCAAGGCAGCTTCACAGGCCACCAAGCCTGGCTCCTCCTGAGGGCCCTGGCCCCTGACAACCCCTCAAGCCTGCTGGGAAGGACAGGCCAGCTCTCCTGCTGCTGTCTCCCCTCTCGGCTTTGCCCCCTCTCCTGATCACCTGTCTCTGCTCAGAGAGGTATGGGAAGGGGCCGAGCTGCAGGGCTGTGAATGCAGGTTTATATCCCTCTGGGGCAGGAGAGGCTAGCACCCCCTTAAAGCCCTGATGCTCTATTTGAAGACTTCCTGTGTGTCTCCTCCCTGGCTTTGGAGGGTTGGGAGCAGAGAAAAAGTCACAGCAGTGCTGCCGGCTGCCCCAGGCTGACAACCCCTAACTCCTTGGACTCCCTCTGAGTGATCCTGAGGAGATGGCCTCCCTACCACCCTACAGCCTCCCTGTGGCCTTGGTGAGGCTCTTTAGATCCAAGGACATTTTCTACCTCTTTCTCCCCAGCTTTGGTTCCTGGTTCCCAGTTCTGGAGCAATAAAAATTCCTCCCCTTGGCCGGGGATTTAGCTCAGTGGTTTTGCCACCTGCTGTGCAAGCACAAGGACCTGAGTTCGTTCCCCAGCACCAAAAAAAAAAAAAAAACCAAAATAAAAATTCCTCCCCTCAACTTACTGTACCCAACGGTGTTGGGTGTGTTTGATCGTGGTGACTGTGGGGAATGGAATATCTCTCAGAACCATGAAGGAGGGTGAGGGTCTCGGCCCCTCCCCACATGCACATGTTCCCGACACACTCAAAATACAAAGGATGATCAAAATATATAGTGAATGTTTACATAAACAGTTTATTATAGTATAAGGCTCTTTGCCATTAATCCCTCCCAAATTATCCCCCTCACTTTTTTTTTTTTGAGACAGGGTCTCACTATGTAGTTCAGGCTGGCCTTGAACTCATAGTGATCCTCTTGCCTCAGACTCCCGAGTGATGGGATTACAGGCATGGGCCACCATGCCCAGCTATTCCCCTAACTTTTATCACATTTATCCCATTGTTCTTGCCACTTTCTGCAGCAACCCTGGAAGTCTTCTTTCCAAGTTGTGATAAAAAATTTTGGTTAATGCTGCTGCAGAGTGCCATCCACCAGAAAGGCAGGCTTGTAAAAGTATTACAGCATATCTCATCCACCTTATTCACCAGATCTGGCTCTGTGGAGCTTCTGGCTCTTTCTGAAAATCAAATGATCATGAAAAGTAAGCATTTTGAGTGGGTTCAGGACACTGAGGCAAGCCATGACAGTGCAACGAAAGACACTCAAGAAAGAGGACTTCCTAAAATGCTTCAGAAAAGTGGCAAGAAGGATGGGATAAGCATATTTGAAATATTTTGACAAGATTAATGATAATGTGTCTTTTTGATAATAAATTTTAAAAATTTACCTATCAATTGTATTTTTTGATCAACTTCATACACACTGTTAGTAAATTCTAAGTATGAATAAGAGAAAACTCCAAATGACAGTAGTTTAAGTAAAACAGACATTGATTTATCACTCATCCTAATAGTTTACCCATGCAGTGTAGAGCTGGTACAACAGTTCTGTCTTCAGGGACCCAGGCTCCTTTGATCTTATCTCTCCGCCATTCTCAGGGCATGGTTTCCACTTCATGGTCCAAAGTGACTGCTTGTGCTCCAACCATCACGGTCACATTCCACCCAAAGGAAAGACAAGGGATGACAAAGAGCATGACTCCACCCTTTAAGGCAGATTTTGGCTGCATGCCTGCAACTAGCTGCAAGGGAAGCTGGGGAATGTAGTCTTGTTTGGGAGCCATGTGCCCAGGTAACAGCGCAGTGAGAAAGTCTGGGCAGCTCCCATGTGTGCTGACTCTCTCCCCTCCCCTCCTTCCTGGTAGAGGAGAATGGCTGCTCCACCTGCCAGCAGAGGCTCTTCCTGCTCATCCGCCGTGAGGGCATCCGCCAGTACGGCAAGTGCGTGCACGACTGTCCACTCGGCTTCTTCGGCATCCGCGGCCAGGAGGTCAACAGGTGCAAAAGTACGTGGTTCCCTCCTTGTCCCATTCTCTCCCCCCAGCACAGCCAGGGGAGCCAGGAAGACACCTGAGCCCAGACTTGACACCTGCTCAGCTCCAGACTGGCAGTCAGTCCCCTCTCTGCCTTCATCAGCACTGACAGGGCAAAGGGAACCATCACTTCTGGCTTGGTTTGTGGCCTTGCCTGTTACTCACCTGCTCTGGGCCTAGCTCAGAAAAGTGTTCTACCTCCTATTTGTGCTGTGACCTGGGACAGACCATCAATGTCTCTGAGCCTTGGTGGAAAAACAGCCAGGAAGGCCTCATTCCCAGCCCAGATTTGCTGTGTGATTTTAAGCAACTCATTTGCCCTTCCTGAGTACGGCTAAAATGAGAAAAGGTGATTTCCCACAAGCAGCCCATTTTTACCTTGGCCAAGTCTGGAGTTCAGAGGAGACTCTGCAGCTGGACCCCATGCTGCAGAGCGTGTGGCTGCTTAGGGGCCACCTCAGCCAGACCCGGGTCGCTTCCTGGGCAGGGAGCCTCACCGGCCAGTGTCCTGGCTCTGTTGCAGAATGCGGGGCTACATGTGACAGCTGCTTCAGCCAGGACTTCTGCATCCGCTGCAAGAGACGATTCTTTCTGCACAAGGGGAAGTGTCTGCCCACCTGCCCACCAGGCACCTTGACCCACCAGAGCACCTGGGAGTGCCAGGGTGAGTGGGGACTCCTCCCCTGCCTGGAGGAGGGGCTTGGTGACAGGTGTTAGGAGACAAGGACACATCACAGTAGGTTGTCATGTGGGGATGGGATGCCCAGGCCCACTGAGTCTTGTGCACTGGGGACCTACACAGAGTCATCCTCCAGTGTGCTGGAGCTGACCCAGCCACCGTGAAGGCGATAACTGTTGGTACCAACATTAGCACCGTCTGATTACCAAGGAGACAGAAGAAGAGCAATGACTTTGGAATAAAACATCTAGGATCAAGCTAAGTGTGTTGGTGCATGTCTGTCATGCCAGCACTCAGGGAGGCTGATGCAGGGAGATTGCAAGTTCAAGCCCAGCCTGGGCAACTTAGTGACTCACTGAGACCCTGACTCAACATAAAAAACAAATAAGTGCATAAAAAGTACTAGAGATGTAGCTCAGTGTGAAGGCCCTGGGCTCAATCCCCAGTATGGAAAAAACAATCTAGGATCAAATCCTGGCTCTAAAACTTATTCATTAGTGATTTCTGTGTCTTAGCGTCTCCAAATGTTAAAAAATCGTGAGAGAACACAGACCCTGCCTCATGGGAAAGTGTTGTTATAGGATTAAATACATCTATGCAGTTTAAAGTACTCTGTTCAGCAACTGGCAGTGTGTGTTAGCTGTCACTATCTGTCCACAGCTCCTTGTCAGACCCTGTCTGTGAGTGCCCTGGCTGTGGTGGCCTTGTCAGTGCCCCATGGTCTCCCTGAGCACACGGTCATGGTCATCCCACAGCTGAGGCTCCTGGCTCTGAAGGCCCCTTCCCCAGTGGTTCAAGCCAGTTCCTCCTCCACACTCAGCTCCAGAATCCCCGCCGTGGCCATGCCAAGACCCAGGAAGCAGCTGGACCCTTCTCTCCCTCACCCTGTGTGCAACCCAGTCTGGTCCCTCATTCACTAGCGTGGTATCCACTAGACCATCTGCTCTGGCCAGGGCCTCTTTCTTTCTTTTTTTTGGTACTGGGGATCGAACTCGGGTCCTCGCGCTTGCGTAGCAGGCGGCGAAACCACTGAGCTAAATCCCCGGCCCTGGGGCCTCTTTCTTTTTGCAGTAACAGAGATTAAACCCAGGGCCTTTATACCCTTTACACTCTTTGAACTCATGACTTTTTAAATTTTTTGAACCAGAGCCTCAATAAGTCACTAAATGTCCCAGGCTGGGCTCAAGCTTGAGATCCTTGTGCCTCAGCCTCCCAGAATCCTGGTATTATAGACAGCTAAGCTAGATAGAAATATTATAGGGAGTCAGATAGGGCTAGGGCACAGAGAGAGAGTCAGGAGAAAGGTGAAACACGGAGACCAAGCCTCAAAATAAAGATGAGATTGTAACAGCAAATGGGAAATACTGACAGGCACCCAGGACTTGAAGGCAGAAAGCAAACTTTATTTATGTCAATGGGCCCGGTTGGAATAATGTTTTAGAGAACCAGGCACTGTCTTTTTGTCTGTCTATAGTTTATATAGGATTTGTAAGCAGGAACTAGTATAGAAGCAGAGCAGGCAGTTGATTGGTTATATATATAATATCATTATTGATTGGTCTATAGCAAAGTCAAACTCAGGGTAAGGAACATATTTGGAGTATGTATCAGTTTAGGGAAGGGTCTGCCAAGGAGGAGGGGATAAGAAAGATGTGTACTTAGAGTGGGCATCATATAGAGTACATTACATTCCAGAATGTGTTCAAGCCCTAGGCAGAGATAGGGAGTTATGGAGCTCTTGGTGGTACTAACAGGTTGCATGGGGAGTTATGTGCCTGGCAGAATTAGCAAGAAAATATGTGTTTACAATAATCATTTACTACCGACCACAAGGCCATGGAGTTTTTAATTTCATTTTTAAATTAACCCATACCACACTTTTCCTTTTCAAGATGACCACACCTATAAACCCTCAAAAGACAAACAGCAGGCCTGAAGAAGGCTAGATAGACATCAGTCACCTTCCAAAGACTTCTGGACCCATCATGTCTGAGAAGAAGTCTTTGTCCTTTCCATGCACACTTGTTTCCCAATTGAACCCCTATTACCTAAGTGACTATACTTGTAGCCTTATTGGTCAATCATAGCTGTAGCCCACATTGTACCCATGTGGGTTTCACTCTATAAAACTTGCCTGTAAAGTGGAGTCCCTGGCTACCCATTCTGCCTCTCAGGAGCTGTGTCTTTCCCCTCAATAAATATTTCCTACTCTTAACCTCCGATGTTTCTAGAATTCATTCTTCAATTTTTAGAGAACACAAGTTTGGGGGATCAGACATCTAACAATAGAAATATTTTCATAGTTAATCTCCTGTATCATTATTGGAGGTCCTACCAAGATAAGAGATAATTAAAAGGAGGTAAGAGTTTGCTTTTATTTTGCTGATTTATATTAGGTAATCAAAAATTGTCATTCTTGTTTGTCACTGCTTGTGCCATGAGTTTTATATCTTGAGTCTTATACATTGCCTTTTGTTAAAATGATTTGATGTTTCTTCAAAGGGATATTTTACTTTTTCAGGTAAAGTTTTATGTTTCTGTTTTATATTAATTGCTTGACTAGTTTGTTATTTTAGACAGAACTACTGTTATAGCACCACTTAGTGGACTTTAACAGTAACTACAGATAATTTTAGAAAATGCTGCATAATGGGTCTTTTTATGAAATCTAGTTTATATTGGAGAAAAAGAGACATACAGAATTAGAGAATGAAAGGATCTCTTAGCTGCCCCAATCTTTTCCAACTAGGGGCCTTTAAGTTGAGCGCATAGAAAATGAGCATTTGTTAATGCTGAAGACAGGGAAGTCATCTCAGATAAAGTCAGCTCAGATACTTTTATCTGTCCCTTATAAAATGCTAAAACAAACAGTGGATACTCTGCCAGCTAGAAAATGCTATCAGAGCAGCTGCCACTCTCAAAGCAGAGGGCAGATTTCTCCAAGTATTTTCTGGTGAATTCCCATTGAAGTCAATGGCTGATGGAATGTTGGCCAGATGGGAAACTGACTCCTTTCTGGAGACAGATCTCTGATTGCATGGAACTAGTGGAAGCTAAAAGGACAACTGAGGTGACATGGCTGGGGCTACTCTCTAGCTGATACCCAAAGGTCCCCAAGTGGAAGCTAGGTCCCGACACCCTGACCAGGTAATTAGCAGAAAATCTCCACTTATCTATCATCCTTACCTGCACTCCTCAGTGAGGTGAAAAGTAACTCTTTGAATGATCATCAGGTATCCTCTGTCTCAGAGTGACTTGAAATGATCTCATTAAGACCTTTTCTTAAACCTTCATTAAGAGTTGAGCTAGAGATTTGGATTGTTCTCTCTCTGCTAGCAAGGTAGACCCCTATGAGGCCAGGTACAAATAGAAACAGTAACTCTCTAGGTGACTTGATAGGTCTTTGCTAGGTTAGAAACTCCTTCTAAGCTTTTCTCCAAATCATTGGGAGTTAACTTTAGAACTCTTCAGCTACGTTATCACTAGACCACACTTCTCTAGGAGGTCTCAGGCAGAAGCAACTTGCAACAACTGTTTGCCTTTCACAGAACAGCTAGCAGGGAAGTGACTTACATTTGTGCTTGTTATATGCTAACTAAGAATAAAAAGGGAATTCTAGTTAGCGTTTCCCTTCTTCCATGTACATGTAGAAAACTGATGTGTGCCTTGTGGTTGCTAGGTGATGGGTATAAGTTTAACCTGTGAGCTTCAGAGACTTAGAATGGACTTTGAATGATGCATATCCTTGTCTTGCTGCTAAGGAAGATTGCCTAGGTGTTTAGGTAGATAACACAGGTGCTTTGGAGGCTTCTTCATGGGTGAAATTCCTCTGAGCCATCTGTTTGCTTCTGTGATCTCTTTTGCAGGATGCAAAGTACTTGCCCTTTGATCTATTTGCTTCAATCTTTCTCAAAGAATTAAAAAGCAATGGTTTAGAGGGCTAGGGATATAGCTCAGTGGCACTGTGCCTGCCTCCTGCCCGGCAAGAGCAAGGTCCTCCCTTTTTGCTTTTGCTGCTTCTGCTGCCATGAACCATTGCCCCTCTGCTACCCTGCCTTGGAGCCAAATTATTATGCACTGAAACCTCTACAAATTTGACCAGCTGGCACACGGTGAGGACCTCGGCAACGTGGAACCCCTGCTCTGTCCCGTGCCCTGCCCACAGCGACCAGCCTAGTGCCTGCAGCACCTCTTCCACTCTGGCCTCCTGGCTGCGCTGCTATGTGGTTCCACACTACAGAGGCACAGGGGTCATAAAGGCCATTGTCCTGAGCTCCAGAAGATAGAGCAGAAGTGA
>NW_004624741.1:2199940-2237160 GCF_000247695.1 Heterocephalus glaber | reverse complement strand
CTCTGGTGTGAGAAACTGAAAGTGTAAATAAGGATTAAATGATTAAAATGAATAATTGATAATTTGAAATAGGAAGAAAAGGTCCAAAGGGGGAGGGGAAGGGAAAAGGTAAGAAAGGAAAGGAAAAATTATGAGAAAAGGAAAAAATGGAAATAAAGTGTTTGTAAATAGGGAAGGGTGGAGGGGGTGAAGGGAGGGCAGGGAATGGGAAAAAAACAAGAACCAAGATACATCATGTACAGGTACAAGTACCAAATGATAAATGTAAATGTATTGTATACCTAAAATGGACCAATAAAAGAATTTAAGCAAAAAAAAAAATACATATATTGAAAAAAAAAAGTGCAAGGTCCTGAGTTCAATCCTGGTATTGCAAAAAAAAAAAAAAAAGCAGCAGTTGAAATCTCTTGATTATTGGTTTGTTAGCAAAACTTTCTTTAAACATGGTCATTATGGCTGAAATAAATTGTAACTTGTGCTTATAAAAAACACCTACAGGAGTAAAAATATGAGATTCCTACGAAGATAAGCTCACACACCAGCACAAGGGTGGATAGTCTGGTCATATTTATCTTCTAGTCATTCTTGAGATGGAAGCCATTTGCCCTGAAGCAGAATCAATTCAGGGGACCTTGAAGATACAAAAATCAAATAGAAATCAAAGGGATGCTGATTCTTTATTTTTGCATTTCAGCATGGGAAACTCAATGTCAAAACCTCTTAAAGTTTGGCCCTCACATATTGGGGAAGAGCAAAGCTTAATATTCTTCTGTACCCATTCATGGCCTGCCTATCCTCTAGAGCCAAAACGGAATGCAGAGGGAAGTATTGACTATCATGTTATAGTATTCACAATTAGAATTGTAGTGTAAGAGAGAGCGGGAAATTGTCAAACTTGCTTTATGTTCAGATTTTGTTTACATTAAGAGGTAATCCTTATCTGTATTCAAAATGTAAATATAAGCCACAAGAAAACCAGACACATCTGGTCCCTATCACTGAGTCTGAGGTTTCCTGCTCTTGCCTTTTGGACCCTGAGGATTAGGTTTCCAAGGCAAGTTTAATCAAAACCCCACCTACTATTACTAAACCTGAAGGCAAGATTTCCAAGACAACTCTAATCAAAGCTATGCCTACTATTACTAAGCTTACTTTACCCACTTGCTCTTTGGAGTCTGAGATCCCTTTTTCTTATCCTTTAGAGCCCAAGAGTGAGGCTTCTAACCCAGTTATAATTAAAGTCTCTACAGGATTGTATCCACCTGTAGCTAATTTTGTTCAGGGACAATAGCCCAATCAAGCAGTAAATGGAGGATTTGGACATGCTCATGTCCACATGTCCTTTTCTCTCAGTGACCTCAAACAGATCAAACAAGACCTAGGAAAAATTTCAGACAACCCTCATAAGTAAATTGATGTCTTTAGAGAACTTACTCAAGCTTATGAACTAGACTGGAAGGATGTAATGTTACTTTTAAATCAAACGTTGACTTCTATTGAGAAACAAGCAGCATTACAAGCTGTCATTGCATTTGGAGATGAATATCATATTGTTAATTTTAAAAGACCAGAAAACAGGAAGCCTGGGGGACAGCTGGTTCCTACCAGAGCCCAAGAAGCCCCTACACAAGATCCCTATTGGCCTACCAACCGGACAGGAGATTGGAATAGAAGGCATCTTCAGATGTGTATTCTTGAAGGTCTAAGAAGGACAAGAACTAAGCCCTTAATTATCTTAAATTATCAACTATTCAACAGGAGGAAAAAGAAAATCCCTCTGTCTTCTTAGACCACTTACACGGGGCACTGGTAAAACATACATCCCTGGCTCATGATTCCATAGAAGGACAGATTATTCTTAAAGACAAGTTTATTACCCATCAGCCCCAGATATCAGAAAAAAGTTACCAAAGATGACTTCTGCTCCAGATAGCTTACTTGACACTTTAGTAAAAATTGCTTCCACAGTATTTTATAATTGAGAGGGCAAAGGGAGAAAACAGAGGGGTCAAAAGAAGCTGATAGCCTTAGCAGCAGCCCTTACAGAAATTAAGTCTGATTCTCAGGACTTCAAAAAGAGCTCCATGATTAAACCCACCTTCTGCTGCTGCCAAAGCTAGGCCACCTTAAAAAGGACTGCAGTAAGAAATCCCCTGGGCCATGCTTTAATTGCAAAGGTGACCTCTGGATGTCAGACTGCCCTCTGAGGCAAGGGCCCCAGGGCTCAGAGCTATTTTACCAGCTGGTCCAGCAAGACTGAAAGGCCCCAGGGCATTCTCTACCTTCTCCTTCTTGCTGGACTATCATCTCCAAGGAGGAACCTTGGGTAATCATGACTGTAGAGGGGAAAGAAATCAGCCTTCTAATGGACACTGATTCATGTCTCTTGGTCCTTCTCTTCAACCCTGGCCTTCCTTCCAGACCTCATACATCAGTGAAAGGAGTCACTGGAGTGGAGGTAACTCCCTATTTCTCACAACCCTTAGGCTGTAACTGGGATGGCTTTCTCTTTATCCATTATCTACATGAACCAGGTCAGGTACGTTGCCTCCCCCTCATGGAGACAGAAGTAAATCCTGAAGTATGAGCAACTAAAGGTAGAATATGGAGAGCAATAAACACTGCCCTGATACAAATACATCTCAAAGATTCTACTATCCTCTAAAGCCTGAAGTTAAATAAAAGGATTATTGTGTATAATTGACAATTTAAGAGCACAAAGTTTAAAGTCTGTAGTAACCTGTGCAACACTCCAATCTTGGGAGTTCAAAAACCCAATGGCAAATGGAGATTGATACAGGGACTTAGATTGGTAATTGAGTTAGTAGTGCCAATCCACTCAATGGTACATAACCAGTACAATCTCCTTTCTCAGATCCTGGAAGATGCTAGTGTTTGATCTAAAAGATGCTTTCTTTTGTATTTCTTTACATACAGATTCAGAGTTTCTTTTTAAGGACTGTCTCTGAACCCTTGAGGAAGCACAGTCCAAGTCAGTTGAGAAGTCTGGTCATGAGGATTCTCAGTATCCAGTAGTGACTCTGCATCAGACACTTAAAAGTTCCTCACTGGCCCCTGAGACTAGTGCCTAGCTAGCAGAACTCATAGCTCAAACAAGGGCTTTACAACTCAGCGAAGAACAAAAAGTCAATATTTATACTGATTCAAAGTATGCTTTCCTAGTGCTGTATGCTCAGGCAGCCATATGGAAAAAAAAGAATGATCTGACAGCAAACGAATCTCCCATAAAGTATCATATATCATAAGGAGATAGATGAACTTTTATCATCTAACTATATGCCCTCCAAAGTGGTGGTAATTCACTGTAGAGGAGAAAAAGGAGTTGATGAAGTATCTCAAGGTAATCAACTGGGTGATGCAGTTGCAAAAGAAGCTACTCAAAGGCCATCCCTTCAGACCCTTCTGATCTGGGAAGGGCCTCTTAATCATACTCAACCCAAATATTCTCAGTCAAAAGTTGAGTGGGCTCTTTCCCATAGGTGTCATTCCCTTCCATCAGGATGGTTACAATCAGATGATGGTAAATTGCTCCTTCCTGGTGCTAGTCAATGAAAAATTATTAAGTCTTGGGTGGGGGATTTTGCTCAGTGGCACCACTCTTTGCAAGTGCAAGCTCCTGAGTTCAATCCCGGGTACCAAAAAAAAAAAATGATTAAGCCTTTACATCGAAGTTTTCACTTGGGGAGAGACAAGACCCACCAGATGGCCTCAAAGTTATTCATAGGAAAGGGATTCTTTCAGACAATACAACAGATAATTAAGACGTGCACTCTGCCAAAAGAACAATCCTCTTAATCAGACCATAGCCCCTCCAGGTATACAGAGACATGATAAATATCCTGGAAAATATTGACAGCTCAATTTTGCTCATATGGCAAAGAGTAGGAGTTCCAATACCTATTGGTCTGGATAAGTGCTTTCATGAAGTGGATTGAGGTCTTTCCTTGAAGAACAGAAAACCACAAATGGTAAAGGTTTAAGTCTTAGAAGTCATCCCCAGATTTGGACTTCCTAAGAGCTTACAGAATGATTATGGGCCTTCTTTTAAAGCAACAGTCACACAGGGTGTCTCTCAGGCATTGGACATTCTCTATCATCTTCATTGTGCATGGAGACCACAATCATTGGTAAAGGTAGAGAAAATGAATGGCTTCTGTCCTTATGGGGGACAGGAGGGGCCCTGCCAATCAGTTGGGCTTATATTCCATTGTTGATCACACAATGTGATAAGTCTATCTTGGAGGCTGTAGTACATGCCTCAGCAGGAATGAGTGTCAGTTGAGCAGAGCAGGTGAGAATGCTGTCAATAGACAAATGGCTTTGGTGTAGCCACCCACAGCAGGGGACTAGGCGATATGAACCTCGTTCACTCAAACTGTTGCCTTTCTCTGTGGAGTATTTGGTAGCTTGCCCTGAACTTGGGCAGCTCTTTGTTTAGCATCAAGAGTGTTTGTGCTTCCCTGTGGGTCATGGACTCATGTGGAGTGCTTACTTTCCATAGATTTTAGTGATTTTTCTTCTCCTTTTCTGATCCCCTTTCCCCTTCAGACTTTCAGATATCACAGTGTTCCATTTTTTTTTTTTTTTTTTGTACTGGGGTTGAACTCGGGTCCTTGTGCTTGTAGGGCAGGTGGCGGAACCACTGAGCTAAATCCCTGGCCCCAGAGTGTTCCGTTTGTTTAGTTGTTGGTTCTAGACAACTCAAAACAGGGTAAGAGGTACCATGTCTTCTCACATGAGAAGAGAAAAATTGGTCTGTTTAAACCTCCCACCACTGCTTCTGTGTGAGTCAGAGAGCAGTGGAGCCAGCTCTGGCTAACTCATCTCCTCTGGGTCCTAAAACACTGCCTAGAGCTTTTGCTTCTTGGAGTAGTTTGCTGATATTGTTTTGGTGTCCTATTCATTTATTTTTTACTTACTTAGTTTTGCGTTTGTTGTGATAACTGTGGGTTTAAGTTTATGCTGCTGCCTAAAAGGATGGGTAACCTGTATTTTGCTGACTGATTTTCATTTTGAGATTTTAGCTATCAGATGTATATGTTTTGTGGCTTGATTTGGTGAATTGAGTTTTCTCTAAGGGTGAATCATGTTTCCTTTTTGATTAGCTAAGGGTCATCCAGCCAGTAAGGCATTCCACTTCCAGGCTCTTCAACCAGAAAATGAATTATGTTTATAGGGGAAATCCAATGGGTCCAAAAGAAGTAGCACTTGTGCTCATTTAAAACTAACCAGGTCCAGCCCCAAGTAAAATTAACCTTATCAGGAAGGAAATGGTCTGCCAGGTTAAATCCTTAGGAGGCTAAACCTAGACCCTAATTTTTTTTTCTCCTATGTACAGATGGGAACAACTCTATTCCTTCTGATTACCCACTCAGATATCTTCTACTTTTTTTTTTTTTTTTGGTACTGGGGATTGAACATGGGACCTTGTGATTTTGAGGAAGGTGGTGGAACCACTGAGCTAAATCCCTGGCCCTCAGATATCTTCTTAACCACTGGAATGAGTTCCACACTAAGGCCATTCAATGAGATCATCTTATTTTCCTATGTAATAAAAATGGTCTACTTGAGGAAAATGAGACATGGCCACCCCTTGGCAGCCTGAAATATAATGCCATATTTCAACTATATCTCAACTGTAAGGAGCAAGAAAAATGGTCAGAGATGCTTTATATTCAAGCCTTTATGGCCCACTACCAGAGGCCTGATCTGTATCCTAAAAGTCATCATCTCTCAGGAGCTGATGGTAGGGAGGACTCCTTTCTGTCTGCTTCTCCTTCTCATGGACTACTTTTCCAGAAGCCTGCTCAGTCTATACTTTGGAGATAAAGGCCATCTCTTGAGCCCACCCCATACTAGGTCTGGGTCTACTTACCATAGGGCCTTAGACTCAGAAAACCTGACATCTAAGCCCACCACTGCTCTACCCCTTTGAGAAGTGGCAAGCACTGATGGTACAGTCCACATGGTAGTTCCCTTTTCAATTATGGATATTCAGCAGTGCCAGAAAATAATTGGATAGTGTGGTAAATTAATTAAAGGTCAGCTTGAGTGGGAATGCCCAGCTGAACTGTTAGTGTGGTTCTGGATGTGGAAGACCCATCTGAGGATTGTCTGAACAATATAAGAGGAGAATGGGAGGGGAAGATTGCATGATGCTGATTTCCCAGTAGAAGCTTTGTTGTGGCTGGTTTTCCTGATACAAACTTGGCTGTTGTTGGTAGAGGAGCTCAGGTCTTCACTGTCACCAGGAATGGCTGCTGTTCTCTTTGGGGGAGCTTTGATCTTCATTTTTGTCTTGAGTGTTGCTCCCTGGATCCAGTGCAGAACCCTCAGCCTTCTGACACAGATCCTTCAGACTTTTGGCACAGATTCTCTAGCCTCTAGCAGCAATCCTTGGGCTTTCTGTCTTTTATTGTACATTCCTTGGTCTCCCAATACAAAGTTGCATGAGACATTGCTGTGGGCTTTTGGCCTTTGGCTGGACACCTAGGGGACACTACTATGGGTTCTAGGCCTTTGGTTGAACTCACGCGGGACATTGCCCTGGGATCCAGGCCCTTGGCTGAATTCTTTGAATCCCTAGAACACAGACAGATCTTTTACACCATTCTACATTTGACTTTGTGAATAAATATTGTAAGATAATCTTATAAATTTATGTCTCATATTAAATCTATTCCCTTGCAAACCATTGACTACAACAAGTAGATTCTTTGAGGATCCTGAAATGACTTTTGATCTGACCTGGTGAGACATCCAATTCATCCTTGTTTCTTGTTGCACAGCAGTAGAAAGGAAAAGGATTATAAAGATTGCAAATCAGGCCAATTATGAAGCCTTCACAGCTTCACTCTCTGACAATTAGACTACTATGACATTATTTGGGACTCAAGAAGGACCTGAGTGCAATTATAACACAGGTGGCAGAGAAGATAAATGAAAGTTATATATCAAGGCCATGTAGCTGGTATGTGACAAGGGATGCCCAAATCTGTGAACTATGATATGCTCAGGGCTATTAGTCAGGGTCCTAAATGAAAACCCAGTTGCTTTTCAGCTTCAGTTTAAAGAGGCCTTCCATAAATACACTAATTTAGACTCTGACTTTGGAGAAGACCATATTATCCTAAGGCAGTACTTTATCAGCCAGTCAGCTCCAGATATTAGGAAAAGGCTCCACAAACTCCAGCTGGGCCCACAAACCAAAATGAAGCAATTGGTTGATGAAGTTTATTTAGTGTTCAATAACTGTTATGAAGTAAAGGACAGGTGAGAACTGGATTAGAAGGCAGATTAAAGCCATGCCTGCCCTATTAAGGCTCATGACAAAGCCCAGAACTCTGGGGGAATCCAAGGCAATCCAAAGAGTGATAGGAGCAAGTCAGAGTGCTTTAAGTACAAGGGAACATGACACTGGGCAAAGAAATGGCCTTGGAAACACGTAGCCCCTGTTTGACCTGTCAGAACATGGGAGAAGATCCTTGCCACTAGAAGAGAGACTGCCCCCATTCCCAGAGAGGGATGAGGTCATCCTTCACCATGGTAGCCAGGGAAGAAGGTCCAGACAGTGAGTGGTGTTGGTGCCCAAGACAGCTTGCAAAGCTCCTGTGCAAGAGTATCATAATTGTGCCACAGAAGCCTCAGTGTCTTAGTTACTTTTCTCTTGTTGCTGAGACAAAATACTCAACACACAAAGTTAAAGGAAGAAAGATTTATTTAGCTTACAGTTTGTAGAGATTTCAGTCCATAATTGGCTGTCTTCAAGGCAGGGTGGCTTGGCAGAGGGGTTTGGCAGAGGAGAAACAGTTCATGGCACCCACAAGGTAGCAAAGGAAGCAAAAACAACAAGCGTCCTTAACAGTATCTTTCTGCCCCTTTCATCTTATCCAGACTAGTAGGATTAGGGTGGTGCCAAACTAATCAATGGACTGATTTAGTAATCACACAACCTTAATCCCAGTATCAGACACTTTAGATTCAACCACCTCTGAAAAAGCCCTATGACTGCATGAAGCTTTGGGGGGACATCTAGACACAAACCACAGCACTCAGGCAAGTTTAGGTATAGTGGGCAAACGCATTACGTTCCTCTGTGATAATGTTGTGAATTATTTAGTTCTAGTGTCTTATTAGGGCAATCTTTTATCCCATTCTAACATTGTTGTGGGCCTTGAGGAGTTAACCAAACAGCTTTCTTTACCCATGCTCTGAACTGCCACTTGGATGATTACCTTTTCCCAGCTTCTTATGGTGATACTACAGTGTCCCATACCAATAACTGGAAAAGATATACTTTTCCTACTCAGGGTCAATCTGATACTCAAACTGTTCTGGAATCATGGAAAGAAATGCCAGAGACACAAAATTTGGGTACAATAATAAAAGCTTTACTTGCAAGCAGGCGAGACCACCAGAAACTGGTCTGGTTAGCATCTGTGCCCTTCGTTCTTTGTCCATCACATTTTATACTTTTGTTAGTCATTATCTCATCCCTAGTGGTTTCTGTTGCACAAAAAAAATTCTGGTTTCTGCTTAATGGTTAAACACAGGTGGTTTCTGTCACTGATTACAGTCCTAAACACATGACAGTTACGGCATATATATCACAAGTTTGTTCAGGGATTGCCACTTTGTTCTTCAGAGCTAAGATGTTATCTATAGTGGAGCTACAGATCAAAGGAGCTATATAACCTTCACTTTAAACAACACAAGCAATGGGCTAAGGCAAGCTTTTAAAGGGATACACTACCTATTTTGCTTCTACAACTACTTTAACAGTTAGTCTACTATGCTACTTTAAAACATTTCCCCATCATTACCTCTGGCAACCCATGTCATAGTTTTCTCTAAAATTTTATAATTGTTATCTGTTAACATTCTGCAGGGATTCAACTTCTAGGACAAATGTGATTGCCATCAAGCTACTGGTGGTGACCATAATTCAAGATCAGAACCTCCTTCCACATCCATGGTTCATCAAGAAATCCTCAAAGGAAGGGCTCAGCTCCCTTGAATTCCTAGATCTGTCAGGGCAAGAGTTCCTTGGTCTCCACATAGGTTTAGCAAACACCCCTATTTAGCTGGAAGTAGCTACAGAAAGACTGAACTTCCTCCTTCAATTCCTCTCAAAGGTTTTCAGGGTGTAGGGCTCTCATGGGGGAATAGTGCAGTTAGAAACAAAGGAGCTGAGTGAGTCACTCCCTTGCCTTTGTTCAGCTGTAAACACCATACCACATTAGTGATTATCCATGCTTCCATAATCCTAAAACAGAGAAGTTGTATGAGCCACTTCCTTTCTCTCCATTTGACTATAAGCCAATACCATTCTACTGATTATCTATGTTTAAGCTTAGGAGGTCATGATGTCCAATGTGGCAGATTATTGACACCACTGAAAGAGACAGTGGAAAGCACCTGTGATCATGGTATCTGACCCATTAAATACTGGAAGCCTGAGTTATGGAGGACCCCTTTATCCCCTTCACCCTTTTGCTTGTTCCTGCCGCTACTGTCCCATGATCTTCAACAAACATAGCTACTTACTATGTACTATGAGGTATACATGTACTACTCATTATACACAAGATCCTGTACTATTTTTGGCCTACTCAACTGTGACAATATGGCTACGACTACTAAAAGGGATTATAGGCCCTACTACGGGGGATTATGTGCCTTTCAACTACCTTTGAATGTTTGTGGCTCAACAACTGGATTAAAAAAAACTGTCAGAAGGCAAGAAGAGAGAAGTTATTGTAGCTGTCTGTTCAATGGGAGAAAGCTTGGTGAATTTGACAGGAGAATAACTTTACTATTAGGTCAGGGATGTAGAGCCCTAATATGAGAAGGAGGTCAGATTTCTATGCAGGCAAAGAGAGATATTAGATAGGCTAATCTTGCCAATTTATACTGATTCTACTTATCTGTATTCCAAGCAGTACTGGAGTCTTGCTTTTTGAAGAAGAGCCTCAGAGTTGCCAGAGAGTCACAAGTGTAGCTTTCCTCTAACAAAGGAGGTGGTATGGGCTTGCCATGGCTATTGTAAGTGCAGAGAAGACAAGCTTTGTAGACCTGCCAGGTGGTTACTTCTATCCTAGTTCTGTGAAAATTGGAGGGACCATTTTCCATGCAGGGTGTTTGTAGCTTTCCATTGTGTCCCTTGAGGAAAGACCAGTTTGTTTGCTAGACTTGTTTTAATTGTTGCTCTGGAAATGGGAATGAGACTAGGTTATTGAAGGGTTGTAAGGCTAGCCTTGCCTCTCTATGAGCGTTTTGATTTCCCCAAGAAATTTTAGACATATCTCTTTGGCATCCCTTGCAATAAATGACAGACTTGCCTGGGAAGATGGACTGCTTATAGGAATTGTATTGTTTACTAGTTAGCAAGCTCCTTTTTTTTGGATTGCTACATGAGCATGTAGCACTAACAAGGTGCATTTGGATATGGAGGGCAATTAATCCTCTGACTGCATAGAAAGGGGGATGGTGAGGGCTAAAGGGGAAAAACACAATACACACTTGTGAAATTTCAAAGAAGGGGCAACTTAGGGTGTGGCACTAATCCTATGTTGATGAGGATATTATGCTGATGAAGATCTTAGGTCACAAGGTTCTTGTATTGAGGTGGACTATAAGGAGAGCATTCTTACAATAGTAGGTAGGAGGAGTTAAGTTGATAAGGAATTTCTTTCTTCCCAGGTGAAACCTTTTTCTTACTACTCATTTTTCAAGGAACCAGGATGTCTTTAGATGGTGTAATGTTACCCTTGAGCATCATAGGACCATTGAGGTCTCAGCTGTGACTGGAGGCAAAAATGGAGTTATGTCTCAACATACCATAGCTAGCCTGTAGGCAGGAAAATTTGGCCTAATCATAACTTAATTGTGAAATGATTTTTCTCCAAAATTATGTAGAATTTCTCCCAAGGTATGTTCCTTTCTTTTTGTTTTATGTAAGTGTGTTTTTAGTGAAAAGAAGCATGACAAACAATGGCTTGTCCCTAAGGATTATGAAGAACTATAATGTGCTTAACTGGCTTAGGTGTCTATAATAAGCTCTTTTTCAAAGGGCCATCCCCAAGTGTGGTTAGGGGAGAAGGGGTGCAGGTTTCATCTACTTGCTTCAAGCTGAGAAGGATTGATGTAGTGAAGACCGCAGTTAGGGGCTCCTTCTAGGGAGCTAATTTAACAGGCTTTAAATAAAAATCATGTTATAACTTAGCAATAAAAACCCTCTTTATAATGGAGAGTATCTATGAATCAGATGTTTTTAATAATTTCTCTTAATTTTGGCTGTAAAAGATTAAAAACCTAATAATTTTTAAAAACAGTATTAGGTAAAAAATTAAAAAACTTGTCGGGCTCCTATAAATTTTTTTTTTACCATGGTCTTATCTAAAGACCTATAACAGTGGTTAACTATCAGTGTATCTGGAAACTGCCAGAAGGGGTCAGCAATTGGAGCCTCTCCTTTTTATTTATTTATTTTTAATTTTTAAATTGTTTTGTTACCGGGGATCAAACTCAGGCCCTTTTGCTTGAGAGGCAGGCACTGGAACCACTGAGCTAAATCCCCAGCCCTGGAGTCTCTCCTTTTAAAATCTAGCTTTATCACTATAGTCTTGACTTTACAGGTCTTTAGTTATACTTTTCTAATGTGTGTTCAAGACCAACTTACAGTGAGACCTATATTAAATAATATTAATGTCTTGTTATTTAACAAGGTCAATTAAGTCTCCTCAGGCATTATCTTGGAACCATGCATAGAGCCTATTACCTCCTCTGTCAGTGTCAGCTATCAGGATATGCCATGGCCTTGCTTGACCATGTTGCTTTCTGTGAAAGCATGGGAGATTTTTTTCCCCTAGGTGACATTCTTTTGGCACACTGCATTGTTGAATCTGACTGTTTAAGTGGCCAGCAATCTCCCTGCTCAGGGGGTTGGGTGACTCACCAAAGATGTAGGATCTTGTGGAGAAGGTTCCCTCACGTCCTGGATCTTTTTGTTGTTGTTGTTGACCTTTGAGGGCCAGGGCCAAAATATTGGCTGTCTTCTTATCCCAGTTACCTTTCTAGTTCTGGCCTCTAAACTTTAGTTGTTGAACACTCAGAAGAGAAGATAAATAACATTAACAATGTAATAGGAATAGTGAACTTAACTATTATAATTTTACCTGAATATTAAACATTTTGGACTAAAAATATTGTTAGGAGGCTATTATTATTGCCAATCAGGGTTGTTCTAGTAGTTGAATCCCTGTAGAATGTTAACAGAAAAAGGCTTTAAATCAAGGACTATACACAATATTTTGGCATGACAATTGTGATGATATTATTTTTGTAATACACTTGAATGTGTACCTTGGTGTAGAATAGTCATTGTTTTGTTTTATTTTTTGGTACCGGGGATTGAACTCAGGACCTTGTGCTTGTGAGGTGGGCAGTGGCACCACTGAGCTAAACCCCTAGCCTGAGAATAGTCATTGTTAAATGCACTCACTGCCCCCCAAAAACACATGAAAAAAAGGCTCTTACCTAAATAGTTATCTTTTGACGGGATGCCATGTAAGGAATATAAATTGGCCTACAATTATACCTGTTATCATAAGTGGCTGGAGCATAAGAGAAAGGCAAAAATCTGAATCAAAAGGAGGTTATTTCTATAAATAATATGTTGGAAGACCCATACAATTAGAAGGCATGAATATATTTTGTACACCAGAAGAGTAGCAGTAATAAGTATCACAATTATATGAAACCTCATGTCCTTCAATGTAGTTGGTACCAAAAGCATTTTTCTAATAACACCTTTTTGTTTATACAAAGAAATTAATCTTTTGAAAATGACCAATGTAAACATATCACAATAACATATTTAAAACTTAATGTAAATATTTTATAATAACACATTTAGAGCTTAGCCCTTTAGAGCTTAACCCAAAGTAACCAATTTATAATAACACATTGAGACAATGTTTGTTAGGGTGTGTATCCTATAAGGTTATGAAAATTATTGGGGTTTCCATCAGTGAACAAAGACCAGAATAATTGTTTTCTGGGCAGATGCTCCTTTATTCACCAAGAGGAGTTTCATTTAGCAGTCTCCCCAGACTTAAGGGTCTCTATTTAATTACTTTGAAAAAATTTTTTTGGTAAAAATCAGTTAATACATTACTACATTATTTGTAGCCAATAAAAATTGAGTTATTGTATGTAAGCAACAATACACATTATTTTTGTAAAATAAATCTTGACATCACCTCGATCAGTGAGCAACTTGAGGGAAAAAGGGTAATATTTATCTATAAGTTGATTTAATTATAGGTGAATATCTTTTAAGAAAAAATTTCAAAAGATCCCCCAAAAAGGAAAAAAAATCACTGAACTGAAACAAAATAGATGTATGATTGGACAGAGAAACATAAAAACAAACAAACAAACAAACATACAAGATCATTAATTTATAAAACTAGAGGAGACTAAAATATATTTGGCCAAATAGAATGACAATAGCCTTTTATAATCTTTAGGTTTATAATTGTAAACAAAACTAGTCAAAACTTTTTGTAGGCCAATTAACAGAGATCTCTGGCTTGTTCTATTTCGCGCTCCTGCCACTGCACATTAAAATGGAGGGACAGACTAGGAGTCAAACAAGAATGAGCAAGCTGTCTAACATCACATGGAGTAGGATGGTAAGTCCCCTGTACAGAATCTAAAATACCCAAAGTAAATGGTCCCTGAGCTCCATTATTAACACTTTGTTTTAGTTCCTTAAGCAGTTTGAAGTCAAACACCTGGTTTTCAGGAATAAACTGATTTTGGTTGTTTAGATCAGCCCTAACTGTTACTGGGAAGCAACAAGGCTCAAGAGCATCTCTGATAAAGCTGCCTTCTTAACTAGCTGTTGATATTTAGATGTACAAGGCACAGAATGTTTCATATTTAAGTAGTCTAGTGGTGCAGGCAAAATAGTCTCTTTATAAGCCTCATCTGATTCTCGTCTTCCCCAGGAGCCAGAGGAATGTTAGGTGACTTTTCCTCCTTTGTACATTTCTCGTCCTCCTCCTGATTGAGGACAGGATCCTTAGGAGGGGTAGTGTTTACAGGATCCAAAGCTGATTTTACTAGGCCCCAATCTGAAAAGGTCTTAGTAGAGATGAACTCTCCTCTGCTGTGAGCTGTGTTTAAATTTTCACCAACTGTATTTCAATTTTCTAAATCTAAGGTTCCTATTCTTTTAATTAAGGTGCCAATACTAACTTGAGCTCCAGCCTGTTTAAGCAGCTTACACAAGAGTTGGATGTAATTCTGCTACTCTATCAATTGATTCTTTCCCCTTTATCCTGGCTACAGGAACTTTCTGAGTGGCACACTTTCTCTCTGGACATCTTCAGAGTTCACCTGTGGAGTACTCTCGCTGCCTAACACATCAAGTGCTCTTTCCTCTACTTGAGCGGAACTTCCTTCTCAGGCCTGCTTGCCCCACTTCGGGTGCCAAATATCAAAGGGTGATCAATTCTCAGAGTTCTAGAAATGGGGAGAGCAAGGGCTAACGAGAAAAAAGACAATAGAGATTTGTGTAATGTCAAAATATATGGAGGGCCAGGAGGCCAGTTCCTCAGAGCAGGCATAGACAAAGTCTCTGAGCTAGCCATCATTTATTGGGTACACACAATAATTGGATTGAGCATCAGGTGACTTAGGGGGCCAATGGTAATCCTATGTTGATGTGGATCTTATGCTGATGAAGATCTTAGTTCATGAGGTTCTTAAATTGAGGAGGACTATAAGGAGAGTATTCTTACAATAGTAGGTTGGAGGAGTTAAGTTGATAAGGAATTTGCCCCTCCCTAGGTGAAACCTTTCTCTTACTACTCAATTCTCAAGGAACCAGGATGGCTTTAGATGATGTAATCCTGCCCTTGCGTATCATAGCATCAGTGGACCATTGATGTCTCAGCTGTGACTGGAGGCAAAAATGGTGTTATGTCTTGACATGATATACCTGGCCTGTAGGGAGAAAAAATAGGCCTAATCATAATTTAATTGTGAAATGATTTTCCCCAAAATTATGTACAATTGATTCCAACATTTGGAGTCTGTGTAAATATTTAGCTTAATATCAATGCCTGAGTAAGGGGTAATGAGATAGATTAGGGCATGGCAAAAGCTGGCTGGGAAAGTAGACATGACCTGGTAATAAGATCCCAGACATATGCACAGAACAGTTCCCAAAGCCCTGCACGTAGATTTCTCATGAGAACTGGAGCAGGTTTTCTATAGGATGGCCTACTCCTGACATCAGCCTGAAGCTTAGGATCCAAGTGTCACCTCTCAGGACCCATATATTTCTATATGGGTCTTCTTGTGAGTTCCTTTGAGATATAGACAGCATAAAAGGACTCACTGATGCCCTAAAGACTTTGCTATTGTAGCTTTCCACCATAGGCCATGCTGTTTTCCCCAGACACAATGTGTACTTTTACTCTTATCCTCTTTTTTTCTTTATTTGGCCCAAGCTTGCTTTGCAGAGCCAGTTTCTCCCCCTCTCTTCACTTTTACTTTCTTGAATACACTTGCCATTGCTTTTTGCTTGTTTTGCTCAATACTTCATTTGAGACAAGAAGAACCTGGAATCCAACTCTGGAAGGAGAGTTGAGCAACACCAAACCCAGTAACATCTAGTTGTAGAGCCATTTTTTAGCAGCAAGCTACCTAATAGCACTATGAGATCTGGTGTTTCTGAATAGGTAGGGAAGGCCTCAATTCAATTGTACCTGTAAAGGTATCAATTAGGATCAATAATTGTTTAAATCCTATATGGTGGCATGCTGGTAAAGTCTAATTTCCAGTTTTTTCCAGGGTATGGTCCTATCTTCTGTATAGGTCTAACAAAGAAGGTGGTCTGAGCATACAAGGGTTATTGTAGGCACAGAGTGTGCAAAGTTTGCAAACCTGTTAGGTGGTCACTGCTTGTTCTAGTCTTCTGAAATTTTGAGAGACCACATCCAATGTTGGATCTTTTCCCACATGGAAAGAATCATGAAGGGCTTTTATAGCTTTTCAGTGTGTCCTTTGACAAAGGACTATTTTGTTTCTCAAATGCCACCAACCCCTCTTTTTAATTTTCCTCATCTTTGCTGGGGATAGATTGGTTTTAATTGTTCCTCAGGAACTGGAAATATGGCTAAGGTCTTGAGAGGCTGTAAGGATGCCCTTTTTGCTTCTCTACCAGCATTTTGATTTCCCTAGGAGACTTTAAACATGTCTTTTGGGTGTCCTATGTAATGAATGACAATGACCTGCATGGGAAAATAGACTGTCTCCAGAAATTGTAGAGTTTCTTGCTTGTGCCTTATAAATGATTATTAGTAAGCCCTTTTCTTTTCAGACAAGTAGCACTAGAAATGTGTATTTGGAGTCTGTGTAAATATTGAGCCTTGGCCAGGGTTGTAGCTCAGCAGCACAGTGCCTTCCTGGCAAGTGCAAGGTCCTGGGTTCAATCTCCAGTATCACAAAAACAAACAAAAAACAAAAAACTAAAACTGAAAAAAAAAATCAAGTCTCTCACCTTTTCCTAATATCAATACCTGAGTAAGGCCTAAGAGCTCTGCTTTTACACCAAAGGTCCCTGGGGGAAGGGGTTTGGTCTCAATGACCTACTGTGAACTGCCAACTGCATAAGCTGCCTTTTGATATTATTCTTGGATAAAGCTACTTCCATCAGTGAATCATACCTCCTCAGGTTCTTGGAGGAGCAAGTTATTAATGTCTTGCCTGTTTGCATAGGTCTGGGAAAGTACCTGATCACAAAAATGGCCAACCTCTGAGCCCGTAGGCATTTGTGAGGCAAGATTAAGAATAGTGCATATCTATATGGTAACTTCAAGCTGTCTAGGATAGTGGCTTGATGTAGTCCCAATAGGTTAAAATGTGCTTTTGACTTTGCCAGAATTGGAGAATGGCCTTTGTTTGTTATGGCTTGTGTTTAGACGTCTTCTCAAAGCATCATGTAGTCATAGGTGGGAGTTTTTCAGAGGTGGCTACATCTAGAGTGTGTGATGCTGGGACTGATTCATGGTGCAATGCTAGGATCAAGGGCACTAGGATTAAGGGTGTGAGTGCTATCCACCCTAAGTAGCCTGGATAAGATATAAGGGGTAGAAAGAGCTGCATTTGTCTCTTTGTTGCTTTGCTACCTTATGCCCAGTATGAGCTCTTTCTCTTCTGTGATGCCTGTCTGCCAAGCCACTCTGCCTTGGAGCCAGCTGATTATGGAATGAAACCTCTACAAACTGTGAGCTAAATAAACCTTTCCTCCTTTAACATTAGGTATTGAGTATTTTGTCTCAGCAATGAGAAAAGTAACTAAGATAGCCCTTAAGTCTTTTGTGAGCAAACCCCTTCCTGGTAAGGGAGTAGAACACCGTGGCACAATTTAAAACTCAGAGTAAAACATTTGATCTTTGAACTGACATGTAAATGTAGGCATGAAGAAGCTCTGATTAGGGTTCTCCTAGACCCAATTATAACCATAGATTTATGGAAGGATTTTTCCGAAGAGGGAAGTTTAAAAAGAAGCCAAAGGAATTGAAATTGCTTACACATGACATCCAAGGTCACCCAGGGTTTCTCAGAGAAAATGAAGATGTCAGTGGACAGGACATTGTATGTTGCCGTGGGCTCCTTCAGTCCTCTTTCTCAGAGTGGTGGATGGATGAGGGTTTTGGCTGGCCTAGCTCCTCTCTGGGAGTGAGGACAATTAATCCTTCAGTGCCATGAGTCAGGCACATTGGCCTCCTGACACATAGGGCAGGGTTCAGTTGGTGACTTAGTGCAGTTGTGTGTCCAGGGTCAAGTTTGTACTTACAGTAGGGCTTGGTTGGCCCTGGGTTTTCCCTTGGGCAACTTGGATGTGCTTAAAGCATCGCCAATTGAGACAGCTATAATTTTGGTCTGTCTTTTTTCTTAGCTCTTTTCTTTTTTTCCTCATCTAAATCCTGATTGCTAAATATAAAAAAGGCCATGTCCAGCAATTGGGTCATAGAGGCTTGGGGGTCCATCTGTAAACCTACCAGGATCTTTTGAAAATATCAGCTATCTGGGGTGCTAGCCTCTGATGGAAACAGGTGGGAGAGACATATATCTCCCTGAAAGACAGGTGAGTGTCTGAAGACAGGATAATCAACAATATCAATTTCCTCTTCCTTGGAGGCCTCTTTAAGTATCACAGTTTCCAGACCTTTTTAGAGATAAAGAACCATAAAAGCCTGAACACAAGAGATTTCACACCACATTCCTTGCCTTTTGCAAAAAAGAACTAACTGAAAGATAGATGTAACTGAAAAATTATAATTTATACTGCTATTTGTTACAAATGGCACACGTGAAACCACATGAGGTAAGCTTTTGTGAGGAGAAAGAAAAGTTTATTTCAGTGAACAGGGACTAAATCAGGGATAGATTTAGCAGCTAGCTGGGAAAAGCTGTGTTTATTACATTTATGTAGGAATGGGATGACAATGGGAGAGAGAAATAGCAGCAGCTACCTGGGAGAGATTTCATCTATGGGTGGATGGGCTAACATTGAGAGACAGATATTAGCAGCTAGCTGGGGAGAGATTACACCATGTGTGGATGGGCTGACATCAAGAAATAGAACTAGCAGCTAACTGGGAAAGGAATTAGGCTTATATAGGTTTTGAAAAGGGGGTTTATCATCATAATAAATATTTATGACAGAGTCCAAGGATAGCCAGCACAGGTGTGTAGATAATCACTGGACTTCTCTGCACCAGGGAGATTGTATCCTGTTGTTTGCAGGCATGTTTTCTTTGGGGATCTCCTTCAGGCCAGGCATGATGCCATTCTATACCCATCTTTGACCCAAAGACTGTTACAATAGAAGATAAGTTGTTCTTCTTTATTAGATTGCCCAAAATTTTAAGGATACAGCCTAATGGCAAGGTCTCTGGGATCTGCAGGGTGTTTCTCATGGTGCATTGGCCCACTGAGTACTTAGAGAGAAGGGTGGAGGCCCTTAGAAACTCCCAAGAGATCAAGGTGAAGCTCCCCTACTACAGCCCCCCTTGACCACTTGAAAGGAAGTAAACTCCTAAGAGATCAGGATAGAGCCTGCTGTGGTACAGACTCTTGGACATGTTCAGCTAAAAAGAGAAGGGAATTGAAGATGTGGCTTAAACAATGGAGTTTATTTTTTTCTGTTAGGAAATACCCTCAAGTTAGGAGTCCAGTGATTTAGCATTCTCAGGGCTAATGTAATGATTTTTATTTTTTTTGTTGTTGTTGCTTTTCCCTCTTGGTTGCAAGATGGTGCCTGTACCCAGTGTTGGGCTTGGGTTCTAGGAAGCGCAAGCCACATCTGCCCCTATAGTCAGAGCAGCACAAACTCCCCTGCCCCTGACTTTAGCTTACCTCTCATTGGCCAGAGCTCCTCCTGTGACCACCCAGTGTAGGGGAGGCTGGGAGGGGAACACTTGACTGCCCTGCCTCAGTGTTCAGAGACTGGTGGAAATGAGCTCTGAATTAGGCAACTCCAAGGTCTCTTGTGAGACATTCTTTTCTTCTCAGGTCTTGGTTGACTTGGAGAGGGAGGGAAACAAGAGGACTGGCATTGCAGATACAACTTGGACTCGAGTATCCATTTGGAATGGGTCTATTTCTGCTAAAGTTGTGTGGACAATAGATCCAGCCATACTGAAGGCTGTACTCTTGGATATGTTATATA
Source organism: Heterocephalus glaber (assembly GCF_000247695.1). Next base: position 2,217,386 of record NW_004624741.1, on the reverse strand, counting down.
AGTACAATAATAATAACAACAATAATTACATACATAGTTCTGGAATTTTTTGCTTTAGCCCTTGTTAGCTGGGCCTGATTTCTATCTTTGGAAGAGAGGCCTTGTGGCAGAGGAAATAGCACTAAAGTTTTGAATCATAGCACCCAGGTACAACCCTTGTTCTGTGGTGACTTTGCTTTTGGCCAAGTCATTTCCCCTCTCTGAGTTGCCCGTGCTTCATTCATAAGATGGGCTATTGCTGGAGAAAGCTGGGGTGGCTTGTGAAATGTGCTGTCACAGATCAGCCCAGAGTCACAGCCTTCTTCCTCCCCCTCATCCATTCAGGTGAACATTGATAAACACTAGAGGTGAAGTTATTTTTTTTCCTTCAGACCAAGTGCCCCAGAAGTCAAGGACCTGACTATTTCTGTGTCCACAGAGCTTGGTGCACAGTAGGAATTCAAGAAATGCTTGAATTAGAGAATGCAATACTTCATCCATCAATTTAATCAGCATTTACCAGGCACCCATGGTATCTCTGGTACATTGCGGGCAACACAGATGTAGCATGAGCATCTTACATACAGCCCTATGCTCCAGAGTTCATGATCCGTTGGGGCTGCTATGGTGTGAGTGTATGAGGTCCCCAAATTCATACTGTGCTTCTGATCCTCCATGTGATGTGGGGCCTTTGGGCTGTGATTGGGTCACTGTGGAGCCCTGGTGAATCCAAACAGTGCCTTTGGGAAAAAGCCCTGTGACAGTCCCTTCCCCTTTCCACCATGTGAGGACACAAGCAAAAGGCTCCATCTCTGAACATGTTCTCACTAAGCACCAACTCTGCCCACTCCTTGCTCTTGGGCTCCCAGCCCCAGAACTGTGAGGCATAAGTTGCTGCTGTTCATCAGCCCGTGGCTTATGGTCATTCGACACTGCAGGCTGAATGCACTAAGACAGGGAGATGGTCAACAAACAGAGGAACAGAAATAGAAGCCCATGTCAAATGGTCAGAGTGATGTGAAGAAACCAAGGTGCGGGAGTGAGGCATGGTGCATTTTTACAAGGTGCCCAGGGAGACTTCTAGAAGGTCAGGTGTGGAAGCCAAGGCTGGAAAGGCCACCAGGGGACAGTGAGCCAGGCAGAAGGAAATGGCCAATGCAAAGATGCCAAGTGTGGATTTAAATGACCTGAATGTGGGACACATGCAGATGAAGGAAGGAATTTATGCACAGCAGTCTCAGCCTGAGATGTTCCTCTTACCCCAGTGTGGAATGGAAAAACCCCATTTAAGAAAACAGGAAATTGGGGCATTTCCATGACCCACAGAATTTCATCCTGCTGCCAACTCTCAGGTGACTATCTTGCCAAGGAGGTGATATCTGTGGGAAGCCTCTTCCTGCCCTTCAGAATGTCCAGGCTGCCTGGCTTGGTCCCACCTCCCTGAAGCCTGCTGTGCCCCAGGCTCTGGCTTGGGCTTTCCAGCCCTCACTCAATGGTCCCTCCCAGGACCCGGCAATCGATGGCCATCAGCTGGCCTTGGGAGGCACAGGCTGAGCTCAGGAAGGTCCAGTGGCTTCCCAGATCCACTCTGCCAAAGGTGGAGCTGTGGGCCTGGACCATGCCAGCCTGGAACCCAGAGAACATGGCTACCCTCCTGCAGCTGGTGTGGAGGGACAAGGGCTCTGCAGCTTTGGTGCTCAGCATCTGCTCCATTAGTGCCCACCCCTGGTGTCACCCATAATTTCAGTGCACTGCCATCCCAATAGTTGCATGTCCTTATCTTTGCTGAAACTCAGTTTTCTTCAACCCCAGAATGGGTCTCCTTCAGGTGAGTGTGGTGGCACCACCTATAATCCCAGCACTCTGAGAGGCTGAGGCAAGGGGGATCACAAGTTGAAGCCCAGCTTGGCCAACCTAGCAATTTAAGAAATAAGATCCTGGCTCAAAAAAATTAAAATTTTTTTTTTAAATGGGTGGAAATGTAACTCAGTGCAAAAGTCCTGGATTCAATCTCTAGTACAGAAAAAAAAAAAAAAAAGATGAGTATCCTTTGCCCTGTTACTTTGGAGATGATTAGGGAAGTGCTGGCACAGCTCCTGGCCCACAGGATGTCCTTGGTAAACAACAATTATAGCAATAAGGACAGCTGTCATCACTGACTGAGCCCTTGTTGGTTCAGTTCTGCCCCCAGCAACCACATAAGGTCTGCAGATGAAGGAATAAACCCATTTCTCAGGTGAGGAAACAGGCTCAGAGAGGCCAGATCTAACTAACCCAGAGTCTGTTTCTTTAACTTCCAACCTCTCCCTGGGATGCTGCCTTGGTGTGGTGCTGTTCTTATCAAGTGTCACAATTGCAGGTGCAGAGTGTCAGATGTCAGATGAGCAGGGCCTCACAGAGGCCAGAAGGACACCAGCCACTACCTCTCAGTTCCCAGCACTGCTGTCCCTGGCACAACTGCAGATGGCAGCCTAACAGGGAAGAAGAGATTCAAGAAAAGCCAGCGAGGACCAGGAGGCAGCAGAGTTCACTTGGCTAGGAAGAGGCTCAGGATTCAGGTGGAGCAATTCCCCTTGGCTCCATTACCAAAAGGCCTTAAATCACAGGGCCCCTGTGGGGAATTGGGGCAAAAGGAGCCCTTTCCCCACTCTGGGCACTGCTGAGAGACCTGGGATTCTGGAGTTGGCATGTGGGGTTCCTGGCAAGCTCAGAAGACCTCTTTGGCACATCCCACCCAATCTGAGATGTCACCTGTCCAAAGTGACTCCTAATTTGGGGGCCTTTAAAGAGTGAGCACTTGCTGACTTAGAATAAAGAATGGCAAATGAGCTAGTGGTGAACACAGAGAATGCACTCAGTATCGGCTGTCATATTTTATTGATAACTTGTTCAAATGTGACCACAAAAGGCTAGAGGACTTGGGTAGTGACAGCAATATAACACAGTGATCTTATCAGCTCTCCTATCATTGTTATAGTAGCAAACTCAGGAATGAAACCCAGATCTGCTGAGCTTGGAACCCTGGCTTCCTGCAAACCTCACTCTGTCCCACACACTCGATATACTTGATCCTAGTATGTGCCCACTGTACACTCTTACCCAGGCCTCAGGATCCCCCAGACTCCCAGGCCTTCCTGAGCCCCCAGGGAAGTAGGAGCAGGAGCTCCTGGACACCCAAACAGGAAGCGGTCTCTGTAGGCCTGCCAGACTTCAGCTCCATGAGGGATGAAGTGGCCAAGGGCACCTTTGTCTTCATTTATATGCCCATAGCTCCTGCTGCTCAGGGAAGACTCTTCTTTCTTCCCACTGTCTTCTGTGTTCCAGGCCCATGCGGCTCAGTGCCAACTCCCATCCCCTTGTTCAAGGGACCACTCACCTTGTCAGGCTCGGATCCTGGGACTTAATCACAGCAGCAGCTCCTGACCCTGACCCTGACTAGTGCCATGACTTGGCACTCAGCCCAGGCTTCCTGGGATCCCATTATAGTCTTCTTCACACCTGGAAGTCATTTCCTGCATATTTCTTACTTGTTAACATTTTCCTTCATGGACAATATCAGCCAGGGAAAACAGAAGTTCCTGTCTGTTTTTTTCCTCCCAGTATTGGGGATTGAACCCAGGGCCTTTGCACTGAGCTACATTCCTAGCCATTTATTTATTTGTTTGTTTGTTTATTTATTTATATTTTGAGAAGGGTCTTGCTTACTTGTCCAGGGTAGGCTTGAACTTGGGTTTCTCCTGCCTTAGCCTGCAAGAATGTGGGATTACAAGCATGTGCCATCACCTGTGACTTCTTATCTGCTCAGGGTAGAGCCCAGATCTGGGCTCCCAGTAAAAGCTTGACTGATGCAATAAATATCACATGGATAAATTTCAATGGCTGTCACTTGCCCTCACTGTAATCTGTGAGGCCTTTCCTGTGCATGCCTGCACATCTCCACAGCAGCCACATGAAGTAGGTGATTTTCCTCTCCTGATTGGAGCAATGCTCTGGTCTCACTGGTATTCTAATAGCCACTGAGAGGCCACCATCTTCTATTGACATCGAGGAGAACATAGCTAAGGAAAGGACCAGAGAGAGGATGGAGAGCCAGTTTGGAGCTGCTCTTTGGGCTAGATCCCCCTTCTGAGTTAAAAATTAGTCCAGGACCAGGATGCCAGGTCTAAACACATGAGAGAAAATAACCCAGTCACTCAGTTTGTACACAGTAAGCCCCTGGAAATGTGCCCTGTGGTCTTCAGCAAGTCTTGGCAGACCCAGTCCTAATTACCAAGTCATTGACCATGCAGGTTTGATCACCCCTCTCCCCGACCTTTGGGCTTTGGATGCCATGACAATTCCTCAAAGGGCTATAAAAGGTAAAACAAAAAACAAGAAAAATCTGCCCAAAATCCTGTTTGATGGAGGGCCAGAGCCAAGCCAGTCATTGGCAGGGGCAAAATCTCAGACCAACCACTCAACTCCACTCCGAACTCTAGTGATTGAAATTCTCAGGGCCATGGGGTCTTCTCATTGACCTGGTCCCACCCTATGGACTGTACTTTCAAATAAAGCTTTGATCTTGCTGCTCAATTCTTTGTTTGGGACATCAAGAACTTGGACAAGACCCCAGATCTGGTAACAACACTGTCTGTCATGATCACTTTCATCAGCTTCATTGAGGTATAATAAACAAGCGATAGGTATAATGAACAAACAAACAGTCATTTTATGTTACCATTTGTTGTGTTTTGTCAAACTTATTCAAATGTGTAACCTCTACTCCAATCCCATATAAAATGTCTCCATCACCCAAAAAATGTTCCTTTGTGGCCCTTCCCATTCAATCCCTACTCTGCAGTTCCCAGACCAGGCAATACTGATTTGTTTTCTTCACTATAGATTAAGAATTATCTTTTCTAGAGTTTCCTTTGAATGGAATCACTCCATATAAGCTCTTGATATTTGGCATTATCCTAATGGTTTTGTGCCTCATTGTGTTGTTCTGTGTCCATAGCTCATTTCTTTTCATTGCTGAGTAGTATTCCATTGTGTGGATAGGATGTGCCATAATTTATTTCTCTATTCACCTGTCCATGAACATTTAGGTTGTTTTCAGTTGGGGAGTATCAGTGTTGAGAGACTGAAGGGGTTATTTTTCAGGTGAGAGTCCCAAAGAGAAAAAGGAGCATGGAGCAGACAATGGAAAAAGCATCACCAAAGCTTTTTATTACATGGCAGTTACAGTGCCTGTTATCACATACTGAGGCATACTGAAAAACAACAGCTGTGTGACCTTGAATACCCACACTGAGCATGCTTGGTTGATTTATGGTTACATAAGGAGGCCCACTGTGTGCCTGCACTAACAAAGGGGTCATGTCCTCTGGGAGTTCTCAGATGTCTGGGCTTTGATTAATATATCTCACAACAGCTCCCACGTTTCAACCCTCAAAGATCATAAGATTGCCATTTTTTCCAAGTAGTGCACAGGGCTTCCCCTTGTGCCCAGAGTCCACAACAGCAATACAAGGAACAGCAAATAATTATCATCCCCATGGTTACCACAGTGCCTCTGAAAGCCACCCAGCATCAAGTGAATCCCAGGGATTCCCATCACTGGGTCAAGGGTTTTTGTTGCAAGGTCTGGATCGTGAACACCTCTGTATGCATTTCTTGTAAGGTCTCTTGTACTTATGTTGTGGACAGGAATAAAAATGCAACATTCTACATGTAGGAGGGCACAACTGCTTCCCCATGCTGCAGTCAGGAAGTCCAGAGCCATGTAGCTCTGTAACATCACCTTTATCATCTGGGACATTTTATCCATGAGCAACATCAAAGACTGGTGCATGATATTTAGGGCTTGCACCATGTGTTGAGCCAGAGGTTCAACTTGAAGGACTAAATCTATAGTCTTTGCCCCTGGTGCCATAATTGCCATAGAATTGAACCATCAGACCATCCTTTGAGCTTGGTGCCATCTGTGATAGATAGCATCCGAAATGTGGGGTGTGCCAGTCAGAGTGATAGTGCCCTTAATATAAGGAACCTCCCAGGTTCAGCACCCCTGTCAGTGTACAGGGAGGTACAGCCAACCTGTAGTGCTATAGACCCATAAGCTATCTGCAATGGGCCAATCAGTAGGCACTGTACCTATGAACTTATGGTCATCCCACCAGGCATTTGTGTCATTCACCTGTAACGTGTCCTTACACAAGTTCAGTGGTACTCATCCCACTGTGTGCTTCCTCATTGATTGCACTGGCATATTCAATACACAGTGGGGCGACATCTGACAATATTACTTGGCTCCCTGTCATTCATTCACTCCCAGCCATTATACATCATAGCTTCCAGTCCTTCTGGGGGTGGTTGTACTCTTCCAGATCAGTGCTTCAATAGCCTGATGTTGTTGATCCCAGGCAGGTCCAATCTGGTTCTGTTGTCACCAGTCTATCCAATTGAGTAGGGACACTGGCACAATTTTCCATGGAAGGCCCTCAGCTGTGTATGTCAGGAGTTTTGTGTACATTCAACAATGTGAGTGCTAGTGCACAAGAGGAAATGTGTGCCCAGGAGATGATGCTCTTGGCTTGACAATAGGACAGGGCAGAAAGAGAAACCATTACAGGGAGGTCTCACTCTTCAGGGAGGATGCAAGCCACAAGCTCATCCTGTGATAGGATGGTGGGTTGGATCATCTTTATCTCCCAGTTTAGAATACTAGACCTGCATCCCCATTGCCACCAGAGGCAAGGGGGTTGGAGCCAGGTCTATCACCCCTAAGGGAATGGGCCAAGCAGCTACAATGTCATTTCCCTTTAGGATGGTGGCCCATTGGGTGGGGGGCATACTGAGGCCTTCAGGTGCCACGTTGAAGTCCAAGGCTGCACTTCTATGGAATGGCACAGTCCTTCCCCCAAGGGCTCCAAAAGGAACACCCAATTTCCTAATGGGGGTCTGTGGGCCATTTCAAGTCCATTGGTATTGGGGCCACCGCTGCATAGGTTCTAGCATGGGGAGGATTAAAGCCCCTTTTATCACCTTAGGACCTTGCTCTGTCAGTCAAATGTGTAGACATATCAGTTGTGCATTTAGAAGGCGATCCAATGGGCTGTCATCCATATGCCAGGGGTGGTCATTGAGCAATTAAATAGTCTGTAGTAAGGCCCATACCCACCCAATAAACTTTGGAGTCAAATAGGCCAGCTTAGTTTTCAAGAGTCTGTTATAGCTCTCAGTCACATCAGCAGCTTGTGGCCAGTAGGGCACATGAACGTGCTCAGTGATGTCAACATCTTTGGCCCATTGTTGCACCTGAGCCCTTGTAAAATGGGTTCCCTGGTCAGATGCTATTCCTAGCGGCATCTCGTATGCTGCAAGTCAATCATTGTAATTCTTTAATTGTATGGGCCTGGTCAGCACAGGGCATAAGGTAGGTAAAGCCTACACCTATGGAAGTATCCACAGCAGTCAGAGCATACTTGTGTCACTGTGAGAGAGGCAAGGGTCCTGCATAATCTACCTACTATTGCTGCAGGGGGTGGGGTGCTCGCAGTATTGCACCCAATTGCAAGGGCATCCTCCTCCTTCAAGGGGCCAGATGAGCACATTGAGGGTACACCTTGACTGCTGCTCTTGTCTCTGCAGAAGTCAAATCCAAGTGCTATTGCTGAGCTACAGTTTGTATTGTATGGGGCCCTATGTGTCCCGGTTTCTTATGAAGCCACAGTGTCACCATTGAGCGTGGCCCTTGAAGGGCTGTTACCCTTGTCAAGCTGTCTGCTAAATCATTCCCAGGCAAAAGAAGAGGCCTATGCCCTGAGTCTCACCATAATTCAATGCCCCATAGGGGTCGATGTCTTATTTGCCAGTCTTGGGTCATCCAGGTTGATAACCATAATGTCAGCCTTTGGAAGATGACCCAACTGTCTGTGCAAACATGCAGAGGTTTGTTCTTATGCATGAAAAGTAGCCATATGCCCAAAACTCTGTTCATTGGCTCAACTTGCCAGTTCTAATTTCAAACCACAGAATTTCCATACTGACTGCTGGCCATTGTGGGGTTGTACCTCGACTATAGCCATCAGTATACCAGACCTCAGCCGTGGTTCCCTCTTTCCCTTGCACGTAGGGGTTAAGGGTCATAACCCACAGTCCATCATCCTGTATGGTTTCTTGGGCTGTACATCATGGGTCCCAGAACTGCTGCCAGTTTGGGTGCCAATGGACTGGCTGAAAAGGAGGCTCTCTGCTGTAGATGTATTCCCCATTGTGCCAGGGTGGGGGCTTGGGCCACTCCACTCCTGAGATGTGACATCTATGTGTGTATTCAGCTCTCTATTAGGTACCTAGTCTGTACTTCCACAGTTTGTTGACCCATGATTCCTTCATAGGCATGCAGTGCAGCATATATTGCTGCTAACTGCTTCTCAATCAGGGAATACTTGCTTTCAGCTCCTTTCCACAACTGAGATCAAAAGCCAATAAGGTGTTTTCATTTCCATTGCTTTTGCCATAAGTTCCAGCCAAACTCAACTTAATCCACATTAACAATTAAGATAAAAGGCAGGGTAGAGTCAATGACTCAGAGGGCTTGTACTTGTGTGATTGCCCTTTTTGAGTCCAAAAAGCAGCTTCTGCTGCATCAGTTTAGTCTTGTGTTGTACCTTTCTGGGCCATCTTGTATAGTGGGTGCAGCAAGGTAGCTAGGTGTGGTATGAAAGTCCACCAGAAACCTAGCAAGCCCATGTATGTATGGTTGTAGCTGATATACAGTTGTCCATCTGGGGTATGCCTGGATCTTATCAATTATTGCATCGGGGATTACTTTTGTCTTACCTGACCTGAAAACCCAAGAATTTGATAGACAAGCCAGAGCCCTGGACTTTGTCTTTGTTGATGGTTCATCCCCAGGCCAGCAAAACTTCTTTCAGACTGTGTGCAGCAGCTTCCAAATCTGCAAGGCAATCAGAGGCTAACATAACATCATCAATATAATGGAACAAAGACACAGAGTATGGCTATAGACTTATGGCAACACTTTAAGGTCCATTGTTTGTCTTCCTAGGTGAAGGCAAATTGATTCTGACTATTGGGCATGAGAGTGATGGAGAAGAAAGTGTTGGCCAAGTCCATTACATAATGGTATCAACCCAGTGTCAGGTGCGCTGGTACATCAAGTCTGCCATAGTTGGTATTGCTGTGTGCAACAGAGGAGTCACTTTGTTCAGTTCCTGGTAGTCTGTAGTCATTTACCACATCCCATCTGGCTTCCACACAGGCCAAACTGGCGAACTGAAAGGATTTTGTGCAGGGAGTATCATTCCTGCCTTTTTCAGTTTCAAAATCGTTTCAAAACATTTCCTCTTGACCACCAGGCAGCCAGGGCTGCTTCACATATATAACTCGAGTAGCCTGCAGTAGAGTCAATGGTGTGTAATGAAGATGTCCTCAGACAATGGTTTTTATCATGCAAATCCGCAAACAGAATTTTCCCTGCATGGTGTCCAATGAAGCACCAGTCAGTATGTGCACCCCTAGGATGTATTCAGCAACTAGGGAAACATAGACATCATACAGATATGGGGCCAAATGCCTGATACTGAAGGTCACCTTGGTCTTATAGACTGTAATATAATGACCTTTACATCCTTCTATGTGTGCAGTGGGTCCTGTGAAATTGGATTGCTATAAATGCTATAATTGCTGTTAATGCTATAAATCAGCATTAATTTGGCTCCAGTATCCACCAGCATCAGCACATGATGTATACTTTTTGGGGACCAGTAAATAGTTAATCCCACATGTGACCTTTGGTCTGCCAGGGTCCCTAGCAACCAGCTGCCTTGGTTTGTCTCCTAGTCTGGATTAAAAACCTGCCAGCATCATCTCATCTTGTTTCACTGGGATCACCTTGACCTTTGAGCCCATTGGCTGGTATTGCCAGTCTGGGTGCAATTGCATCCACAGAGACAACACATCTAAGGGCTGCCCATGTATTTTATAAGTTGTTAAGCCAGCTGCTAACAGGTATGCCTAAATCTGGCATCTGCTTACGTTTGACGGAACACCAAGCATCTATTCCTGTGGGGTTGGCCCTGTTTGGCTTGAGGCCACTTGTTGTTTTCTCCTTTGGTGGCTGGGTTTTGACAGGTCTTGCCTTACCCTGGCATTTCACCTCTATGTCATGCCAAAGCATCTACTGCATCATGAATTGGGTGATTTGTGAAAAGTGCCAGCAGGGCTGCCATTGTGTCAATGTGCCTGCTGGGCCACTGGCCAGGATCATATCTTTTATTCACGCTGTAAGCAGTTCCTCATTCAGGCTGCAATACTGCACAGCAACCATTATCTATCATATGTATACCCATTTCTCTGGGCACAGCTATAAATTCCAGGTAGGATGCCTATTTAGTGACTTGCTCTGGCAAGTCATTTAGATTTGCCCAAACCAGACAGGCTATTTTCATTAGTCAGTTCATCAAGGTCTGGTCACCCACCCTGTGGGTTAGTCTCTGCGCACCTTGCAAAACTCTGTACATGGAGGGGGTGCTGGCTATCTTGGCTAATTGGGACATCTCCCATGGGTTTAACTCCATGTTATCAGCCCCTTCATCCCATAGCCATGCGGGCACTGTCTCATCCACCCTTTGGTTTAATTGTTTTGGCAGCTCCTGCAATTCCATACTTGCATAGGTCATATATGTTGTGTGGCAGGTAGATCTCGGTGGCCTCCCTGGTTTTTCTGCCTTGGGCCAAGGGCTGCTCTATTTTCACCTCTTGTCAGATAGCTGGTCTTGCCTGCAGCACTAGAGGACCCTTCTGGTGATGGGGACTTATGCTCCGGGAGGAAGCAGAGCTTTTTGTGCCCTTTAGCATGACCTCTGCTGCAGCCAGACACTACTCTAGGTTCTCCTCTTTTTGCTGCAATTGTTCTACCTGCAGGACAAGATCTTCTGCCTCCTACCTTACATGGTGTAAGAGAGTAAAAAAACAACCAAGCCACCTGCCCTGCTGCTTCATGGTGGGGGAGAGGAATCTGTGTCTCCAACATTTCCAAAGCCTGTAAAACATTTCTCCGTGTCAGATTGCCTCCCAGTCCTCCAGAGATTTCTGAACTGCCCAGAAGGTAGCTACCAGCATCCAGAGTGAGGCTGAGGGGCTCATATCGACAGCTCCCCAGGAGTTCCCCCTACTATTGGGCGTTGCTTCCCCAGATGCCACAGGGACACTCACCTCTGCATCCTGCTGACTACACCAAGTGTCAGGATCGAGAGGGCTGAAGGGGTAATTTTTCAGGTGAGAGTCCCAAAGAGAAAAAGGAGCATGGGGTAGACATTGGCAAAAGCAGTAGCAAAGCTCTTTATTGAATGGCAGTTATAGTGCCCATTATCATATACTGAGACATACTGAAAAACAACTGCGTGACCTGGCATACCCATACTGCACATGTGTGGTTGATTTATGGTTACATAAGGAGGCCCATCATGTGCCTGCACTAATGAGGAGGTCATGTCCTCTGGAAGCCCTCAGATGCCTGGTCTTTGGCTAACATCTCAAATTGGCTTCCACAGGGAGATCATGAATAATGCTGTTCTAGGAGCATACCAGTACATGAATATGGACACATGCTTTCATTTATTTGGATAAGAAAGGAAAATTGCTGAGTTTTATGGTAATTATATATTTAACTTGATAAGAAATTGCAGGACTGCTTGTCAAAGTGGCTGTACCATTTTTCATTTCCACCAGCAATTCTGGGCACTGGTTGCTCCACATCTTCCCCAGTACCTATTGCCAGTGCTCTTTGCTATAGTTCTGTTGGTGAGTAGTAGTGATACCTCCTTGTGGTTATAATCTTCATTTCCCTAGTGTCTAATGATTTCCAATATTCTGCCTCATTGTGGCTTTGCCAAGGAGTGAGATTGCAGGGATGGGAGGGCTCTGCAGCCAGGTCTGCAGCCTCCTGCAAAAGCCAATCTGGCATACAATAGGGAGTCAGTGAAGGAAATTCTAGTCATACTGGGGTAAATACTTGGAGGCTTTGACCATATGCTTAGAGAAAGATATCCAGCAGAGGAGAGTAGCTCACAATGTATCACTGTTTAGGAAAAACCGGCTATAAAGTTTCGAGCACCCCTTCACAGTTATCAGAGTGGTACAAAGGCAAAGCCTGACAATACCAAGGAACAGCAGGGTGTGGCTAAACCCTCATACTGTCACTTGGTGACCTCCTCAGGCTGGCAGGGTCTCCATCCCACACCTTCACTCACTCTCCTAGAGGAAAAAATGTCTGCTCTTGGGTCATGAGTCCTGAGTAGGCAGTAACAACTGCATTGGTGGGAATAAGAAAAGGATCAAATCAATCCAAGCATGCCTCTTCCAGGGCTGGATAAATAAACAGAGAAGTAACTAAGGGATTCAACACTGCACAGAAGTGACAAGACAATGACCTTTCCACAAGATCTATGTGTGTAATTTAGATAGATATGGAAAACAGTTAGCAGAACATTGCATCTCACATCACAGCATGTATTTAAATTTTGAAAACAAAAATATAATACGCTGTTTGTACACACATGTGTGTCTCTCTGGCAGAGGGAGAGAAACAAGATTAAGAAGGAGTTAGGAAGGATGCCAAAATGACCTATGATATTTCAGTTCCTTCAATATCTAGAACAACTATGCAAAATGTTCACCTTCACCCATCTAGGGTGATGACTGTATGCAGGTGTATTATATTATCTTGTGCACTTGTCTGGCTTTTTTTGCAATAGGTGAATCCATAATAAAAAGTTTAGAGACTATTCCTTTACAGTTTTGCTAAAAGTACCCCTCTTTGCCACCCCACAAAAACACACATATAGATCTGCAGGCAGGGGAAAATGATAGAGGAAAAAACTCCAAAATGTTAGCTTTGGTTTTGCCTCTGGCTGGTGAGCACACAAGCAACATTTATCTTTTTCCTCTTGCCAATATGTATGTTCTGACTTTGCTAAGAGGGACAGATTATGCTTGTTTAATAAAACAAAGAGAATACAGAGAGATCGATGAGTTCTTTGGGTTGCAGGCGCCTCTGGGCCTTCACAGGATCTTAGGACCCAAAATAGATCTGCCTTCTGGTCCAGCAAGCTCATTCTTCCTGAATGGCAAAGGCAGGCTGTAGGCTGTGGAGCTCCCCAGGCCTGAGGAAAGACTGATGTGGCCTGTGGCCCAGGCTGGACAGAGCCAGGAGTGTGCCTGTCTTTCATCCTGGTCCACTTATCCTCTGAGGAAGTACAGCCATGACAGTCCTATTGTTCAGAGAGGAAACTGAGGCCAGGGAGCAAAGCACTAGGAGTGACTGTTGCTAACAGTCACAGATATGTGTGAGGCCTGGCTGGTATAGACTGGGCACTGATATGCCAGTGACTGGGAACAAATCCCAGTGTGTATCTGAGCTGATTTACTGGCAACCCCAATGGAAATAATCCCCTTCCTGATGCACTTTCATCTGCCACAGAACTTGAAGGACATTTTCACCAAAGAGATGCTGGGTCTCTCAGTAACAACAGGAGTCACAATAGCAGTTTCCACCTAGGAAGCCCTAAGTGGCTCTTTTTTACCCTCCCTCCTGTGGCCAGTTCTACTTCCTACAAATGACCAGAACTGTATCTCTCATGCCCCATCCTCCTCTGACATTTTTCCCCATACTGTCAAAGGGCAGTCTCTTGCCCCTCCTGTTGAACTTGATGAGACTCTATAGCTGCCTCTAGGAACAGAATGCAGAGCACTTGACCCTGTGAGGCTTTTGGTGCCCTCTCCCCAACCCTCTCCCTGGAGATGCTCATCCCTGGAGGTTGCCCACCCTGTTGTGAGGCTCTATGGAGATGTCCTGGCCAATAGCCCCAGCCAAGGCCTCAGATACGTGGGAGAGGAGGTTTACAATGACACTAGACCCAGCTTTCCAGAGTCTTTTCTGAGCTGGAGCAGGGCAGAGTTGAGTTCTTACCACTCCTGGCCCAAGTTAGAGATTTGAATATAATGTCTTGCCACTGTTTTAGCCACTAAGTATTGGTGACTTTGTGACACAGCACTGGTCACCAGAAGGCTCCACTGCAGCCTCTGCCAGTGTGGGGTGGAAGAAACTGAGTCTCCTACACTAAAGTGGAATCAAGATGCAACCCCAGGAATGCAAGAATTCTATGATCTGAGCCTGGGTCATAGAGGATCTCAACTGTGCCACAGCTCTGGGACTGGGCTCGGGGCAAAGGCAGGGCAGATGACAAACCAACTGTAATCTTGGGTAGAAAGACTCATAGGGACACTTATAGACAGTCCCCCAGTGCTGTCAGCCCCACAACTCCCTACAGGCCCTCACCTGTGCCCATCAGTGGCTCTGGGCAAGCCTATAGACACAGACATCTCAGCATGAGAGGCCTGCAACCCTCAGTGCCCACCCTGTGCTGAGACTGGAGGAGCCTTGAAGGGAAGGGTGGCAGGTCGTGGTGGTGTATTGGATCAGGGGAGTGGCAGCTGGCAATGGGGACTCAGTGGGGATAATCCTCTTCTATACTCAGACTTGAGGAGCCCAAATCAGCAATTGCCCCTCCAGGAATGGTCGATTTTCTCACCCTTCCTCCCAAGGGGTTGGAAGATCAGTTCTTCCAGGAAAGTAGATGACAGTGGCCATGGACTCTGGGCAGGTTCCCTGGGAGATCACTGTGAGTTAAGGTCACACTGGCCCAACTGCGAGAAGTGTGTTCACTTGGTGAGTAGCCAGGGTAGAGGGCAATGGGAAGCAGCAAGTGCCTTGTGACAAGCAACTTCAATCCCCTCACTCACCTCCCCAAGTCCCCATGAGTGCCCCCTTGGCCTACACACAGTTCCATTGGGTCCCATGAGGCTGATTACTCCACAGCTGCTAGCCTGGACCCAGGACCCAGCCTACTAAACAGAGTTCCTTATCCCTCTGGCTGCAGTGTTGCTTCAGGAATGGCCTTGTGACCCAAGCTAGAATTCCCCTAGCTATCAGGGAAGAGGTTTTCCTTATTTGGTGGTGCCAAGTTGATAGATGGCAGCTGTTGCAACCAGTGGTGGTGACTGTGGTGGTGGGAACTGTCAGTGGATGTAGCCAAAAAGGAAAACAAAGGTCTTGAGAAAAGTATTCCTGATATCATATAAGCACCTAGATTAAATCCTGAACACCTGAAGTTAGAACCCCTAAACTTTTCAGCTAGACTGACCAATTAGTTTCCTTTTTGCCTAAGTTATCTGAGCTAAAACCAAACTTTTCAGAGAGTTATATCCTCCATGTTCTGCCGGCATGTGTCAGCAGATGGCAAAGTGATAATAAGTTGGAGGGCTGGTTGGTCTGTTCTTAGTCCCTGGATGCCAGTCACTCAGAACCCACATGGAAGCTTCCTGTTGTCCTTGCCCTGGGGAGGACAGGGTGATAACCTGAGTCTCTGATTTGAGGCTGTTGCTCCAGCTGCTACCCAATGGTGGGATTATTCATTCAACAAACACTCACGCAGATTCCCTGAGACTGGCCAGAGGACAGGAGACAGATGGAGAGAGTGTGGCCATAGGGCTGGGAGGGTATGCAGGCTAGAGAGAGGGAGCCTCGATTCCCAGCTGCTGCCTTGCCCTCAGCAGAAGACCAGCACATGGGATAGGAGAACGACAGAGGTAACCTGTCCATTAGGCGGCTCTGGCTGAACACGATAAACTATGACTTATGAGCAGCAGACCTGAGGCTGGAAAGTGCAAGGTGATGAAAGCAGGCTGGGCCCTGGTGAGGGTTGCTCTTTTTGACAGGGATGGCTCTTTCTGGTTGGTCCTCATGGGGCAGAGGAAAGGGCAGCTTTGAGGCCTCTTACATCTAGGCACTAATCCTGTTCCTGAGCACCCACCCCATGACCTAAGCACCATGAAGGCCTCTCCTACACCATCACCTTGGTGACTGGGCATCAGCACAGAAGTTTGGGGGACACAAACACTCAAACCTCAGCAGGGGCAGTGGTGGTAGCTGTCATTTGTTGAGCACACACACTGTGTGCCAGGCTCATTTTAGCCCCTCTACAGGAATCAGGGTTTTACAGTTTAACACTGACAGGGAATTACTACTACCAACCCCACTTGACAGGAGAAACTGAGGTAGACAGATTAAGCAAGTTAGCTGAGATGACACCCAAGGGTAGGTGGGATGACCAGAATTCCAATCCAGAGTCTGGCCCCTGTCACCCAGAATAAGCAGCAGGTGCAGATGGAAAAGCATATTCAGGAATCACTGGGGAATAACAGGACTGTGAGATGTCAGGCTAGTGGCAGGGGTGGGAGGGGGAGGCTCAGGACTCTAGGCAGAACCAGATGCCTCATCATAACCAGCACAGAGCCCTTTGCTTACAGTTTATTAAATGTTTAAGAGCCCCAGAGGAGGCCTTGGGGTCAGCGTGCCACAGCTTCCAGCCCAGAGGAGACCTCCAGGTCAGCGTGCCACAGCTCCCAGCCAGGGGCAGGCTTCTGGGTAGGTGTGCTGTGGCTCCCAGCACAGAGGAGGCCTTGGGGTCAGCATGCCACAGCTCCCAGCCCAGAGGAGACTTCCAGGTCAGCATGCCACAGCTCCCAGCCAGGGGCAGGCTTCTGGGTAGGCATGCCATGGGTTCCAGCACAGAGGAGGCCTCAGGGTCAGCGTGCCACAGCTCCAAGCACAGAGGAGGCCTTGAGGTCAGCGTGCCACAGCTCCCAGGGCAGAGGAGACTTCCAGGTCAGTGTGCCACAGCTCCCAGCCAGGAGGAGGCTTCCAGGTAGGCATGCCATGGGTCCAAGCCTGGAGAAGGCTTCTGGGTAGGTGTGCCACAGCTCCCAGCACAGAGGAGGTGAGCCTCGGGGGCACCAGGAACACATCACCCCCTCCCCACCTCCCTCACCCCATGTTGAAATGAGAAGACAGGTAAACAAGCCTCAGAACCAGATTTCCAGATCACCTACAGCAACCCCAAAGGGAAATGAGATGGAAAACTCATACTCAACCACCTGGACCGACTGAACTAGCAATGAAAGAGGATCTGGAAAAAATGAAATCAGAAATAATTTCTCACATAACAGCAAAGACTGTGCCCATAGTGCAAGACATGATTAATAAATCTAGAGAGGATACAGATAAAAAAATAGAGGTGGTGAAGAACATGATGGAATGCCAACATAGGAAACAAATAGAATCCATAAAACAGATGCAAACAGATTTCCAGGAGATTAAAATCTCCATTGAAAGTCTATGCAGCAGAATGAGCCAATGTGAAGACAGAATTTCTGATATAGAAGGTAAGATTGCAATTAGTGACCAGGAAAAGAAAAAAAT
The DNA here is from genome assembly GCF_000247695.1 of Heterocephalus glaber. The sequence continues at coordinate 2,200,081 of NW_004624741.1, read as the reverse complement.
CTTTAAAATTGTAAGGGACCATGAGAAATCAATCCAGCAGCTGCTAGATGATGCAAAGAAAAATAACATAAGACTGATTGGAGTCAATGAAGAAACAGGAGAGAGTGCAGATGACATAAAAAACTGTTCACAGAAGTGATG